>JAMPIV010001391.1:0-533107 GCA_024509875.1 Oreohelix idahoensis | reverse complement strand
GTTTGAACGGGATATTTCTCATCATCAAATCAAAAAAGGACCTAGTGTGGTGAAGTCTCTTTAACATTTCACTCCCCTATGGCAGGGTCTTTTTTTTTTACCTCACATTTAGTAGCCGGTCCGATGGTCACGCTCTAAAAACTTCCAGGTCGATATTATTCCAATGTTTCTCATGTGTCAGGTCTTAGATAGGTCTGTAATATTATATATTCCTACAGCAGTTGTTTCACGTTTCCACAATCTAATTATAGCCACGTAAAAAATATTGATATAGATAAATATATTGATTTTTTGCCTTTGTTTGTGTAATAGAATATATAAAAATAAACAATTAAAAATAAGCTTGAAAAAAAAAAACGTAAGTAACCTCCTAAATTTTCTAGTTATATTGCATTGAAACACTGACAATGAACAAGTAGTTAGATGATAACATTTTGGCCATTGTGATGTGGATATTTAAAAAATAAAAATGGGGCGCATCTCATGGAAAGAGAAGAAAACAAATAAAGAAATGCTAGACAAGGCAGCGACCACTGGAACTGGTCACCCACTGTGACGTATAATGGAAATATAGCCACTGTATCCGTCAGCCTTTCGTGACCTCGGCGTAGGTTTATAATTCGCTAGCAAGCCATGCAGTAACACCATGCGATTACTAATTTTTAATCCACGCCTCTTTTTCTTGAGATGTAAACAAACAGACATATTACCAACTTCCGCGACCTGCCAGCATAACAGGCAGCGAGCTCTGATTCGTTTACCTAAGTTTCTCACGCGAGCTAATCTGTCAATCATCGGGCAGATCGCACGTGGGATAAACACTTAACCCTTTGATCTTCAGATACAGAGAAATCTCTGACGCCGATTAGCATTTCATCTCGAGACGCGAGCGATTTTGAAAGAAACCCCGTTATCGGGACGAGGGTCTTTTGATGTCGGCCAAGCAGCGTCGGGCTCAGAGGACTTTTCATCTGGTCCCCAGTTTCTCAATTCTATAGTTCGCACGTTAATGCGAAATTAACACCATAATGGATCAGAGAGCAAATGAATAGAAATAAACAGTTGTTCCTTAAAATCACTGATCAGTTGTCGCTCAGAATTTTGGATAATCTAAGCTCGTTATTCTAGAACCATTGTGGGAGTCTGTTAATAGCATTTCGTGGGGATTGTTTCATTTCTGATTTGAGACCTGACAGAGCGGCCAGCGGGTTTTTCTTTTCTTTATTATTGTCTCCAGTTACTGATGGGATTTATGTTGTCTTCTTCGTGGCTTACGAGTCCAAAGTCTATGTTGTGAACAGGACTGGCTAAAAGACAAATAAACATTTAACTATTAAGTTAATCAATTCCCAGATATCTTTTCCCAATTTATAAGCGCACGGGAGTGGTATATGAAATAATACCAACACCTAACTTTTGACAGACGCAGCACCGGATTTATTCAGAAAGTTGCGCTGTTTCAAAATTGGCACTAACCACAGAGCCAGCCGATAGGATTTACAGCAATAGAGAATGCAGTCGGCGACCCATAGCTTGACTGCTTGCATCAGGGTCAACGAACCAGAGCTGACCAAGACCCTACTCCACCTCCACGTGGTGGTCCTGGAAACAGGCTGCATCACTGCAGTCTGGCTGAGAGAGTAGGGATCGCAGAGGGAAGGCAAACCCGGTCCCCAAAAATGCCGTGGTGAAGTCGGATGTGTCGACCGAAAGGTGCAGATATCACAGCTCCGGCGTAAACAGATACAACGCAACCAACGTCCTTTTCAGGACGAACGAGGAAGAAGAAGAAATGTTTTCTCAATAAATAAATATTACTTGTGAATTACTATTTGTGTTTGAGTGTTTATTTCCAACTTTCTTGTTTAAATCTGGCCTAGCCATTCCAATATAATTGTTTGCATTTGAATATGTATTCGTATCCGTTACTGTGTAGAACTTTCAATTTGATGTGATTAATTCAAATGATGAATCTAAACTCTTGTATAGATTTTTCAACAATATTGGTTCAAACGACTTTCTTTTATTACGCACACATATCTATCATGAATTATAACATGCTCCACTGAATTCACTGTTAGGTACCAAGTAGTACGAATCGATTTCATTTATTCTTATATATCTTTTCCACATACTGTTACTATTTCTACAACCTTGCCGATACTCATAAATACATTGTTCCTTTATATTTCTTACACATCTATAATGTTCTGTGTCCACTTAGTTCTTATATTTATGGTCATTCACGACCTAATAAAACAGTTCCATCACTTCATAACATCTTACATATGTTCACAATAGGTGCTTCTGACCTTGGGAACATTCGAATTTCTCGAGAAGTCATCTCTCGTTATCTTCATCGCCATTTCGGCAAAATCTACACAGCGGATACTAAAACTTACTTTAGAGTTAAATCCAACTCATGAAATACACATCCATAAGTAGACTATGCTACACTTTGTTAAGTGGACTTGGCCACATATACGGATACGTCTGTATGCTATAATGCGTGAACACAATCTCCGCCACGTCATCCCTAGATACCCCCCCTTTGTCATAGCTACTCATTCTAAATCTATATGCGTTTTGGTGAGGAACATCATGTTGCACAACAATCCATCCAAATATAATTTTATCAGGATTGCCCTGCCCCATGATGTGCTCTCAACACAAGTGCTAACTTTTAAACCTTTGGGGTTATTAACTTGTTGGGTTCTTATCTTCTCAATGAGGGGAGGGCACGGGTATTGTCATTTTTCTATACATTTGTAATTCTGATGTATTTAATCTTTCTTTTAGATATTCGATGTTGTAAAGTTTAATGATAATAAACAACAAAAGAACTAAACATTATGTGTTGGTCAGACCCATACCCATTTAACCATAGTTTTTTTCACGTTTCTGTGTCTTGTTGTCACATAGCTGTGTGTGTGTGTGTGTGTGTGTGGTTAGTGTAACTTATATTTCTCAATATATGGAGGTGCAAGATTGTCTTATTCTAAATTATAGTCGTATAAATAGGCTGGACTAGAGAAACTACTCAGTCCTGAGACCGATCTTCTCCTTAAACTATTCACTCGTGAAACTCTATTTCTTACACCTTTACTTCTCACGTACTATCGCCATCTCCTAGACTCAGGCGGGACGTTACATAACTTTAAAACCTGCCTAAGCACGACAGAATGGGTTGGCTCGTTTCCGGAATTTGAACTAAGTCTGAGTCTAGATAAATGACTAACGTCGGATACTGTAACCTAATCTAACTCTAGATAGTGTGGTGTCTTGTGTTGTGAGCTAAGAAAATATAAAAATAACTATCCCCTAGACAACGTTCTTAAGTACTGGGTTCTGACCACACAAATTAGAAATTTGTTTCTTTCCACAGCATCTTAGAATATACATACAGTTTGATTTTGATAACGATCTTTGTTAGATATATGATATATAATTGTTTTTGTACAAGAAGACCGCTGGTACGCGTGATTGTTTATCAATCACAATTTTTTTTTTAGCAGTGGAGTGTGAGCATAGCAAAGAAAGTGCATTCTAGCAGTCGCCAAGTTAATAGCCTTCCCTAACTCCAAAACTGACTTCAGATGTGGACGAGTGTGGTGGATTTAAAATAAGGAAAGATTTTTTTCTCCTTAAAAAAAAAAAAAAAAAAAAAAAAAAAAAAAAAAAAAAATTAAAAAAAAAAAAATTTCAACAGTAGTAATAGTAGTTTTTTCAGTTTTTAGCCTGATCTACCATCTTTATGGTTTAAGTTGTCTGCGTTAGGAGCCTGTTGCCAGTTAACAGCAGCGATATATTCATCATCATCTCAACCCATAACCCGTCATGGGTCGTAGGGGTGCCATGGTGGAAGCATCAGCAGACAGGGTCCTCCACTGCTCTCTATTCTCAGCAATGCGTACAAGTGTGGAGAAACCGTGTCCTGCCCATTCTTTGATGTTATCAGCCCAGGATTTTCTTTGCCTTCCTCTTCTCCGTTTACCTTCGACTGTTCCCTGGAGGATCGTTTTCGAAAGGGAGTCATGACGAGTTACATGCCCAAACCAGGCAAGCTTTCGACGTTTCACTATTGACAAAAGTGGTTCTTGATGGCCTGCATAGGTGTTTATCTTCTCTCTAACATAGACATTTGTTTTGTGCTCTTTATAGCAAATGCGCAAAATTCTTCTATAACATTTATGCTCGAAAGCCTGAATCCTTCGCTCCGTATCTGCAGTGAGTGTCCAGCCCTCACACCCATACAAGAGAATAGATAATACAAGTGATTTGTATAATTTGATCTTCACAGGAAAACTGATGTTACTTTTCCAGATCACATTCAACCTTGTCATGGCAGCTGAGGCCATCTCAAGTCTTGTCTTGATTTCTTTATTTGATCTTCCATCACTACATATAGTGGACCCGAGATATTTAAAGGTGTTAACTTCTTCTAAATTTTCAAAAAGGGTGACAATCGACAGTGTGGAAACCATAGAGGCATATCCCTTCTCAGTGTCCCTGGTAAAATCTACTCTAGAATCCTAGAGCAGAGACTCCGACGCCTAGCTGAGCCACAATTGGATGAGGTCCAGTGCGGATTCCGAGCAAACCGAAGTACTCAAGACCTAATCTTCACACTCAGACAGCTGAGTGAAAAGGCCCTTGAGTATAAGAGTGAGATCCATCTTTGTTTCATAGATCTGGAAAAGGCATTTGACAGGGTCCCCTGGAGCAAACTTTGGGACTGTTTGGCAAGGAAGAATATTCCAGCACCTCTGATTCATGCTATACAGAGCTTCTACAAGTCTTGCAGAAATTATGTGAGGACAGCAAACCATAAGTCAGAATAGTTCAGGACCACCACTGGTGTAAGACAAGGTGATATCCTATCACCTTACCTCTTCATACTGCTTATGGACGATGTCATCAAGGCATGTAAGGAGAGAACAAGAAAGTATTCAGTGGGGTACTGGAAGATGAGACAGGTCTATATTTCGGAGCTGGCATTTGCTGATGATGTTGCCCTGATTGCTAAATCAGAGGCACATCTCCAATCCANCCTGCAAGTCTGGAAGGAAGAGCTGGAGAAGAGAGGGATGGTCATAAGCAGCTCTAAAACAAAATCCATGGTGATATCACGAGAAGAAAGAAAACATCAGATTAAGTTGGGAGAACAGGTCCTGGAGCAGGTCGACCACTTTAGATATCTCGGAGCTATTATAGACCGAAAGGGAGGCATCAAAGAAGAGTTGGCCACTCGAAAAGCAGCGGCTGGGTGACTTTTTCAGGCCATAAATCGTGGATTCCTCAGCAAGAAAGAGGTTGGTAAGAAAACGAAGATGGCTGTATACCGCTCCACCTATGTCCCAGTCTTGACATATGGATGCGAGTCGTGGGCAATGACTACAACCCACAAAAAGCCAGATCCAAACCTCAGAAATGAGGTATCTGAGGAAAGTGGTTGAAGTAACAAGAAGAGACATGGTCCGCAACCAGACGATCCGTCAAGGCCTAAAATCCCATCCGCTGCAGACCCAAATAGAACAGTCCCAACTAAGATGGTTTGGCCATGTCTGCAGAATGGGAGAAGATCGGCTACCACGACAAGCATGGGAAACAAAGAGCCAGGGATCCAGACCTCCAGGACGACCTAGAGTCCGCTGGGAGGACAACATTAGACAATCTTTGAAGGACCGAGGACTAGAATGGAACCAGGCCAGGAAGAAGACAGCTGATAGAATGGTCTGGCGCTCTCTCTTCCAAACCTCTACACCTCACGGTAGAAGGGGAACGACTAAGTAAGTAAGTAACTTCTTCTAACGTTTGCCCATTTAACGTAATGTTGGTCGGAACATGTTTCTTATGGCTATTCACCAATATCTTGCTTTTTTCTATATTAATTTCCATCCCATATGTTCTTGTTACTTTCTCCAGTCTAGAGGTAAGGTCTTGAAGTTCTGATTCTGTTCCAGCTATCAGATCAATATCATCAGCAAAACGTAGATTACACAGAGGTCGGCCTCCAATCGATATGGTTGATTTATAATCGTAGAGAGCCTCCTGCATAATATGTTCTAGATAAATGTTAAAGAGCACTGGTGACAGGATACATCCCTGGCGAACTCCTACAGTTGTTTTAAAAAATTCTCCAATGTCATTGCTTGCAAAAACAGCACTATCAAAATTGAATTTTCTCATTATTTGCCATAAACCTTCATGCCAGACTCGATCGAAGGCTTTTGTGAAATCGATGAAGTTATGGTATAAATCATGTTGATGCTGGAGATGTTTTTCGATCAGTAATCTAATATTGAAGATTTGTTCTGAGGTACTTCTTTTTGGTCTAAAGCCAGCCTGTTCCTCTGACAAGATTTCTTCTGATTTCTGTTTTATTCTGTTCAAAAGTATCCTTAACATCACCTTACTTGGATGACTAATAAGGCTAATGGTTCTGTAGTTCTTGCACATTTTTTTGATTTCCTTTCTTTGGAAGCGGTATTACTAATGACTGCGTCCATTCTTTTGGCCATTTTTTTGTACTCCATATCTTCTGGCAAATTGTTGTCATGATTTTTACTATATCTGGTCCTCCATATTTCAAGAGCTCTGCTGGTATATTATCCACACCCGGTGACTTCCCTCCTTTCATCGAACATATAGCCTCTTCCACTTCTTCCCGTAGTATTGCTGCATTTCCGAGTTCTCTGTTTTCGCACTTAATGTTGTTTAATATGCCTAAGTCAGTGTCAAGTTTACAGTTATATAATTCTTTACAATATTCTGTCCACCTTCTCATTACAGCTGTTTTTTCATTGAGCAGAGCCCCATTGCTATCTTCTATGACAGTTACCCTGGGCTGTTGGGGTTTTGATAGTCTTCTTAATGTGTCAAAAACTGCCTTGCTGTTACCTTTTATTAGCCCCGTATTAATGGACTCACATTGATCAGCTACCCATTTTTCTTTGGCCTGTTTCATTTTCTTTCTAATATTTTTATTCACCATACTGTATTGCCATGCTGCTTCAGGAACCTCTTTCTTAACCTTTTTCATTTCCCGTCGTGTATCACATAACTTCAGAATGTCATCTGTAACCCATGGTTTGTTTATTTTCTTTCTTTTACCAAGTATTTCTGTTGCTGATTCAATGAGCACGTCTTTCATGTTCTCTGTGATTGAGTTGATATCATCCTCCAAAAAGTTGAGAGCTGCGAATTTTCCTCCAACAGTTGCCTCAAAGATTCCCGCGATTTCTGGATCTTTCAATTTGTCTAAATTGAATCTTAACTGAGAACATCTGTTTTGATTATAGTTCTTTTTGAGTTTAAGCTTGAGCGTCATCAATACCATGTCGTGATCACTACCAATGTCGGCGCCAGGAAAAGTCCTAGTCTTGGCTTTATTAATGCTGGACTTGAATCTTTTGGATACAAGAATAAAATCAATTTGGTTATGTATCTCAGTTTTTGGGGCATGCCACGTTGTTCTTCTTGATAACTTATGAGGAAATAGTGTATTTGCAAGGGTTAGTTTATAGTTGCTGGCAAATTCTAGTAGCCTTAGTCCTCGATCGTTGGTTTCTCCAGTCCCAAATTTCCCCACTGTGCCAGCCCAGTGACCGTGTGCATCTGGCCCTATTTTAGCATTCCAATCACCTAGAACAATGAGAAGATCTTTCTTTGGAATTTTCTTAATTGCTTCATCCAGATTGTCATAAAATGTAGCAATTGCCTCATCCTCATAGTCAGTAGTGGGGGCATATACCTGTATGATGGAGATGTTCTTTGGATGTGCTGCAATACGAATGGTGATAAGCCTGCTATTTATTGGGGTGCAGCTGATGACAGAGTTCAATCTATCTTTATGTACGATAAAACCTACTCCATGCTGATGTTTAGACTCATCTCCACTAAACCAAATTTTGTGACCATCATCCGTTATTGATTCACCTAATCCTGTCCATCTGACTTCTGCTAGGCCCAGGATGTCCCACGAGTATCTAACAAGTTCATGTGTTAGTTCTTTGACTTTTCCACACGCATATAGCGTGCGTACATTCCAAGTTCCAACAACAAAATTTTCTCTTGGAAGTTTCAAAACAGGTGTTTGTACCCCATTCGTTGACTTATCACTCTCAAGGGGCAATGAGAGCGCGGTCGTTGTTAATCCGGGCATCGGCCGATCCGGCAAATTATTACTGAGTTGACTTTCCATCATAACATTTCAGTGGGCAAGAGGTTTGCTTGGCGGTGCCCATCTCCTCTCCAAGTATCCTTGCAGGTACATACAAAAATGTACCTGGAGCAGTAACAATAGCCCTCAATAAATCTGTAATGTTTTGAAACACTGTCCGGTTTACACATCACAAAAAACTGATAACAGGGAGGAAGTAACACAGCAACATCAGGAAATTTTTTGGGGGGTATTTCTCTTAATTTGTTAGAAAGCACAGTATCCTTTTCTTCTTTCGTTCTCGGGTAAGTCGCAGTCAGTTATTTGCCATGGCTGAGCGTGCAAAACTTAGAACAATGCTAAGGGAGGAAGCAAGGGAAATAGGACTACAAAGTGAAGAAGTGCTAGCTTTTGTGAACGAAGAACTCGATAGATATGAGGCGGAGAAGAAAGAAGCAGAAGCTAGAGAGAAAGAGAAAGAAGACCGTCAGTTGGAAAGTAAGAAAACTGAGGCGGAAATGGAAACTCGCAGAGAGAGGGAGAGACAACATGAGGAAAGAGAGAGAGAGAGAGATAACAGGAGGAACGAATGAGACAACACGAGGAAAGAGAGAATGATCAACGACGTCAGCAGGAATTGGCGCTTAAGACTCTAGACGTTCAAAGTCGCGGTGCAGCGTCTAGCTCCAGCAACGCAGAGCCTTCCTCACCTCAGTCACTCTCAACTGATCACTCCAATAGCACGTCTCCCCAATTAGCTGCTGTGTCTTTTGCCCTAGAATCATTCCCAAGCCCCAGTGAGAAAATTGACACTTATCTAGAAAAATTTGAGAGAATGGCAACACTGTATGGTTTAAAAAGATTGCGATGGTGTTTGAAGCTTTCCCATGCTTTAAAAGGTAATGCATATGATGCGTATGTGAAACTAGGAAGCAGCAATCAAGACAATTACGACATGTTGAAGAAAACTTTTCTTGAGTGCTTCGAAATAAACGCTCACAAATTTTTGCAACTGTTCCGGAACAGCAGAAAAGAGTGAACCGAGACATTTGACCAGTTCTCTTCCCGTCTGAAGGGATATTTGACGAAGTGTTTGGATTTTTCATAGCTTCCTTGCACTTTTGAAGGGTTAGAAGAGCTTATTGTAGATTTCTGATAGGGGAATTAAGACTTGGGTTGGTCCCTTCTGAATAGATTAGAATGGATGATAGCCACAGTGAGAGATGATAGTAGAAATAGATTTCCACGAGTGAGATGGTAGAAATGTATAGAGGCTGTCCCGGAAAGCGAGAATCTTCTCTCTCTCCGCCTATCTTCTACAACAGATCCAGAGGAGTCAGACAGTCTATAATATATATATATATATTAATATATTTTACCACTCACGTGCACACTCACTCACAATTGACGACATGTAGACACACACACACGGGAAAACTATAACAATGATTATATAGATATTTGGGAACGAGCTGACCCGACACACTGATTAAGTTCAAGGGAATTTTTAATTATCAGAAAATTCCATCACAACACATAAAATTACATCAAAGCATATACAAATAGTCAACAAAAAAAAGTCAATAAAAATGCTTCAAGAATGATAGACCCACAGTATGATCTTATCCTTCAAGGTATGCCCACAGTCCTGTTAGAAGAAAGTGATAGCCCCAAGGAATCAAGGATACATTAGCGGTAATCTAATGATTTTCCCTTTTTAAAGGTATGAACAGACTTAGATATTAGTATGATCTATCCTAAGGAAAAGTATCTTGTTGCAACAAAAAAACTTGCATAAAGAAATTACAAAGTGGGTGAAATTTGGTATACCATAAAAGAGTCACTCGTTCCTGCTTTCTCTCGGTTCATTCATCAGGGCCCTGTCTCACACAACCTTACCTACAATCGTGCTGCTGTTCGCCGTCTGGCGCACGTTATAACACAATCTGTTTTATCGTTTGATGAAGCGGATACCCAGCTCTGCAGATCTTGGTTTCATTCAATTTGTCTGGGGAGCGTCCTCTTCAGGCGATAATTTTGTTCAGATTTTAAGTTAGTGTCACTTTATCAGTTCAGGTAAGAATTAGTTTTCACGCGGGCTCATAGGATCAGAATCACGAGGTTTCCACTACTTAGGAACAATGTCAGGTTTGTAACTTCGATCAAAAGGTAAAACAAAATCCTTGGTCACACCACAAGTTGACATAATTTTGCGGAACGTTACTTTTTGTAATAGTTTACTTGCCACAAGGGCTGAACTGTACTTAAGTTTTCTCAGGAAGAATAAAATCTGGCCCGTTATGTCATTTCACCTTTAAAGTTCTTGTAAAGATTTTACACCAAGTCTTTTAAGGAAAATGTTTTAGTTCTTCTCAGATATTACTCTTCAGTACTTAACGCTGGCAAAGTTTGGGTTAACCCCAGTTTTCTTCACTAAATAGAGAAAAAAACACATATAAAATAATTATACATACTATGTACTCGTTATAACTTACATTTTAAACTGCAAGCGTAGCGCTTGACTTATCGTTTAAATTCCCGTGAAGTAGTTATATTCATAAAATCAATCATCGTGAATTAGGAATATATACGTATCCCGTCAATACTCACTGATGTAGCATTTCAGTCATAAGTTAATTTTAAATTATATTCTCGTCTGATTATTTAGCAGTAAAATCAAATTCATTTATAGCTGCATGATTTTAAGCTAGAAATATAATTTATTCTGCTTTCCACTGAAACACGTCACTAGAAAATAATACAGACTATATTTTAATTCTCTCTGCACAAAAGAACTAGTGAAAAATAGGCGATTCAACACTTAATCACTCACAAAATATTAGATACTTAATATAATATTTACCACCGCACAGAACTACAGATTAATACCACGAACTAGAATCATTCAATATAATGATAGTCTAGAACTCGGCAAAGATTGCCCAGAAACTAAAGACTTTTCAATACACAAGATATTCTTCTAGCCTGGCGATCTGTCTACTGCAGATTTAGGAGTACGAATGAAAAACTAGTTTCAAACTCTGGTTAATATCTTAAACCAGACAAAAGATCCCAGTATTTCCAAAAACCCGATCTCTCCGCTTTCCTAACACCTACGTACCTTAGACGCTGGACATAACATGCCAAACGCGTCTTAGACACCTCACTGCTAACGAAGCTGGCCGAGAGTGCCATGACAGAGGAAATTACCAGACAAATGTCTCATTCTGCGCCGTGCAGATGTCGGTTATCACACCTCACGGCGGAGAAACGTTCGTGTCAGGTGAAAATGCTAGACCAAAAGTCTGCTCCTATGTCTGAGTATGAAACATAATCACACATCTCGTCTGACTGCAGCGACTGACACGTTATATAATAACATGCGTGTGCGTTTCTAAATGAGAAAAGAAACAGGCGAAAGTTTGAATGGGAAAATAGTAATGTTTATAGTCGCAAACGTACGAATGCGAAAAACACAGGAAAAGGATAAAAGAGCGATAATAAAGTGGAGGACACGGGTAGAAAAAGAAAAGGAAATATAGACAATTTATTGATCATAATCTCTATGCGACACTTATTCTAACTGAGGAGATCAAAAGCACCTTGTCAAATGAGCCCCGTAGATTTCTTGCTGAACAGGGAGCTGTAAATCTGGAAGACATTTTAAGTAAGTTGGAACGTTATGCAAATGCCTTAGCCGAGCTTCCAAGCTCAAAACGCAAGCCTACATATGAGCCTTCTCACAAAATAACATAGAACAGTCTTACCATTCATTTTCCCATCAAGACCCTAGAGAAACTTTACCCCAGACTTCCCTTGAAGGAAAATCGAAATTCTACAAAACTCGATACCCCACCAAACCCC
Organism: Oreohelix idahoensis; assembly: GCA_024509875.1. Taxonomy (NCBI): domain Eukaryota; kingdom Metazoa; phylum Mollusca; class Gastropoda; order Stylommatophora; family Oreohelicidae; genus Oreohelix; species Oreohelix idahoensis. Next base: position 521,082 of record JAMPIV010001391.1, on the reverse strand, counting down.
ATGATGAACCCAAACGTCCCTCATGGCAGCCAGGCAAGAAAGGACACGACAAAGGGAAAACCCCTGCGCAATGGACATCTGATCAGGGCAAACACACCGGGACAAATCGTATCGGATGTTTGCAGACAGACTCGCAAAGAAGGAGGAATGTCAGTGATTCTCAACCTGAGGGTGAGAGGCCTTCTACGCGAGGAACTGTTATATTGAACGGGACTTCTAATCATTGTTTGTTTGATACAGGTTTGAGTTTTTATTATATTGTCGCGAGGCATTTGGTCAAACCTGGTCAAGAAACAGAAGAAACCGTCAAATTATGTGGAGTTTTGAAAGGAGATGCACCCATAACGCTTCCCATCGCACTGGTGGAAATACACTCGGATTTCGTCCGAGGTGTGATTAAAGCTGCTATAATGGATGATCTGATCTACCCAGTCATACTTGGTTGTAGATATGTGTTTATATGGAGACCGAAAGAGCTGATTGTGGCAGCAGTAACTACAAGAGGGCAAACCAAACAGGAACGGGAGCCTGCACCTAATATGTTACATATGGAACTGAAAGAGGCGCAACAAAAGGACCCTACCTTGGAGCCCTGCTTTAGAAAACTGCCCATGACAAGGACTCCAGACACAACGGAGACATATTTTCTAAGGATGGAGTGCTGTATCGAAGAACGGGCGACCCTGAACAGGGACATAATCAGCTCCTAGTACCGACGCTGTACAGAGACCAAATCTTATAAATGGGGCACTCTCTTCCCTTTAGCGGACATATGGGACAAAACGCCACTATACAGCGAATAACTACTCACTATTGGTGGCCAGGAATGAACACTGATATCATCAGGTATGTGAAATCCTGCGCCAAGTGCCAACGTGTGGCACCCAATCATTGGACACCCCCAGTTTCTATGGGAGAAATGCCAATGGCAGGGACACCATTTGAACGGGTTGCAGTCGACATTATAAGACCCCTAGAAGGGACTAAAAGAAGGAACAGGTTTATCCTGACCTTAGTCGACACATGCACTATGTGGGCTGAAGCTATACCGCTAACATGCACGAATTCCAAGCATGTCGCAGAAGCCCTAGTGCAGATTTTTACACGGTTGGGATTCCCTCAACAAGTTTTGACGAATAACGGATCCCAATTCCATAGCCTGTTAATGGAGGAGATCTTTAAGATCTTGAGGGACCAGCACATCTATATCAGCCCCTACAATCAGGCCGGAAGTGGGTTAGTAGATCGTGTTAACGGAAGCCTCATCATGATGGTACGTAAGCTGGGACAAGAGAAACCTGAAGATTGGGACCTTTTCTTTCCCGCAGCCTTATTCGCCTACAGGGAAGTCCCCCAGGCCTCTACAGGTTTACCACCAGCTACACTTCTATTCGGCAGACCTATTAAGGGCCCGCTAGAAGCCTTACTACGGTCACTGACAGACCAGAGGGCTGATGAGACAGTCGTCTCAGCATTCCAGTATGTATCGGAGTTAAAGGAACGACTAAAACTAGGATGGGACCTAGCAGCAACCAACCTTAAGCGAGCACGCATGAAGCACGCTAATGCAGCGAAAGAGAGAGAATTGCAACCAGGAGAGAAGGTTTTGTTGCTACTTCCTACCGGAAACTACGTATCGTATGGCAAGGGCCGTTTACCGTCCTTAAAAAGATCTCGAGAACAAACTACAAGATCTCTATAAAAGGAAAGGAAAAAGTCTACCATATAAATCTGTTAAAGAAATATTTGGAAAGACCGGTGCCTTCTCCCGAACATCTCCTGGTGGTCGCTATAGCAACCGAAGAAGAGGAAGATGACGATAGTTGCATGGAATACCCATCGTTACAAACGGAATCGTTTAAAGATGTTAAATTCGGCGACACTCTCTCAGAAGCACAACAGACAGAAACTAAGGCGTTACTGAAACAGTACTCGGCAGTCTTAACGGACACACCTGGTCGAACACATCTCGTAGAGTTCGATATAAAGCTGACAAACGAGACACCTGTGTGAACCAGAGTTTACCCGATCCCGTATGCGAAAGCAGACACTTTACGCGGAGAGATAGACAAACTACGTCAAGCTGGGATTATTAGCGAGTCTACATCGCCCTATAGCTCGACCGTCGTACTGTTGCAGAAACCGAATAAGGAAGTTCGGCTGTGTATTGACTATCGATTACTTAATACAGTCACTGAATTCCAGCCTGAACCACTGCAAAACGCTTCTGAACTGTTCACCAAACTTAGCAAGGCTAAAATTTTCTCCAAGATTGACCTGAGTAAAGGTTATTACCAAATACCAGTCAAGGAGGAAATTAAAACGTTATTAGCCTTTAGCACCAGTGAAGTACATTATACTTTCAATGTTATGCCTTTCGGTTTGCACAACGCACCAGGAGTCTTCACCAGGATGATGAGAAAGCTTTTAGAACCATTGCAAAGTCCAAACATACACAATTTCATGGACGACATACTTATTGCAACGGATAACTACGAAGAACATATTGCTACGGTCGCTATGCTCCTCAGGAGATTACAGGAAGCTGACCTCACCGCCCGACCTAGCAAATGTTTAATCGGCTTTGAAAAGCTTGACTTCCTAGGGCATACTATTTCTCAAGGTTGTATGTGGCCCGCTGCCAAAAACATTGAGGAAATACGTGCAACAAAGAGAGACACGCGTTCGTTCCTGTCACTGTGCGCGTATTACCAAAAGTTTATCAAAAACTTCAATGGTCTTACGGCGCCTCTCACTGACCTCACAAGAAAGGGAAAACCCGATAAGGTTGTTTGGACCGCAGAATGTGAACGCGCTTACGTCACTCTGAAGGAACAACTGTCCAAATACCCCATTCTAAGGTTACCTGACCTTAAGATACCCTTCGTTTTGCGCGTAGATGCCAGCGGACAGGGAATTGGTTCCACACTGCTTCAAGCAGATGACCAGCATCCAGACCTGTTATTTCCAGTTGCATACGGCAGCCGTAAACTGAATACAGCAGAAAGGAATTATTCGACCGTGGAGAGAGAATGTTTGGCACTCATGAATGGAATAAGGAGACACCACGAATATCTATATGGCGTTTCATTCACGGTACAAACTGACCATGCTCCATTGGAATTCCTAGGAGCCAATAAGGAATTTAACGCAAAGATTATGCGTTGGGCTCTACTGTTAAGCGTGTACTCGTTCAAAGTACAATACATACCAGGAAAGGAGAATGATGGAGCGGATTTTATGAGTCGAAACTGAAGTGTGGAGGAGGATGATGCAATTGAGGATAGCAATCATTCGATAGCTAAGAATGACAGTAGTTTTATTTCCATAAATGAGATATGAAAGGGTTTCACATCTTTAAGCCCGGACGAACTGTGACGTATAATGGAAATATAGCCACTGTATCCGACAGCCTTTCGTGACCTCGGCGTAGTTTTATAATTTGCTAGCAAGCCATGCAGTAACACCCAGAGATTACTCATCTTTAATCCACGCCTCTTTTTCTTGAGATGTAAACAGACATATTACCAACTACCGCGACCTGCCAGCATAACAGGAAGCGAGCTCTGATTTTTTTAACCTAAGTTTCTCACGCGAGCTGATCTGTCAATCATTGGACATCGGGCAGATCGCACGTGGGATAAACACTTTAACCTTTGATCTTCAGATACAGAGAAATCTGTGACGCCGATTAGAACTTCATCTCGAGACGCGAGCGATTTTGAAAGAAACCCCGTTATCGGAACGAGGGTCTTTTGATGTCGGCCAAGCAGCGCTCGACGATAGAAACGGTGGCGGGCTCAGAGGACTTTTCATCTGGTCCACAGTTTCTCAATTCTATAGTTCGCACGTTAATGCAAAATTAACACTATTAGGGATCAGAGCGCAAATGAATAGATATAAACAGTGGTTCCTTAAACTCACTGATCAGTTGTCGCTCAGAATTGTGGATAATCTAAGCTCGTTATTCTAGAACCATTGTGGGAGTCTGTTAATAGCATTTCGTGAGGATTGTTTCATTTCTTATTTGTGACTTGACAGAGCGGCCAGCGGGTTTTTTTTTCTTTATTATTGTCTCCAGTTACTGTTGGGATTTATGATGTCTTCTTTGTGGCTTACGAGTCCAAAGTCCATGTTGTGAACAGGACTGGCTAAAAGGCAAATACGCATTTAACTATTAAGTTTAACTGGACTATCAATTCCCAGATATTTTTTCCCAATTTATCAGCCCACGGGAGTGGTATATGAAATAATACCAACACCTAACTTTTGACAGACGCAGCACTGGATTTATTCAGAAAGTTGCGCTGTTTCAAAATTGGCACTAACCACAGAGCCAGCCGATAGGATTTACCAATAAATCAATTATCATCATCAGTAACAATTTTTAGCAACTAACTGTGTCCAAATACCAGAAGTATTTGATTTTCCATTCTCTGCTGTGAACACAAGATCTTGATTTTTTTTCTACCATTAACTATTCGAGGTGACATTATTGATCCAGGATTACATCACCAAAACTTGGCGTCCACCATATAAAGTTATCGTCAAGGCTGGACTGGGTCCAAATTTGGCACTGAACACTGACATTATCTATATCGATAAATATATTCATGATAACTGTATATTCCAGGAAATATCACCAAGATTAGGTAAGGAGCGAGAGCGTGACCACGTATGTGTGAGAGAGAGAGAGAGAGAGAGAGAGAGAGAGAGAGAGAGAGAGAGAGAGAGATTGAATATTTTCTTGTTACGGTAGCTTGTACCAAACTAGTTATTTTGCTTTAACCTTGTTTACTTCACGGAGTAGCACGTATTAGGAACTCTGTTTTTCTTTACTGTCTATACTGTGACATAGTGCTAACTTTTAAACCTTTGGGGTTATTAACTTGTTGGGTTCTTATCTTCTCAATGAGGGGAGGGCACGGGTATTCTGTCATTTTTCTATATATATATGTAATTCTGATGTATTTGATCTTTCTTTTAGATATTCGATGTTGTAAAGTTTAATGATAATAAACAACAAAAGAACTAAACATTGTGTGTTGGTCAGACCCATACCCATTTAACCATAGTTTTTTTCACGTTTGTGTGTCTGGTTGTCACATAGCTGTGTGTGTGTGTTTGTGGTTTGTGTAACTTATATTTCTCAATATATGGAGGTGCAAGATTGTCTTATTCTAAACTTTAGTCGTATAGATAGGCTGGACTAGAGAAACTACTCAGTCCAGAGACCGATCTTCTCCTTAAACTATTCACTCTTGAAACTCTATTTCTTACAACTTTACTTCTCACGTACTATCGCCATCTCCTATACTCAGGCGGGACCTTACATAACTTTAAAACCTATCTAAACACGACACCCATCTCATAAAGCTGAACCTAATAGAGTGAAGTCTTTAACAATTCACTCCCTATGTCAGTATCTGCTACGGGACTACCTTTTTTATAAGTAGCATAAATGAGGTCTCTAAAACTACACACTCATAGTCATACGGCATTATCTGCTGTACCTTGCTATAAACTTAACATTAACAGCAGGGAGTAAACTGATCATCAGCAGTCGTCGTCAGCCGCCATGGTAAGCAAGCATTTTGGCCTTTTTACCTTTCTGACATTCTGGGGGGAAGTGGGGTGGTCGCACTTGAGTCATGACTCATGTTGTTGTCTTGCAGTGAAGGCATTAAACTTTTGTCAACAACAGCGGTGACACCAGACAATAGAAAAGAAAATGTAAGAGCAAAGGTCACTTAACAAAGCGATATATATTATATATATATATATATATATATATATATATATATATATATATATATATATATATATATATATATATATATATATATATATATATATATATATGACAGGGGCTAGGTGTTACCTCACACCTCAGACCCGTGCACTAAGAAAATTTATAAAGGATCGTTTGACAGGGGTTGCAATTATTGGTTGCTTGCAACCCTCTCAGCAGCAGACTTAACAATTCAAGCAATCCAAAGCCTTATGCAGATCAACATTTAATTCTACCGAACACAACCGAACACCAAACGAACAATCCAACAAACAATCAAACGAACACCCAGTCAGTGTTCATAGACTGTGTGCTCAAGGCATTTACAGCTTGGCTCTTGTGTGTCTTCTTAGTCTGTTCTCACTGGGCGGCTCTCTCAAACATAGACCGGTTTCGCCGCTTGCTACCCCTTTTTATAAGCCCTGGCCTAACCACTCAATTTACTGCGCGCTCGCGTATTAATCTGCGCCACACAGATAACACACGCGATTATTGCTCCAGAATGCATGAAAACACAGATTTACACAACTAGAGCAAAAACACAACTAATATGTAGGCTTATTATGGCCTTGTAATAAATCTGCTTGAAGATAACGGGGTGAAAAGGCACTAAACCACATAGACAATATGACTGCCCAGATGGGGCCAGCGCCGAGAACGACAGATCTCAAGATGGCGCTGTCACATATTCCCCGCCTGATTTTGTTGTCGTCCCGACAACTACACTAAATCAGGCTCCCCAGTCGTATTCTCCAAATCTGGAGGATCACCTTTTCCTTCACTTCGTCTCAGGTCATTGCCGGTGACTCTAATGCTCGGACTCGCTCTGTCCGTTCGTTGGATGATATATGGACCCCCTGTCATTGTGGGAGCACGAACTACAACGTACTCGTCTTCTGACCACATATCACGAATCTCGGATCTCTCAGCGTCGTGCATTCTCTTCTTCACCAATTCTCCGACCTGTAGTGGAGTAGAACACGACAGCTTGTCACATCTCTCTTTCCGGACTGCTGCAAAACTCTGCAACGGTGGCTCTGCTCTTACGTGCGCCCCTCGTAGCCTGGAAACGTGTCCTTCAACGAGTTTTAGATGAGTCTCCTCCTCTAAATGTCGACCACTTTTCCTGGCGCCCTTGTGGTGACAGTTGCCACGGCCATCTCTTGGCTTGCACTGTGACGGCAATGTAGATGTGTTGGTACGCTTAGAGAGGGCGCTCTTTGATGGGCAAACCGATATCAAATGGTCCGGGGACCTACAATGGAAACATCGCTTAGGAAGCGGGCCCTGGGGACACTTGGCTGCCATGTGGTTCGAAAGGTCTCCACAGTTGAAGCATCTTATTTTCCTAGGCTTCCTTGGTGCCCTGGGTCGCCTCCTGCTACCCTTACATCCCTGGCCGCCTTTGACTTTCTTCCCTGCAATAAGCACCTCACACTCCGGTCGACCACCAACCATCTTTATCTTTGAGCCATTCTGCTCCCCTTCTGTAACCTGACTCCCAGCCGCAGAGGGGTCTAGTTTAATGCCTGTGGACATCGATTCTGTACGTGGCCTAGTTCTCTGCATCTAAAACAACGAACTGTCCTGGTACGTCTCCCCTGCTCCTGAGACATCGCATCAATTTTAGCCTCTAATTGAGCCACCTGTGCTCTCAGCCGCTCTACTTCTGCGTTTAATGCATGCGTATCTGACACAGTCTCTGTTCTTGCCACTTCAACACTGGCAACACCAGCCCCCGAAGCTGCTTCGACACTGGCAACACCAGCCCCAGAAGTGGGCTCAGTCTCCAAAAACCGTAGGGCATAGTCCCTCACCGACGTGAACGATGCTGTTGGCTCCTTGATGGTCATTTCCTTTGCAAGCTTTCTTAGTAGGTCATCTCTCAGACAAGCAGCAAACTGGTCACGAAGAAAGGATGGCGCCAAAGGAGTGACGTTGTTCTGCTTTTGTGCCCTTACAACACTTTCAAACACCTCGTGAATGCGATGGGAGAATTCCCAAAGAGACTCCCTTGCACCTTGCCGGGTAGAGTAGAACGCGGCCATTACTTCTGGGATGCTCCGACGCTCCCCATACACCCTAAGAATGGAATGTAGCATTGCTTCTGGGTCATCGTCATCAGCCTGAATCCTCAGCTCCCTTCGGACACTTGGGGTCACACTGTCAAGAATAACATCCGCCTGGTCCTCTTTACTCATCATCCCTACTCTCCAGGCAGCTCTCACCTCTCTGACATATTCCTCGGCCGTAGGACCCGTGCGCTCCCCAAAGCACCGCACCCTCTTGTGAGTAGGTACCACGATGTACTGCACTCGTTCTGGTTGACGATTTAGCCCTACTACAGGGTCATCCACCTCAGCCACATCTTCGTTATCAGTTCTACTAGCAGCGCGTGTGTTGCGTGCCGCCATCTTGTTGCTAGTAGGGTTGACTAGAAATCTTGACAAACTGGATGATCCCGTCCCTCGCCTTGCACTGAACTGGGTGTTCTACTGTTTCGGCTGTTGCTGCTCTGATTGCTGAAGAGTTGCTTCACTGCGTGCTGTCTGTCAATCCTGCCGACGACGCCACTTGTGACAAGGGCTAGGTGTTACCTCACACCCCAGACCCGTGCACTAAGAAAATTTATAAAGGATCGTTTGACAGGGGTTGCAATTATTGGTTGCTTGCAACCCTCTCAGCAGCAGACTTAACAATTCAAGCAATCCAAAGCCTTATGCAGATCAACATTTAATTCTACCGAACACAACCGAACACCAAACGAACAATCCAACAAACAATCAAACGAACACCCAGTCAGTGTTCATAGACTGTGTGCTCAAGGCATTTACAGCTTGGCTCTTGTGTGTCTTCTTAGTCTGTTCTCACTGGGCGGCTCTCTCAAACATAGACCGGTTTCGCCGCTTGCTACCCCTTTTTATAAGCCCTGGCCTAACCACACAATTTACTGCGCGCTCGCGTATTAATCTGCGCCACACAGATAACACACGCGATTATTGCTCCAGAATGCATGAAAACACAGATTTACACAACTAGAGCAAAAACACAACTAATATGTAGGCTTATTATGGCCTTGTAATAAATCTGCTTGAAGATAACGGGGTGAAAAGGCACTAAACCACATAGACAATATGACTGCCCAGATGGGGCCAGCGCCGAGAACGACAGATCTCAAGATGGCGCTGTCACATATATATATATATATATACATATATATATACATACATACATACATACATACATATATATATATATATATATATATATATATACATATATATATATATATATATATATATATATATATATATATATATATATATATATATATATATATATATATATATATATATATATATATATATATATATATATATATTAACCAGGATGTTTTCTGGTAGGAGATTTTGCAGGCCGAAGGTAGTTTAAAACTACGTAGATACATGCGTATGTATGTTCGTGGTGGGGTACTATAAATAAGACCCTGTTTCGGTAAAAACCTAGAAGGAAATCTCATAATATATTATACTTGAAATGAAAATTTAAGAAACAGTCGTAGTATGTTGGCAGACGTCACACACATGTTGACATGATCAGTGGTTTTAGAAAAGAACATTTAAAACCATGTGACTTATTCATTAAGGCAGGTGCATAGAAAAGTTACACTGAGACCAAGCACAGAGATTTGATAAATGACGCGTTTTTAATTTACTGAATCCTCACGCAGAAGATGGTATTTTGGTGACAGAAATATCAGGCACATATGGGAAGGTGGAGTTTATCTGTTATCGGTCGCCCTTTCGCGAACAACTGCTGGATGGCAAAATGAACACGTGACACTCAATCTAAGACAATTTACTGGAAAACAGAATTAATCAAAAATGTATATGGTCATTTTCACATTCAGGATCAAAAAAATGAATAAGGATTAGTTGTTTTCATCAACGAAGCACATATGAATCAATATGTGTTATCCTCATATTAATTTAGGAACATCAATAATATTTCTTAAAATAATTTTGTTTAGCGTTATTCCGCAATTTTCAGCGCTTTTTTCATTAATGCTCTTATTTACACTAAAGACTAAGATGAGGCCTAAATAATTGTCCGTACAATGTAGAAATAACAATAGAACATTCAGTAGGGAACGACACCTATTAAATGACAATAACAAATTCTGTAGAGAACGACACCTATGAAATGACAATAACAAATTCAGTAGGGAACGACACCTATTAAATGACAATAACAAATTCTGTAGGGAACGACACCTATTAAATAACAATAACAAATTCTGTAGAGAACGACACCTATTAAATGACAATAAAAAATGATGCAGAGAACGACACCTATTAAATAACAATAACAAATTCTGTAGAGAACGACACCTATTAAATGACAATAACAAATTCAGTAGGGAACGACACCTATTAAATGACAATAACAAATTCTGTAGGGAACGACACCTATTAAATAACAATAACAAATTCTGTAGAGAACGACACCTATTAAATGACAATAAAAAATGATGCAGAGAACGACACCTATTAAATAACAATAACAAATTCTGTAGAGAACGACACCTATTAAATAACAATAACAAATTCTGTAGAGAACGACACCTATTAAATGACAATAACAAATTCAGTAGGGAACGACACCTATTAAATGACAATAACAAATTCTGTAGGGAACGACACCTATTAAATAACAATAACAAATTCTGTAGAGAACGACACCTATTAAATGACAATAAAAAATGATGCAGAGAACGACACCTATTAAATAACAATAACAAATTCTGTAGAGAACGACACCTATTAAATAACAATAACAAATTCTGTAGAGAACGACACCTATTAAATGACAATAACAAATTCAGTAGGGAACGACACCTATTAAATGACAATAACAAATTCTGTAGGGAACGACACCTATTAAATAACAATAACAAATTCTGTAGAGAACGACACCTATTAAATGACAATAAAAAATGATGCAGAGAACGACACCTATTAAATGACAATAACAAATTCTGTAGAGAACGACACCTATTAAATGACAATAACAAATTCTGTAGAGAACGACACCTATTAAATGACAATAACAAATTCTGTAGAGAACGAACGAACGAACTTTATTTTCGAAGGGTTAAGAATTGGGCGCGCAGGCCCGTCTAACATTCTGCCCTTCCACTCTCATTTATCTTGCATACTATATCCTTTCATTTCCACATGATACTTTAAGCATTAATTTAAAGGCATGCAACATTATAAAGTTAACAAAACAGCATTCATAATAAAAAAAATGAGTAGGTTTTTTTTTAAACAAACAAGATAGTAAATGGGAAAACAAAGTAATAATAAAATAAAGTAAACAAAACAATAAATAAAAATAAATAATTCTGTATACCGACACTCACTCATGCGGTCAAACCGTCTAACAATTAATCTGTATTTTTGAATGTGTCATTGTCAAGAACCAATTTTAAACTGTGGTTCCACCACTGCAATGTGGATTTATGATAATAAATAAGGCTCATTCTTCCCAGGATACAACCACACCACAATGGCTGACATAAGAAATCTCACACGGCCAACAAACGCATCAAATACAATAATGAAATGCCACTGTAACTTGCCTTAACAGCTTAAACTATCAGCATCACACACGACAGTACGACTTACACTGAAAAATACCCTGCCATGACTATCGCTCACCTGAGCGGCAAAACTGTGGCAATGACACAGTCAAATCATCGTCAACTTATAAACCTACGGTCTGAAAGTTATACACACCACACTTCTCTAGAATTACAACATAATCATCATTCAGGACCGAAATATGGCAAGCGCTCATATAATAGTCCATAAAATGAACTACAAAGCTGGCCAAAAGGGAAATCCATCCGTTCTGTACAAAGGCTAGATTCTGACTGACTAAATTTGCGCCTGATTTCCCGGCTTCCGGTAGTCACATGACTCACCGGTTCGGCTAGTCCCGGCCTCGCCCGGCTGACTTTTCGCCGAACGCAGTACATACGATGCATTGCGAAAAAGCGCTGTGACAGTCATCAATCATCAATACAAAAATTACATAAACACATTCTCGCTTATATCCATACATTCTTGGTGGAAAATGAAATAATAATAATAAAACTTTCTTACGCACTTCTGTGGCAGGTAAAGTCTTTGAGCAGTTTAAAAAAAAAAAATTTGTAATGTCTGCTTATTCTCATATACATCATCCCATTTAAGCAAACGAAAACATTCACATTTCTAAAGTACAGTGGTATGCGGGTACATTCTCACATACATTACATTATATAATAATAATTTAAAGTGAATATAATGATATAATAATATTACATGGATATAAAACAAATTATTCACAAAAAACGAGCGAAAGAGGAAAAGAAATGTTGACCTATGGATGAGATGTTGACATGCAAATGCTGTTTCTATGGGGGTAGATAATCAGTGTTGATGAAGTGTTTGAAAAGTGCTTTGTTAAATGAATATTGTGTAGGTAGGCTTTTTATGTGGTGTGGAAGGCTGTTCCATAAGTAGGCTCCAGAGTAGGCTAGACTCTTTTTGAACAGTTTGATCCTAGGTTTGGGCAGACGTAACTGATGTAACTGAATCAACGGCTCGCGAAGCGAAACAGCAGAGTGTGTGGCGCACTAGAGGCATGTCGGACATAGAAAAAGACAATGGCTAGCCACCGTGGAAGAGATTGGGGCCTTACCACGTACTTCCTACAGAACGTAATGGGATCACAACAACAAGATAAGAACCGATATATAGAGAACTCTCGGTCCCCTGGGGAAGAATCTACTGTACAAATTAACAGGCAAGAGGCAACTCCTCTAATGAGTAAGGAAGTACATAATGACGAGTGTTCCTTAAATTCTGTTGAAAGGGAGCATTCTGAGAAAGACCACCTAAAAACTAGTAGGAGAAGCCTAAAAATAGGAACATGGAATGTTAGAACTCTAAACGGAGAAGGAAAGCTTGACAATCTTATATTAGAAGCAACAGACATGAAACTCGATATACTGGGAGTTGCAGAGGCAAGACTTTTGGATACAGGCTACATAACAAGAGACCAGTACACGCTTATACACTCAGGAGGAGAAAAACATGGAAGAGGGGTAGGAATGTTGATATAGAAGGAGTTAGAAAAATACGTATGTGGATACTGGACACACAATGACAGAATGATGTTACTAAAGATGAGTGCAAAGCCATTCGACATATTAATCTTACAAACTTATGCACCAACTAAAGATCACAGCAAGGAAGAAATAGAAGAATACTATGAAGAGCTACAACACACCAGTCAAATCTACAGATGTGTTGATAGTAATGGGTGATATGAATACAAAAGTAGGAAAAGGAAAATACAAGAAAATAGTAGGACAGTATGGATTAGGGACAAGAAATGATAGAGGAGACAGACTTATCCAGCTCTGTGAAGAAAACCAGCTGGTCATATGTAACACCTTTTTTGAACACCACCCAAGGAAATTATACACATGGAAAAGCCCAGGAGATGAAACACGAAATCAAATCGACTATATCATGATAAAACATAGATTTAAGAACAGTGTCACAAGTGCAAAGACACATCCTGGCGCCGACATAAATTCAGATCACAATCCAGTCGTCATCAAAGTAAATATAAAGCTGAAAAGAGCAGGAAACAGAAGACAGGAGGAACCCCAGATAGAAATATCAGCGCTGAAACAACCAGATACAAAACAGAAATATTTAATCGATGTCAAAAATAAATATCAACAGTTATTGACAGAAAGCATAGAGCAGTATAGAAGAGAAAACCCAGAAGAAAAAGCAACCGCAAAAATGGGAATGCTTAAAAACAAGCATACAATCAGCAAATGCAAATTTACCTAAAAAGAAGTCTAAGAAAAATCAAATTTGGATGACAGATGACATCTTGAATAAAATGGCAGAAAGAAAGAAAGCAAAAAACACTCCAGAATATAAAACAATAGACAATGACATACGTACTATGTGTAGACAAGCAAAAGAACGGTGGATAGAAACAAAATGCAAGGAAATAGAAGACTTGGAAGCAAAGCACATGACAAGAGATATGCATGAAGAACTAAAGAAATTATCAAATCAGTCGCGGTTTGCACAAGGAGGAAGCTGTATCAAGAACAAAAATGGTGTAATATTACTTGATGAGAACGACATATCAAACAGATGGGCAGAATACGTAAAGAACTATTCGGGGACAACAGAGGTAAAAAACCATCACCAGATTCTAATGAAGGCCCAAACATTCTCAGATCAGAAGTAGAGAATGCCATTCATATGATACAAAAAGGAAAATCAGCAGGCATGGATAACATAAAAATTAAATGATAGAAGCTCTGGAGAGCTTTGGTATATATACAATCACAGAAATATGCAACGATATATACAATACAGGATATATACCACACGACATGAAGACATCAGTTTTCATAACATTGCCCAAAAAACCAAATGCAACAGAATGTTCAGACTTCAGAACAATCAGCCTGATGAGTCATGCAATTAAGATACTGCTCAAAATCATACAGGAAAGAATAAAAAGTAAAGTAGACAGCGAAATCCAAGAAGAACAGTTTGGTTTTAGACGGAACAGTGGAACAAGAGAGGCAATCTTTTGCCTAAGAATATTAGCAGAAAAATATACAGAGGTCCAAAAAAGTATGTTGTTGTAGCCGTTTATGGTAATTGGATTGGTCTTCATAACGCGAATGGTAATATGAACAAAATGTCAATAAACTGTTCTGTAAAAACGGACTACAACAGGTAGTGTTTGAACTGTTCACTCGATGGTAGTACACAAGTCGGTTGACTGTACATATAGTTTATTCAACATGGCACATACGAAGGAACGAGACAATCATAGTTACAGATGCGAAGATCATACGTCGAAATGTTGATAATATTGTTAACCGTAGATTCTCTAACAGTCAAGTTCTTTTATATTCCAGTGACTAAGGATCACTTCCGTTACCATATAACAGACATGGTATTAACGTCCGTTGACCTTCTCCCAAGGACGTTTATTAAGGCAAACGGATTCATTCTCCAGAATAAAATCTTCCATATCATACTTCACAATCCCAGACTTTCTCCATACATCCCGTTATATAGTATATAGTTTTCAAACAAAGTCATACACGATAATACGAACAGGTTAGAGATTCCAGCTGACTAACCTCTCCCATTCTATGCCACGCTTCTGGCATTGTTGTAACAGCATATTAAAACATGTGCATAAGGTAATCAATAACTTCTTCCACTCGTAGGAATCCTTCTTCTACGATACGAATCCTAAAGGCTATCGACTCTGTAGGTCCATTCTAGGAATGACACATTCCCGCTAGACTATTACGAGAGCGGCCTTTCAATACAGCATATAATAATAAGTGGGGCGATAATAATAATAATAATAATAAATTCTTTAAGCGCCAAACACGGCGCATAAGGCAGAAACCAGTGCTCTCCAGGTTGTTCGTTGTGACGCCACTCCTCTTAGCTCTTGCACATTATTTAGGCCCAACGTTCTTCCTTCTCTTATTATTGTTCTTCTGAGTGTTTCTTTTGGTCTTCCTTTTTTTCCGCTTACCCTCAGGAACCCAAGTGAGCGCCTGTAGTGGTATTCTGTTGTTTTGCATTCGTAGGACATGACCGATATATGACCATCGTCTTTTCCTTATATAGTCGGAGACATATTTCTGCCTAGAGTCTTCTCTTATTTGTCGATTAGTCTTGAATTCTTTCCAACTGATGTTCATGAGTTTTCTAAGACATTTGTTCTCGAATGTATTCAGCTTGTTCTCCAATGATTTTGTTATTTTCCAACTCTCACAGCCGTATGTTAACACTGAGATAACATTTGAATTAAACAGACGAAGCTTGGTATGTATATTCAATGATCGTAATTTCCAAATGTTAGATAATCTATTGAAGGCGCTAGCTGCCAAAGCAATTCTAGTATGGATTTCTCTTGTTGTGTCACCATCCTGAGTCATTTTACTGCCTAAATAATTGAAACTTTCAACTTTCTGTAGTTTTTCCCCGTTCAAGATGATATCAAAGGTCTCGTTAGAAAAGTTCATAGCTTTAGTTTTAGAGGCATTTATTTGGAGACCAATTTTAACCGAGAGATGACACAAATTATTTATTGCTTCTTGGGATTGTCTTGGTGTTGAACTTAAGAATGCTACATCATCTGCGAAATCCAGGTCCCCCAGGAATTTTCCATTTGTCCATTTTATACCCAATTGTTCATTGTGGGTATAGTTTCTCATAACCCAATCAATAGCTATTCCAAAAAGTAGTGGTGACATAATACAGCCTTGTTTCACCCCTGTTTCTACTGTAAACCATTCTGTATTCCCTTTATTTGTTCTAACACAACATCTTGCATTGTCATATAGCGCTTTGATTATATTCACATATTTTGTTGGAAAACCATAGATTGTAAGTATCTTCCACAATGATGGGCGGTGTAGACTATCAAAGGCTTTTTGAAAATCGACGAAGGTGATAATAAGTGGCGATTGCCTTTCCACTGATTCTTCTATAATTGTTCTTAGTGTGAATATTTGATCAATACATGATCGTTTCGGCCTGAAACCCGCTTGTTCTTCTCTGATCTTTTCGTCAGCATGCAATTTAAGTCTTTCTAACATCATGCAACATAATAATTTTCCAGGTACTGATAATAGAGATATACCACGCCAGTTATTACAGTCTGATAGATCACCTTTCTTCGGTAACTTTACAATAATACTGTCTTTCCATTGTTGTGGTGGTTGTTCTTCTCTCCATACTTCATTTATAATATCTAAAATTCTCAAGAGGTTGTTGTCATTAACTGCTTTAATCATTTCCCCTGAAATTTCGTCAACTCCAGCAGCTTTAAAATTTTTTAATCTTTTAACGGCTTGTTTGATCTCGTCCAGCGTGAATTCATCGCAAGTTATTGGCAAAGTGGTTGTGGATGTTTCATTATTAAAATCAGGTGTTACTGTTGGTGGTGGTCTGTTTAGCACCTCCATGAAGTGCTCAGCCCATCTCTTCATTTGTTCTTTTTCTGTTGGTATTGAATTCCCTAATTTACCTTTAACAGGTGTTTCCATAGCAGTAGGCTGGTGACATAGTTGTTTTGTAATTTGATAAAGGCACCTACTATTACCAGTTCTTGCAGCATTTTCAGCTTCTACGGCCAGTTCATTGATGAAATGTCTTTTATCTCTTCGAGTTTTTGTCTTCACTTCTTTATTTAACAAGTTATAAGTTAGTTTGCAAGATTCAACTGCATTATGTGTACTTGCCGCTAGTAGTTTAAGTTTTGCTGTTTTCCTTTCTTGTATTTTATCCCAAGTATCTTCTCTCATCCATTTTTTCTTTTTATGTACTAGGTATCCGGTGGTCGCTACAGTCTATTCTTCTATTTTTATTCGGTTGGTATAACTTCTTCAGTTTAATTCTCATTTTAGCTATGCAGAGGTTATGATCGCTTCCGATCTCTGCACCTCTGTATGCTCTGACGTCTTGAACTGATGAGCGAAATTTAGCGCTTATGCAGAAGTGATCTATCTGGTTCTTAGTTCTGCCATCAGGTGAATTCCATGTTATCTTGTGGATATTCTTATGTGGAAAGATGGTGTCTGCCACAACGAGGTTTGATATTTCACAAAGTTCTAGAAGTCTTTCGCCATTTTGATTCATACAGCCTACTTACGTGATATTACTGCTATTGGTTTCGACCTGAAGACCAATACAGATCACTAGAATAAATGGCTTCCATAAACATGCCAAGGAATACTAACATATTATATCAATCACGGACATAAGCCAAGTCCATGTTGCCCCTTCAAAACATGACGTCAGAAACTACTCAACTAGGTTACCCGTGCGTCCCAAAGCAACTCACACTGCTTTGTGCACGTCAGTGCGCGAATCATTCGACCGCACAAATAATATAACTATATCAAGACTGGTGCGTACATTTGGCAGGACCGAAGACTACCCCCTTAGGTAATAAATGTACGTAACAATGTATATGTGCTTCATTGACTATAAGAAGGCTTTTAACAGAGTCCATCATGAGAACATAATTGAATGCCTCAAAGACATAGGTATTGATGGAAAAGATATAAGAATACTCAGTAACCTTTATTGGGAGCAAACTGCCACAGTAAGATCGGGAAGGAATTATTCACCATACATAGACATAAAAAGAGGTGTCAGACAAGGTTGTGTGCTGTCCCCCTGCCTATTTCATTTATACACTGAAAAAATTTTCAAACAGATACAGGAAATACCAGGACTGAACATCAGTGGAAGGTCAATAAACAACCTTAGATATGCAGATGATACCGTGTTGTTAGCTGAAAGCGAACAGGAGTTACAAGAACTAATGAAGCAAGTGAGAAAACAAAAACTATGATAATTAGCAAAACAGACGATAAACCCACATTAAAGATAAGCGTAAATGGGAAAATCCTGGAACAAGTCAAGAGCTACGTATATCTTGGTCATATAATAACAGAAGATGGCAGATGTGAAACAGAAATCAAGAAGAGAATATGAATGGCCAAAGCTACATTCAACAACATGAAACATATACTGACATCCAAACAGTTATCTCTCAAATTAAAACTGAGAATCATAAAGTGTTATATATATTCTGCATTTCTGTATGGTGCAGAAACATGGACGATGAATAAGCATTTGGAAGAAAGAATTGAGGCTCTTGAAATGTGGATATATAGAAGAATGGTGCGTATCTCATGGAAAGAGATGAAAACAAATAAGGAGGTCATAGAAAATCTAGGTATGAAAAGAGAACTAATGAGGGAGGTCAAAGTTCGGCAGCTAAAATACTTTGGCCACATAAAAAGGCATAACACCTTGCAGAAGACCATAACAGAAGGGAGAGTTGAAGGCAAACGTGCAAGGGGAAGACAGCGCTATAAGTGGGAAGATAACATCAAGAGATGAACAGGAAAGAGTCTATCAGAGTGCACCACCAAGACAAGAGACAGAAGACGTTGGAGATCCATTACAGCCAACCTTCGTTGTGGAGATGGCAACTGATGATGATGAACTGATGTAATTGTTGTCCCTCTCTTCTACTGGTTTGAAACAATGATCGTAGGTACGGCGGGGCATTGCTAGATAGAATTGTGTGAGTCAGCTTGGCTTTGTTATAGAGAAGACGTTTTTTTAGGGACAGTATTTTGGGTTCTTTTCCTGTCCTTGTGTGTGGTGTCGTGCGATTATCGGTGATCAGACGTACTGCTCTCTTGTGCAGGGAGTGCAGTCTCTTCGAGGTGGAAGCAGGGCAACCATCCCATAGTGTAGAGCAGTAATCTAGATGTGTCTGTATATGTGAGGTGTAGAACAATACTCTAGTGTCTGCGTCTAAGAAGTGTTTTATTTTGGGCTGGTACGTCTTTTGAGCTAAGTGTTTGGTTAAATTCCGTACATGGGAGTTCCACGTTAAGTGTTGGTCAATCGTGATCCCTAGAACTTTCTGTTACATGTTCAATTTGTATTGATTCCGCGTGTAGCTGTAGCGATCTTTTGGTGCAGCTTAGGAGTTTCTGTCTGGTGGTAATCAACATAGATTTCGTGTTTGCTGTGTTTACTGGCATACGATTCATATTACTCCAGTTTGTTAGATTGTCTACATCGCTTTGAAGAGTCATTTCAAGTGCCACGCAGTCATTGTCACTAGTGTAGATAGTACACTCATCTGCAAAGAGGTCACAAGTTGAATATTTTAGATGTAGTGTTAGGTCGTTAATGAACATTGCGAAGAGTAGGGGCCCAAGAATAGAACCCTGCGGTATTCCTGTATCTATCTTCGAGAAATCTGATGTCGAGTTGTTGTGAAGCACTAACTGTTGTCGATCTGCCAGGAATGATTTAATGATGTTTAGTGGATTAGGGCCTATTCTGAGGGTTTCCATCTTTTGAACCAAGATAGTGTGGTCAATCATGTCAAATGCTTTTTTGAAGTCAACAAAAACAGCACCACCTAATTTTCCATCATTTACATTCGACAGCCAGTTGTCTGCCATTTTGGTGAGAGCTGTGTGACAGGAATGTTTGGGTCTCAAACCTGACTGGTTATCAATGAGCAGTTTGTTTGTTGTTAAGTGTTGAAATGTGGTGTTGTAAATGTGTTTCTCTAGTGGTTTTGAAAGAGATGATAGAAGGGATATTGGTCTGCAGCTGTTGGGATCGCTATGTGAGCCAGATTTATAGAGTGATACACTTTGGCAGATTTAAATGCTGTGCGGAAGTAGTTGTGTGCAATACATTGGTTGTACACATAGGTTAAGGAGTCGCAAATGATGGGTGCAGCGTAACGTAGAATCTTTTTGCTGATACCATCAAGTCCAGATGAATTGTTGTTTTATAATGCCAAGATATATTTGAGAACTTCATGTACTGTTAGAAAAGGAATATGTCTTAGATCTGTTATGCTGGGTTCAGTGTTGCAGAAGGCTGTCAATTTACTAATACCGGAGTCCATTGGCTTTAGTGTCGACTTGAGATGGCAAATTTCTGTTTTGAAGTGGTTGCTAAAATGAGTTGCCGTGAGGGAGCAGCTGAAATCTTTGAGCTGATGTGCTTCGTCCCGCTCTCTCATTGTTGATAATATTTCGTTGGTTATCCATGGGGTCTTTCTGATGTTTTTGACACGAACCTGCTTTATAGGAACATGTTTGTCGTTGGTGAAAGTTTGTGTCCAGTATGTTATGGCTTCTTCTGGATACGGAAATTGGTACACGTATGAGAGAGGAGATATTTGTAGGTCCTGTAGGAATAATTGAAGGTTAAAGTTTTTGAAATTCCTGCAATGGACTGTGATGTGTTCCGTTTTAGGTGCTTTAAACCCCTTTCTCGTCCAGGTACAGCAAATAGGATAGTGGTCACTTAACGATATCTGTGTGACTGTGCATTCTATAATGTTTTCTGGGCAGGTCGTATAGATATGATCAATTAGTGTAGATGATGAGTCTGTTACTCTCGTGGGTTGATTGACTAACTGTATGAGGTTGTATGAGATGGTGTAGCGAAATCTGTGAAATAATCGCTAAATTCAGTAAGATTTTACTCCTATGATAATAAATAAACTCGTCCATGTGTGGTTGCCTATCGTCGTCTCTACGCCAGTAGGGCGCTGAATTTTGTGCAGTGGTAATGCTTAGAAAATGATCTCGCCGTCAAATCTTACACGCTTTCCTAGTTCGTCCTTGAGAATTAAAAATAACATTTTGCAGGGTCAAGGAGTATTTGTTCCAAGACCGAGAGAGAGAAGAAGGGAGGTGGATGAAGGAGCGACAGACGAAATGCTACCATTGTCACGCGCTTGGGTTTTGAAACGCCAAATTGTGATGAGAGCGCGACAGTATCGCCTTTAGTAGATTTGAAAAACAAGACGCAAAGCCATGCATGCATCGTATTATATTCTCGCAGTTGAAATGTATATACACACACACAGTCAGCTCTCATTTCCTGCCTAGTAGTGTATTTCTGACGTAAACCAAACAAGTTGTTTTATTTTGAATAAAAATGATAGAGAAGGGGGGAAAGATGGCCGACTTGGGAAAAAGTATATAATTGACGACTAACAGTGACGAATATGAAAATCCAAACGACAATGAATATGGCCATAAAATCATATATAAGGATAGCTTATAGTCTCCTGAGCAATAATATGTTTTAATATACATAGTAGCCCAATTATTAACCAAGATATTGAAATAATACTATATATCTTCGAACGGTGAGACTTGAGATGCCAGGTCGCCAGGACTGTTGTTTTTGCTCATTCTATTTATAACATTAGTTGGGGAAGCAAGTTTAAAAAAGAGGCATTAGAGTGATTCAAATCCGATTGGTTAGTATAGGAGTATAGGAAGGAGGGTATTGGTTGGCCCAAAAGCTAAATATATTTGGCAGACTCACTCCTAGTATGTTTGGAGTTTTTTTTTTGTTTTTTTTACAAATTTGAATTGAATAGCTAGACCTCGCTGTGATTGGGCCAGTCTAGTGATATTGGCAAAAAGCTTCCAAGGCTTGTCGCCATTTGATACAAAATTGTTGTATGCAAGCTGCGTTGAGAACAGCAGTGCTAAGAGTGGAATAAAATAAAATAAAAAACCTTGGCAGTCTGGACGAGGGCAAAGCTGAACTTATATATATAAATGCTAATGCCAATCAACGTATGTTTGTGATATTTCCATTGAATTGTGCTAAGAACGAAATTTATTACCCTTGTTAAAAAAAAAATTTGGTGTATGAGATACTGCTTTATTGGGAATGTTTTGCGACTAAGTACATAGGTCCCCTAGCAGACTTATGCAGGGCCTGTGGTGTTGCTCACACGCAGTAGAACTGACATGAGTTGTATAACTTAAAATGATTTCCACAGTTACCAGTGGGAAGGCTAACCCACATTATCCTATGGGAGAGGATCATTGTTGAAGTGTCAGAGGCGTTGTAGCCATTAGGGAGAAGAATAGGAGCACTGGTATGAGTTGTTATCTCAGATGAAAATGGTTGAAATGGGTTGGTCAGAGGGATCTGACCCTTTTCTTTTTATTGAATTATACCATGTATTACTTGTGGAATGATATTGTAGATGTGTTATAAAGAATCATAACCTTGTTTCAGGGTTTTTGTTCTGGTACTAAGCTAGTGCCAGAACCCTGGTGTATTTATCTTCGTGAGAGAAATTGAAATTTTTGCTGGTACACGCTGTCTACCACACTACACCAGGGACTGTGTCAGATTGGTCATTCGGTTGAAATTTTTGCTGGTACACGCTGTCTACCACGAATCAACCCATGAAATATAGGAGATTGTCAGCATCATAACTACTACCAACAGAAAGATAAGTGCCCTTGTGTCGGCACTAAGAGTTCATCCACTTGTATTAAAACATAATAAATAAAATAATTGACTGTTGAATAAACATTCCACAAGAGATAGAGAAAAGAGAGGGTATGATGAAAATACCCCAACCCACCATTAATTACCAGTGTTAACTTAGTCTATAGTAATACCTAAATATAATTAGATTGTAATATTGCTTTATATGGACAGAAGATCCATTGTGGTATTTAATTTTATGTAAATAAAACCATAATTTTCATTTTGTTGTTGGTCCTGACTCAGAAAATTCTGAATCAGGGCAAATAAAATTGTAATATAGCCTATTACATAATATTCAGCCACAGACTTCTATAAGATATATCATAGAGTGTTAGTCTGTATGTGGTTGTTGTATTGACCCAGTCCTATTTATGTGATAGAATTAAAGTGTATTTGTATTGATTTGTCTTACACTGCATTATATCTTCATTACCCTAGACACTTAGACGTAGTCACATAACTAATAAATAAAAATATAGAGCCAAGTGAGATCATAGGGTGGTAGCAGCTAGGTTCCCTGAAAATACTTAACCATCAACTACTAAACTCAGGGGCCTACACAGCTGACCTCACTTGGTAGACAAATAATATTAAATAATAACATCTATAACACCAAATCCACCACATATATTGGTAGGCTTGTCCGGGATTTGAACTTCTCCTAGTACCATTTATATTGGGTAGCTCGCTCCCGGGATTTTAAACTTCTACTAATACATAGATAGGAATCTCATATAATAAAATTAAAAGTATTCTTTTGTGGAAATTAAATAGTGGATGAACTGTCAGTGCTTATAGTTGTTGTTTAGTCAGAGTTGATAAGTTACCTTAGTATATTGTTAACGTTGCTTGATATAATATGGCTGACTTGGCAAAGTTCAGATCTGCTGCTGTGCAGACTGCCAGAGAGATGGGTATGGATGGGCCAGAACTGGTCCAGTATGTAACCTCAGAGTGTGACAAATTTATTGATAGGGAAGATAGGAAGTTAGCAGCAGAAAGAAAATTAGAATCAGAGAAAGAAATCAAAAGGTTGCAAATTGAGGCTGACAAGGAGGCTAGGGCCTTAGAGGCTGATAGAGAGGCTGAGATTAAACGGCTCCAATTTGAAGAAAAGAAATTGGAGACTGGGGCTAAAAGATTAGAAAGGGAAGCAGAAGATAAAAGATTACAGAGGGAGCACGAGTTGCGACTAAGGGAGTTAGAGTTGCAAGGCCATGCTCCTGAAAATGGTCACAGCCCCTCTACCTCTGATGCTACTGCTAGTCAGGGGGCCTCCAACTCAGCCATGGGGTTCCATTTAGATTATTTTGTTGAAAGAGATGATGATATTGAATCATATTTAAGCAGGTATGAGGTATTAGCTACAACTTATGGGCTAGAAAAAGAAAGATGGAGTCTGAAGTTATCCCAAGGTCTTAGGGGAACAGCTTATGAAGTTTTTTTCAAAAATGAGCAGGGATGACCAAGACAATTATGACATGTTAAAGCAGGCTCTTTTGTTAAGATACGAGAAGAATGGTGAATTTTATCGTAAGAAGTTTAGAAATGCCAAGCTTTTGTCTGGGGAGACATACCACCAATTCTCTGCCAGATTGGAAACCTATTTGGAGAAATGGACTGCTCTGGGGAAGACCCAAGATCTGAAAGAGATGATCATGATAGAGCAATTAAGAGAGTCCATGGCTCCTGACCTGAGAAAGTTTCTCATGGAACAAGGTGCAGAGAAGTTGGGCGAGGTACTTAATGTCGCTGAGAGGTATCAGGCGGCCCAGGCAGAGGTAGCTGGCGCTAGAAAGAAACCTATAGAACAAAATAAGGCCCCTCATAACCAAAATAAGTTTGACCATAGAGATCAAGTTAACAAAGGTAAACCCAACTTTGATAGGCCAAGAGTCGATTATCGTGAAAAAAACCCACAGTTCAATGACCGAAAATATGATGAAAGAAAACCTTTCAATCAAGGAACGATATGGTGTAAGAGGAACACTCATAACACCACTGTTTGTAAAAGGAAACCTTCTAACTTCGCTGCTATGAAAACGGGGAACAAGGGATTAAAGGACAAACCCGCTGGACAGCAGGAACCTTATCACCCCCCAGTTTGTGAGGATGTTGTATGTAATGGTGTCACCATTAGGTGCCTGTATGATACAGGTTTAGATTTTGATTCAGTCGTGAGTTCTCACCTAGTGAACCCAGATCAGTATACCACAGAAACAGTGGAGATACAAGGGGCGACTAAGGATGTAGCATCCATGACACTTCCCATCGCAAGGATAACTGTGAAAACTCGCTATGTGGAAGGAGTAATCAAAGCAGCAGTGATTAACGAACCCATCTACCCTCTGATATTGGGGTGTCGTTATGTCTTCTTGGGGACTCCCAAGAGACCTGTGATTATGGCCACAGTGCAGACCAGGTCACAGTCGAAGAAGGAAGAAGATGAACCTATAAATACTCATCCAGAGGAGATGAGGAAGGCACAGGCTGAGGACAGGTCACTCAAGCCATGTTTTAAAAAATTGCCCAAATGTCACACACCTCCACGCAAAGGAGAATTTTATATGAAGAATAAACTCTTATATAGGAAGACCGGAACTCGTTCAAATGGTCACGGACAACTGGTACTTCCCAAGATGTTTAGGGCAGACGTAATAAGGAGTTTACATGTTGGAAAAGATGGGGACCACGAGAAAGTAGGTACCATCTGCCAAAAGGTTGCTCAAAAATATTATTGGCCCGGTGTAAAATAGTTATTGAAAATTTTGTAGAATCCTGCGGCATATTTCATGAGGGAACACCCACAATTTGGGCAAATAATAAGCAGGACCTAGAAACGCCACGGGGCAAACGTAGGCCTGAAAAAAAAAAAAATTTAATAATGTAGACAAAGTGGAATGGGAACCCCCTTTTCACACACAGTCTTCACTTGAATGTATTAGAATGGCCACTATGCGCCGAGTACAAAGAGTGATTCTACCCCAGAATAAGCCGACAATCCCTCGGTCGGAATTATGTGAACTGGAGGAAGATAAAAGAGAGCGAAGTTCTCTCAATTTGAAATTGAACCTGAGGGGAGACAACCCCAGGAAAAGAATTGGTAGGTGACGATTTGTGAGTGATGATAAAAGGAAGAAAAGTCACCACCACCACCCTTCCAATTATATGATAGTTGCCGGTGCCATTCCAAAATGTAACCGGAACCCTGTTATTTGGGAGGCCAATAAAAGGTCCATTGGAAGCCTTGTTAAGGACGTGGACCGATGAGAAGGCAGAAGAGACTGTTACCTCATCATATCAATATGTGAACGAACTGACCACTCGTTTAAAAACTAGCTGGAAACTGGCAAATGATAATTTGAGACAAGCCAGGAAAAAGCATGCTGCTTATTATAATAAGAAAGCGAAGGATAGGGAGCTTGCTGTAGGGGAGAAGGTGCTTCTTCTACTACCCGGCAGCAGCAATAAACTTCAAATCGGATGGCAAGGTCCATATACAGTTTTGGAAAAGGTATCCAGAACAAACCATAAGATAGACAAGAAGGGAAAGGAAAAAGTCTATCATGTGAACCTTCTAAAGAAATATCTGGACAAGCAAATCCAGGAATGAACACATTTAATGGCCTTGTCTATCGCAACCGAAATGAAAAATGACCCTCTCACCTCATTTGAATATCCACTGAAACCCAGTGAAACGTTTGCACAGGTGAAGATCAGTAATCACCTGACAAAAGGACAGAGGGAGACGATTCAAAAGGTCCTGGAGAAACATACAGACGTGTTAACGGATAAGCCGGGGCACACAAATTTGTTGGAATATGATATGAAACTACTAGACCCAACACCCATCTGTATGAGGCCCTATTCTATTCCTTTCGCTAAGGAAAAAGCTTTGAAAGAGGAGATAGATTATTTGTTACAAGAAGGGATTATTTCTCACAGTGAATCTCCTTATAGCTCTAGTGTGGTTTTGTTGCGGAAACCATCTGGGGAACATAGACTGTGCATAGATTACAGGAAACTGAATGCTGTCACAGAAGGTCAGGTGGATCCATTACCTGATACAAATCAACTATTTGCCAGGCTGAACAGGGCAAAATATTTTTCTAAGGTGGATCTTAGCAAAGGCTATTATCAAATTCCAGTAAAGCCTGAGGTTCGACCTTATTTAGCCTTTAGCACCTCGGAAGGCCATTATGAGTTCAACATGTTGCCGTTTGGGTTGAAAAATGCCCCGAGTGTGTTTTCTAGGATGATGCGAAAATTGTTGGATCCCCTGAAAAATCCATGCATCTCGAATTTCATGGATGATATCCTCATCGCTACTGAAACATTTGAGGAACACGTTAACTCTTTGAATATGCTGTTTGATAGACTCAGAGAGGCTAACTTGACTGCTAGACCAACCAAATGTTGTATTGGATGTAAAGAGTTGGAATTCTTGGGACATACGGTACATCAGGGTAGCATGACCCCTGACCCCAAGAACCTGGAGAAATTGCAGAGAGAACACAGGCCACAAACAAAGAAAGATGTGCGATCTTTTGTGTCGTTGTGTGGTTTTTACCAAAAGTACATTAAACATTTTAACTCTATATGTGCTCCTCTGACGGATTTAACTCGTAAGGGACAACCTGATACAATTAATTGGTCAGCACAGTGTGAATTGGCATACCAGGAGTTAAAGGAAAAACTCACAAGCAGGCCGGTATTGAAATTGCCTGACTTGAATCAAGAATTTGTCGTGAGAAGTGACGCAAGCAATGTGGGCCTAGGGGCTACATTGTTGCAAAGGTCCTCTTCACAAGAGGGGGAATTGAACCCAGTCGCTTATGCAAGCCGCAAGTTGAACAAAGCGGAAAAGAGAACTATTCAGCAAGTGAGAAGGAATTTTAGCGTTAATTTGCTATAAAAAAATTCGAGGTCTATATGTATGGTAGAACCTTCGTGGTCAAAACAGACCAACAGCGGCTCGTATTTTTGTCACAGGCAAAGCATGAAAATGCTAGGTTATTAAGATGGTCGCTGCTCTTATGGCCTTATTGAATATATTCCCGGTTCTCAGAATGTGGATGCCGACTTCTTGAGTAGACATCCTTATGATGAAAATCAGGGCAGGACTTCATTTGCGCTAAGTTATCTCACAGATTATAACCTGCAATGAATGCATGTTTTAGGAGGGGAGGTGTGTAGCGAAATCTGTGAAATAATCGCTAAATTCAGTAAGATTTTACTCCTATGATAATAAATAAACTCGCCCGTGTGTGGTTGCCTATCGTCGTCTCTACGCCAGTAGGGCGCTGAATTTTGTGCAGTGGTAATGCTTAGAAAATGATCTCGCCGTCAAATCTTACACGCTTTCCTAGTTCGTCCTTGAGAATTAAAAATAACATTTTGCAGGGTCAATGAGTATTTGTTCCAAGATAGAGAGACAGAAGATGGGAGGTGGATGAAGGAGCGACAGAAGAAATGCTATCATTGTCACGCGTTTGGGTTTTGAAACGACAAATTGTTTTGAGAGCGCGACAGTATTGCCTTTAGCAGATTTGAAAAACAAGATGCAAAGCCATGCATGCATCGTATTATATTTTCGCAGTTGAAATGTATATACACACACAGTCAGCTCTCATTTCCTGCCTAGTAGTGTATTTCTGACGTAACCCAAACAAGTTGTTTTATTTTGAATAAAAATGATAGAGAAGGGTGGAAAGATGGCCGACTTGTGGAAAAGTACATAATTGACGACTAACAGTGACGAATATGAAAATCCAAACGACAATGAATATGGCCATAAAAATCATATATAAGGATAGCTTATAGTCTCCTGAGCAATAATATGTTTTAATATACATAGTAGCCCAATTATTAATCAAGATATTGAAATAATACTATATATCTTCGAACGGTAAGACGGACGGACTGTTGTTTTTGCTCATTCTATTTATAACATTAGTTGGGGAAGCAAGTTTAAAAAAGAGGCATTAGAGTGATTCAAATCCGATTGGTTAGTATAGGAGTATAGGAAGGAGGGTATTGGTTGGCCCAAAAGCTAAATATATTTGGCAGACTCACTCCTAGTATGTTTGGAGTTTTTTTTTTGTTTTTTTTTACAAATTTGAATTGAATAGCTAGACCTCGCTGTGATTGCGCCAGTCTAGTGATATTGGCAAAAAGCTTCCAAGGCTTGTCGCCATTTGATACAAAATTGTTGTATGCAAGCTGCGTTGAGAACAGCAGTGCTAAGAGTGAAATAAAATAAAATAAAAAACCTTGGCAGTCTGGACGAGGGCAAAGCTGAACTTATATATATAAATGCTAATGCCAGTCAACGTATGTTTGTGATATTTCCATTGAATTGTGGGTTTTTGTTCTGGTACTAAGCTAGTGCCAGAACCCTGGTGTATTTTATCTTCGTGAGAGAAAATTGAAATGTTTGCTGGTACACGCTGTCTACCACACTACACCAGGGACTGTGTCAGATTGGTCATTCGGTTGAAATTTTTGCTGGTACACGCTGTCTACCACGAATCAATCCATGAAATATAGGAGATTGTCAGCATCGTAACTACTACCAACGGAAGATAAGTGCCATTGTGTCGGCACTAAGAGTTCATCTACTTATATTAAAACTTAATAAATAAAATAATTTACTGTTGAATAAACATTCCACAAGAGAAAGAGAAAAGAGAGGGTGTGATGAAAATACCCCAACCCACCATTAATTACCAGTGTTAACTTAGTCTATAGTAATACCTAAATATAATTAGATTGTAATATTGCTTTATATGGACAGAAGATCCATTGTGGTATTTAATTTTATGTAAATAAAACCATAATTTTCATTTTGTTGTTGGTCCTGACTCAGAAAATTCTGAGTCAGGGCAAATAAAATTGTAATATAGACTATTACATAATATTCAGCCACAGACTTCTACAAGATATATCATAGAGTGTTAGTCTGTATGTGGTTGTTGTATTGACCCAGTCCTATTTATGTGATAGAATTAAAGTGTATTTGTATTGATTTGTCTTACACTGCATTATATCTTCATTACCCTAGACACTTAGACGTAGTCACATAACTAATAAATAAAAATCTAGAGCCAAGTGAGATCATAGGGTGGTAGCAGCTAGGTTCCCTAAAAATACTTAACCATCAACTACTAAACTCAGGGGCCTACACAGATGACCTCACTTGGTACACTGTCGTGGTTGAGTTTGAGTGTAGAGTATTCGACAAGGGATAGTGGACTGACAGAGTTATAGATTACACTTTAGATAAGGTGTAAATAGGAGATGGACTTGAGACAACCTGGAAGAAGATTTATTCAAAGGATCTCTCTCTCCAGGCCTCAACTCACTTTTACTGTCTAAGCATCTCCGGCTCTCACTCTTTTCTCTTATCATACATAGAGATTCTAGTAAAGAGCTAAAAATACAAATATGGATGGAAAGGTCGTGAACAGCGTATTAATAAAGGTGTAAACTTTATTAAAGAAGAAAAAGCATGGAATTAATGCATATCATCACAACAACATAAAATTACATCAATAATCAACTAATCATCAATAGTCATCAATAATCATATACACCAACAACCACACACACAGATCACCATTTATAAAACCTGTAGAACACAGAAAGATGAAATAACTGAGTGTCAGCCCGTCCGTTTTCGGGACCATATGAAATAGCTCCAGTAAGTGGTTTTTTCGTATATATCCTCCATCGGTGATGGAATTAACCTGAATAAAATCACTGCATAGGCGCCATCATTGGTGATTCCTCCCTACTGGCGCGAGGTGAGCTGGAAGACTCTATTTACCTTCTGTTTACCAAAATGAATAAACTGCGTGGCAGTCCGTCCGTTTTCGGGGACCAGATGAAATAGTCCAGACAGTGTGTTACTTGTAGATCCTTCGTGAGGGACTATGCCTACAAAACTGTCCTTGTTGGTACTATCATTGGTGACTCCCCCCTACTGGCGCGAGGTGGGCTGGGGACGCTGTTTATCTCCTGCAGACCAACTGAATGAACTTAGCGACAGCCTGTCCGCTTTCGGGGACCAAGGGGAATAGCTCCAGTAAGTGGTTTTTTCGTATATATCCGCCATCGGTGATGGAATTAACCTGAATAAAATCACTGTATAGGCGCTATCGTTGGTGACCGCTACTCGCGAGAGGGAGGCTGGAACTCTGTCCATAGATGGCTGCTCATACGTGCGAGGTTTTAAGTATCCAGAAAATACACCAGAAGAAGTCACTTGAGGACAAAGAGACCCAGGCGCGCTTATCCGGCGCAAGGCTCCGCTTGGCTGTAAATCCTGTTTAAACTGGTTTGGCTGTGGTTTGCTGAGTGCCCCGTTTAGGCACAAAAAGGCGGGTGATATGGAATTCTGCTATAGGCATGCTGGGCGGGTTTGATATTCTGGAAGCCGCGATGCTCTGGCTGGTAATCCAATAGGCGAGTAGAGAGCTACTACTGCATTTGGCGATTCCAGATTTTGCGTTGGCTCCGTTGCACTGCGTGAGCTTAACTTGGCGTTGACAAAAAAGGGGTTTTGATTCAGGAACGGGGTTGACGATTCGTTGCTAGATGTATACAGAAACCCTCTAGATCGAAGAGTATATGACTTTCTTCGCCTGACTGAAGTCTGCTCTAGCGATTCGGTCTTCCTGAAACTGAGACCCAAAAAAGAGACACCCCTTTACTTCAAGCAAATAATAAATCACACTAACTTTATACAGAAAGTTTCGCTCCGCTATGGGATTAAATTTATTGTAGTTATTGCTATGATAGTTTAGGGCTGTCTTTAACCATGTCTCCTGTTCCTTAAAAATATCAATTATCAACGCGCCCGCATAGGCTTAATATCTTTTGCACCCCCAGGTACCTGTCAGTAAATGTTCTGACATCAAAAATCTACTCCTCTTCTCCCAATCTCAACATACAGGAAACCTAACCTGTAGTTACAGTAAAGTGAATATGCTTATTCGTCTTACAACATTAAATGAATTTACATAAACAGATTACAGCATTTGACATTACACAAATAAATCGTATGTCCCCTTTGGAAAATATATTAGCATTCCACAAAATGAGTACAAAGAAAATGCAATGTTCTTGCTATAATAATACAGTTGTGGCTAGATCATAAGATATAATTATATCTATGCCTGGTGACAGCTTTCAGTGAAAGTTATAGACTAGTGCCTAGCCACACAAGTAAGCATAAAATGATCCTCCCTTGCCACTAGAACTATCTATCAAAAAGGAATAAGTGACTATCTCCTATAATCCAGAGTTATTACCTGCATCTCACTATTCAGTTTCTAAGTGCACCATCCACACCTGACATTATCTTACAGAAATGACAGTTAATTTTGCTGACTCTTAACCCAATGGTAAGCATTCGTGGACTGATTCTACGCCTAATATCTGTTATTGTAAGTTTAACATTTAACCCATGATAAACCGTAACAGTTTAAGCACCACTTAATAGGCCGTAGACAGCGCTACCTTATCACTGAATAAATTACTAGGAGAAGTCCTCAGAAATAAATTCACTTCCCTAACAGATATATATAAAAGCTAACATGAATCTAATATTATAATTATAAGATATGTCAACTCACCCCAAAAATGACTAGAACATAGGCAAACACATTCTAGTACTGTGTTAAAGTTTGCCTTATCTCATGATGGTCATCTACGGGCCAGGAAAATTTACGAATGTCTTTGTCTATTAAAACCAGTCTACTCTTATAGATCACAAGGGACGCTCCCCCCGGACACCTGGCCTGCATATTTCTACAGAAGTTCGGCGAAAGACGTAATCTAGAGTAAGACAAAAGAAATCGTGCGAAAGTTCCCCAGGTAGAGAAATGCATAACATTATGCTCTATCTTGTCTAAGGGCAAAAACCCAAAGACTGACCACGGGTTTGTCTCCCCCTGTTTCCAGGATGCATAATATTATGATCCGAAGCAGCGTTCTGGAAGCCAAACACAGGGACCCTTTCGCTCGTGATCAAAGGCTTTAAACGTAAGAGATATTCCCCTGGTCAGACCAGGTGCGGCTTAGATAATATTATCGTTCGCTGACCGCTACAGGCCGGAACGTAACCAAACCTCGGGTGGGGTTTGAGAAGGTGAAAAAGTTTGGCCACGAAGGTAGAAAATGAAAGAAAAAGAAAATACAAAATGACGAGGAAAACCAGGACATTTAAAAAGTAATCAAATTATGGACAAGATGGTAAAATAGATTATCGGTCACGTGACATACACAAATAATATTAAATAATAACATCTATAAACCAAATCCACCACAGATGGTGATATCATTCCACGTGTTGTTCGGTTTGTGAAGGTCAATATTGAAATCCCCCAGTAGAATAATTTCCTTCGAAGAAGCCCAAACGTTGTCCATCATTCGTGAGAATGTGTCAAACCATACAGTATAAGAGCTAGCGTTTCGGTACAGGTAACCAATTAAAACGGGTGTTAGGTTGGGAAGTTTTATTTCCAGCCATAAACCTTCAATGCCAGTATGTTCTAGATCATTACGGCATCTGTACTGGAGAGATGTTGAGATGTATATGACTAGCCCTGTTTCATGTTGTCTGTTAGAATCCCTTCGAATGATGGTGAATCCATTAATCCTAATTTCTTCATCTGTAATTTTGTCATTGAGACGGGTTTCAGAAAAACCAAATATGTGGAAGTTTTGTTGGAGAGAGGTGGAGACTTCAGAAAGCTTACCTAGCAGGTTGTAAATGTTTAAATGACTAATTTTAAGCCCTGATAGTTTAAGCCATGAATTAGTGATATTGCCTATATTTTGATTAGAGTTTTTGCACTCGGACATGATAATAGTCAATAGTAAGGAAATAATGAGGGGAGTAGGAACGAACGAACTTTATTTTCAAAGGGTTAAAAATTGGGCACGCAGTCCCGTCTGACATTCTGCCCTTCCTCCCTATCTCTCTCCCTCTCTCATCATGTATACTGTATCTTTTCATCCTCACATTTACTTTAAGCATTATTAAGGCATTTATCATTATAAAAGTAATATAACATCATACATTTGCAATAATCATCATAATTAAAGTATGTTTTTAAAATAAATTAAAGAGAAAAAAAAGAAAGAAAGAATTTAAAAATAAAATAATAATAATAATAAAAAAATAAAAAATTAATGAAAATGAAAAAAAATAATAATAATAAATAAATAAAATAAAACAAACAAACAACAAGGCTGATAAAAATTGAATTCCTCATACAGTAAATTAGTGATTTGAGACATATTCAGAGGTGCGTTATAAGAACTCGTGAAATATTCAAACGGTCTGCTACTGAATGACTCAGGGACTCGGTGTTTTTTCCAGTGCATGCGAACAACTTTACGAGAGGTGAGCAACTTTGAATCTCATAGCAGATACTGCTGCAATGAATGCAATGATAGGTTCATCAAGATGAGGTGGGGTAAACAGTTACTTTCCTCGCTGTCTTTGCCGTCCCAAACTCAAGACCAGAATCAGACTAGGTATATAGTTAGATAGACATATACGAAAGCAATTAATTTGCCAAGGGTTGAAAATCGGGCACAGTCCCGTCTTGCATTCTTCCTTCCTCTTGCTCATCTTTGAATGAGTAAGAAGCAATAAAATTGGTACACAATGGTTAATACAAAATTGTAAACAAATTATAAAATATACACTGCAAAAGATTTCTCTAAAGTCCGTGGACACTGTTTACAGTATCTTAATCTTTGCAAAAAGTGCGGTTTTTATCTTAAAATACAGTCTGTTCCGAACAAAAAGGAATATATTTACTTCAACCACAGTCAATGTAGAGAATTTATCTTTTCGGGACAGTTAATGGTCCACGCTGTGACTTAGCTTGTTAGTTTTGTGAGGATTTCCTAATTTTCCTCAACACGAAAAAACAAAGGTGCAGATGTAAAAGAGATGTAAAAGAGATGTAAAAGAGATGTAAAAGAGAATGGCGAGCGTAGGAATGAGAGGAATAAGCACAGAGATAATAATAAGAAGAAAATAATAGTATTAATACGATAGAGTTATTATAAAATCGGAAACAAATTTAGGTACACACTGCTCTGACGAACAGAAAGAAATGTTAAACAGACAATGTAAAAAAAAAAATTAACATCTAAAAGTGACAGTTAAAGTTCTACGCTAATACTCAGCTATGTCTTTTATCTCAGGACAAAGAACACTAAAGTGCTTGCGAAGAGAACGCGTCAGGTCGCGACACATATTAAATGACAATAGAAAATTCAGTAGAGAACGACACATATTAAATGACAATAAAAAATTCTGTAGGGAACGACACATATTAAATGACAATAAAAAATTCTGTAGGGAACGACACATATTAAATGACAATAAAAAATTATGTAGGGAACAACGAAGAGACAAATATAGAATATGACTACCGTTCCTTCAAGCACATCGTACAAGGCGACCATTATGGGGTTGTGCGTGGAGAAGGCAACCTCATGATGTAAAACAGATTGCTACAGAAACTTCTACTAAGACCACACATGAATGTTTCGTTCGGGCTTCCTTGAAGGGGATCAGCTACAGCGGTGGGTCCATGATGAGACTAGTACATAAACTGTTTTCATATCCTTTTTTTTTTTCCTTGTGAAGTACAAGAACTTGCCTTTCCCTTCCAATATCAACAAGGAATGACATAAAAATAATAGTCTGTCATTTACAAACACGTTCTTACTAAAAATATATCAATAACAGACCCCCAACCTTTTTTTTTTTTAAATATATTTTCTTTATAATTGTCTCTACATTTTGCACCTCAAATATATATATATATAAATATACTAGCAATAACCCGTCAAACTTGACGGGTTTTTAATTATAGTGTGCTGTTTCCGCCTATGCCGGTCCCAAGCCCGGATGAAAAAGGAGGAGGGCGGCCTGCATGGAGGCCGTAAGGAGGCAGCCCCTCCACCATGCAAAGGCACAACAGGCCAATCACCTGTTTGCTTTAAACCACGATTACGAGTTACACAAGAGAGAAAACCGGACTGATTCTGAAGGCGACGAACTGGAACGGACTACGGAGACAAGCATGGGAAACAAAGAGCCAAGGATCCAGACCCCGAGGACGACCCAGAGTCCGCTGGGAGGACAACATTAGACAATCTTTGAAGGACCGAGGACTAGAATGGAACCAGGCCAGGAGGAAGACAGCCGATAGAATAGTCTGGCGCTCTCTCTTCCAAACCTCTACACCTCACGGTAGAAGGGGAACGACTAAGTAAGTAAGTAAGTAAGTGTGCTGTTTCCGTTCCCAGATGAGCAGATAGAAGTACATTCTTAGAGTGTTTTTGGTTTCTTTCCATTCTACAGTGTAATCAAACTGTTCATGAACACCGTCATTTGAACGCTTTTCTTTGTTGATTGTAACTATTTTCGGGAGAGTATATATAATGGAAACAATACAATTTTTCAACACGGTTGCATTCCTCAGCTGTGACCAACGTATACACGGCGAGAATTCTGTTATTTTAGACTCAATTTAAAAGTTCTTTGCGTGGCAGCCATCTTATCATCTTGATCATTATGTGTCAAACCGTTCAAATACAATTCACTTTGGTATGTTATTGGCTCATGCACACCAATTTTTACGTACTTTTTCTTTGTCGAGCGCTACTAATTTCGTGAAAGAATAAAAAATAAAATAAAACCAAAGTATTTGTTTTATATAACACCCACGCCGCGCAAGTTGCACACCGTGCGTTGCGCACTTTTTTTCTGGCGCGAATTACTATTTTGAGTGAGACCGACCGACGTAACATACATCGGTAATTATGTTAGTTTGGATGGGATACACACACACATATATATATATGTATAATATATATATTATATATATATGTGTGTGTGTGTGTGTGTGTGTATGTATGTATATTTGAGGAGCAAAATGTAGAGACAAATAAATGTAGAGACAATTATAAAGAATATATATTTTAAAAAAAAAGGTTGGGGGTCTGTATCGTTAGCGCAAATAGAAACAATCATATAAGTATATATATTTATTTATTTATTTTTTTATATATTTATATGCGTTTTGCATATTAAAAATTGTGACACTCCACGAAATACTGCTAAAGGGAAATCACTCGAAATGAATATTCTATGGGGAACGATCGGCAACGTTCTTTTGGAGATTACCGAGAATGTTGATTGATTTCTTCTATTGAAGAAGCCATTGCGGGATTTTCGTATAGATCTGTCTCCATTGTGTGGACATGGCCCCTACCAGGCATATTATTAAAGAAGGACATAAACAACCAGTACAAAATCGCGTGGACTGTTTAGAAACAGGTGTTAGACGAATGGGTTAGCTGCCTGGGTCCCCGATTGCTTCTTCAGAAGATAAAAGAAAAAAAAAGTCACGAGGCGGAATAATAAGATGTGTTTGACAGCAAAACAACGTTTCATAGTGTCTAGCTTTTGTCTTCTGCTTATCGCGTGAAGCGAAGCAAGTAAGGTTCATATAAGTTTCAGATTTACTGCACGACCTAGGTACTGTCATCAACGTTTGAGAAATTATTTCTGATCGTTTCGTTTCTCACATTACAATGACCATAATCTCTTCGCGTTGGACATTACATTGACCATAATCTCTTCGCATTGGACATTACAATGACCGTAATCTCTTCGTGTCTGACATTACAATGACAGTGATCTTTTCGTTTCACATATTACAATGAGCGTGATCTTTTCGTTTCCTATATTACAACGACCGTAATATTTTCGTGTCTGACATTACAATGACCACAATCTTTTCATTTCCTATATTACAATTTTTAATTTTAAAACAAGTCAATAAATTTAAATACATGGGCACATTAATAACAACGGATGGAAGATGCATCCCAGAAGTGAAGAGCAGAATAGCTCAGGCAAAAGTAGCATTCTAAAAATGAAGAGTGTTTTATGCAACAATTCTTTGTCATTGGAAGTAGGAAAGAGAGTTCTTCATTGTTATATAGAACCAGGGACTTAAGATGCGTCAACAGGGAGGAATGCAGTTAGCGACCCATAGCTAGACTGCTTGCGCCAGGGTCAGCGAACCATAGCTGACCAAGACCCTACTCCACCTCCAAGTGGTGGTCCTGGAAACAGGCTGCATCACTGCAGTCTGGCTGAGTGGGTAGAGATCGAAGAGGGAAGGCTAACCCGGTCCCAAAAATGCCGTGCTGAAGTCGGATGTGTCGGCCGAAAGGTGCAAATATCGCAGCTTCGCTGTAAACGGACACAACGCAACCTACGTCCTTTTCAGGACGAATGAAGAAGAAGAAGATATAGAACCAATCCTGACATATAGGAGTGAGTCATGGACAATTAGTAAACAAATAGGGAAGGCACTAGAGGCCACAGAGATGTGGTTTTACAGAAGAATGTTAAAAATACCATGGACAGCCAAAAAGAGTAATGAGGATGTCCTGAAAGAGGCCAATACACAAAGGAAACTTATTTCACAAGTTAGAAAGAAGCAGTCCACTTTTTGGGGAGCATGTTATGAGAAGAGGAAAGCTGGAATATATCGTAAAAACAGGTAAGATTGAAGATAAAAGAGATAGAGGAAGACAAAGAGAGCAAATACTAGACAGTTTGACATTGTGGCATGGAAAGAAGTCAACAGCAGAATTGATAAATTGTACTGGAGACAGGAAGTTGTGGAGAGACATGATCTCTTATGCCACTAGGCACAGTACTTGAAGAAGATATTACAGTGAGCGTGATCTTTCCGTTTCTCACATTACAATGACCGTGATCCGTCCGTTGCACATTACAGTGACCGTACTCTCCCCCTTTGGTACGTTGCAATGACGTTAAATTCTCCGTTTCTCACATTAGTGACCGTGACCGTTTCGTGTCCTACATTGCAGTGACCATGATCTTCCCGTTGCTTATATTGCAGTGACCGTAATCTCTTGGTATTCCACATTACAACGACCATGAAATCCCATTTTTCCAACATTACACTTTCCATGCTCTTTTTGGTTTTCACGAAGTATTTTCGTGTTTTGTTAGCCATTTGTCTCATGTATCTCGTGACTTCACGAGTACAGATCTTTTTTTCTTGCTGTTCCGTATCAGGTCTGATGATATGGCGATGTGCCAAGATCAAATGTGTTGTCCAAAACTGTACTTAATGGACGATCCCAGGAACAAGCACAAAGGATAAAAAAAATTTTTTTTTAATACGCTGCGCAGACAATATTCAGAAATTGATAGTGAAGACCTTAGCAGAGACACAAAAAACAGGCACAACAGACAAATATGGAAGCAAATAATAAAGCTTTCAATAGAAGATGGTGCCTTAACGTCCACATTGGTCGTCTTATCTTTGATCCATCATCACTGAGCGTTAGCACTTGGTGATATCCACATCTGTTACAGAACGAAGGAAGAAGTAATAATCATGCAGTTCCTGTATTTGTTTATCTTTAAACATTCATCACGTAAAGTTATTTCCAGCAAATCACCTTTTTAAAGTCTCAAAAATTGGAGAAAATAAGTGTTTGTGTGAACGTCTTTTATGAAATTCTGATTTTTTTTTTTCCCATACAACTACAGTTTTCTCCACGGCTTCGGGATTCGAAACGGGCGCCCCCGCCTCCGTGTGCTTAACCATGTTTCCCAAACACATGGGCACCCAGACACAGCTGGAGAGGGACGTTTATACTGTCACTACGGACACCTTGACCTACTTACCGAATCAACATATAAACAGTGAGTGTCATTTTTATTGCCGTGTTTGATGTTTGCATTAGTTTCATTTGACTGTTTGTTGTTGGACTAGTTTCTTTAATTTTCATTTTTATGTTAGTTTATCTGTTTTCTCCTGTTGGTTTTTCCTTGCCTTTAGGAGTCAAACGTTTCTTATATTTTGGGCACATATTAATAATTATGAGAGGACAGCAGACTAAATGCAAAAATATAGAAGACATTATGAATAGCAAAAGCTACATTTAGCAACCTGAGATAACTGTCAGTCTGTGATAGAAACTCGATGTGTGACAATGACTGAATCAACTGAAGCAGTCATAGGAGTAGGTCAAGCACTTGAGCAGTAGGAGACTGACTGTTGCTGATAAGGCGATCAGCAAGAAACACTTGGCAGTATCCAGCCAGTCCTGAGAAAGGAATTACTCAAAGGCTTATAAAATCTAACATACAGTGACATGATAAAGAGGACAAGCAGTTCTAACAAGTAGTAGAAGTGGAGTCAGCAACCTGTAGATAGCTTTCTACCGGTAAATCACAAGGGATAGCTTGGTAGATCTCTAGGTGACGATGAGGAAAAAAAGGAAGAAGTTTTCAGCAATGGAAATGTTGGACCAGCCCCTCTCTCCGGCCGTTATTTAACTCTTAGGTAACATGACCACCCACATTTTTTTACAGCTAACCTGGCCATATAAAGGAAATAACAATTTTTTTTTAAATAAAATTTTGCCTCGTTTTGGCCTAGTCGGTTATATTAGGGCGCATGTCCAAATATAAAAGACCTTTAGGTGTAAAAAATTGTTATGAAGATTGTAATCCCAGATAAACAACTATGTCAAATATTTACTCTGACTTACTTACTTACTTAGTCGTTCCCCTTCTACCGTGAGGTGTAGAGGTTTGGAAGATGTGGTGAAGTGGGATGTTATAAATATTTAGAGTATGCCAGTAAAGAGTTCTGACCTTACAAGTAATACCCCAGTCTTAGAAATAAGCACTGGTGTATTGTTATCATAACAATAGTCAGACTGTGAAAACCCTGGCCCAGTTGGTAAGAAGTAGTACCAGGATTTAAGGTGTCTCCTCCCTGTGACTATCTTATGATTACTTATATGCTAGGGGATAAGTAAAATGTACATTCACTGAACCCACAAAATGGAAAAAGTGAATAAATCCTCAGGTACAGTTAAAATAGTTTAATAATTACACTAATATTCTATTTCTACTAGTTGGAAAAGAGTATACACATATATATATAAAAATATTCACACAATTACTATTATTTTCTGTTTAGACTTCAAGATCTTAAATAATAAAGTTACTGAAATCACTGTTATTAGTCCTTTGAATTTAAGGATAACTGTCATCAGTTGACTGAGTTTATGTATGGTTACTTATTGTTTTCAACTATTGGCTGTTTCACATGTATAGGTGGTCAGTGTCAAACAGGACACTTATCTTTCCAACTTGATACTGCTGAAAACTGTCCTTTGCTGATATCAGACTTGGTAGGCCCAACAGTAGGGATGCCAATGATCAGTTGAAGTTCACTCTTTGGGGTCCTGCACTTTTGTGGGATTGCCTCGGAGGAACTGCACCGGCTTCTGATACTGGACAGTCTGGTTTGAGTTATTTCATGGAACCCTCAGACTCCAGACACTTAGACTGAAATTTTCTGGCGATCCGCTCACACTTCAGATGGATTTAGAGTCGTGGCGTTATCTGCCCTCAGTCTTGTCTCAACCTCTTGCGTTGTGTATCTCTCTCAGTTTACCGATCCGCTTTAAATACGTATAGCGCGGACGTATCGGAGAGTACCGACGTCACAGCTTAAACCTAACCTGAAAAAATCCTTCCCGAACCGTGATTTCAGCCGATCTGTGCGTCGACTGAATTTTGCCTTTCTCATTCTCAGCATATATAATATCCATATTGTTCCATCTTATCTAGTTTTATTCAGCTGATAAAACTCTATCTTCCTATCCATGTAAATTCCCAAACTGTTATTTGTTGATTTTAATATTTAGAACAGAAGTGAGTTTACATGCTTTTAGCGTAACTGTGGGCAGCCGAAATACGCATATATCTCCGTAAATGAGAACTTCCTACCGTTCCATCTTATATGCAGTTATACACCATCCTTCCCTGTACTGAAATGTAAAATCCTTTTCATACGGATTCCCTTCGTTTTATTTTATCGTTGGCGATTTCCTCTGTCCGATACACATTTCGCTGATACGCCGCCATTTTGAAAGCGGTCACTCGATCGTAGATGGGTTTATAAATCTAACTGAACTCATTTGCAATGACTTGAAACCAATTTTGCGACATAGCTCCCCCATATTTTAAGCTGGATGATATCTAGCTTAACTATTGGGTACAAGACAATTGCAAATCGACCATTCCGAGGTTAGTTTTCCTTCCTTCTATCCTCCTCAAGCTCTGTGGGATGGCGACTAAGAAAATCTGCGCCCACATTCTGTTTTCCAATAATATATTCATCCTTTACTATCTCTCTCCTTCCGGTTCGGCTTTTCATCCAGGCTCTTACTGCTGGTGAAACGGGGTCGGTAGGTTTCCCATGAAGTTTACCGCCCTCTTTTCGTTGATAGTTGGATGTGGTTTTCCCTCGCAAATCCGTAGGTGTTTGATTTTCGCTACGTGATTTGTTCCTTTTTTCCAGCGCATGGGGTTCAGACTGCAATTGAACCTGTGTGGGATGTTTCCTTTCCCCCTCCCGTGCAAATCTCGGGAGTACCCCTGATTGCTGGTTTGCTTGTAGATTTTTGATGAAGACTCTTCCGTCGACTTTCTGAATCTACATAGGTGCACTCTGGACAGGAATTTACATACTGATTTATGTCTTCCGTAATACCTGGCCAGTAGAACTGGGTGGCTATTCTTTGTTTTGTGGCACCATTACCCAGGTGTTCACTCAAAGTTGATATGTGTCCCCAGCCTATAACCTTATTCCTATAGGTGGATGGTACAACAATTTGACCATGACTTTTCGTCCCTCTTCCAGCTTTCCTGTACAAGAGTCCATGTTCCATATAGAAATGTCCTTTCCTTGGAGCTTTATGTGTTTTTGATAATTTGCCAAAACAAGGCTTCAACGTGCTGTCTGCTTCTTGAGCCCGTTTCATTTCAGTTGAATGAAATTTTACGTTGGTGTCCCTCTCTATGTTCCTGGAGTCAGCCTTGGTCTGGATTCCTGCCATAACCATAGGTTTTACGGGGTCTCCTAAGAAAACATATTTACGCCCCAACATTAGGGGGTAAAAGGGATCATCTATCACAGCTGCATTTATCTCCCCTTCCACATAGCGACAACTGACATGAATCTTTGCTATGGGTAATGTAAGGGGTGATGTTCCTTTTAGTGGCCCTTGAATCTCTACTGTTTCTGTGGTGATTTGTTCAGGGCACACCAGAGATGCACACACGACTGCGTCATAGGACAAACCTGTGTCATACATTCCTGTGACTTGTTTGCCATTCACAGTCACTATCTCCTGGGTAGGTGGGTGATGGAGGCTATTCTGACTCACAGTCAGTTCCTTCCTAACAGAAGTCCTCACCTGTAAACATGCAGCATGATGAAGGGGTTTTTTCCTCCCACATTCATCAGTGTTGTGGTTGCTCATCTTACAAAATTTGCACCACTTATCTCCCTGTTTGTAGGGTTTCTTTTCCTGAGTCTGAGGGTTCTTGTCCTTATTATCAAATCTTTGCTTGTATCTGTATGGTTGATCCATCTGGTCAAAATCGGTATTCTGCGGTGGTGGCTTATATCCTTCTACCTGCTTCCTTTTTGTTCCTACCAATTCAGCTTGAGCGGCTTGGTATCTCTCTGCACATTTCAAAATGTCTTCCAGCCTCTCTGCTCCTTGTTCCATAAGGAATTTCCTCATTTCTTGAGACATGGAATCTTTCACTTGCTCTAACATAACCATTTCTTTCAGATCCTCGTAGGTTTTCTGATACTTACCTAAACTACTCCATTTCAACAAATACGTTTCTAGCCTAGCTGAGAACTGGTTATATGTTTCTCCAGGTAGAGGTTTAGAAGTTCTAAATTTCTTCCTATATGCCTCAGAGTTCTTTTCATACCGGATCAGTAAGGCTTGCTTTAGTATCTCATAATTTTCCTGATCTTCTTTGGGGAGTTTCAGAAACACATCATATGCAATACCTCTCAATCCCTGGGATAACTTTAGACTCCATTTTTCCTTTTCCAGTCCATAGGTAGAGGCTAGCCTTTCATACCTATCCAGGTACGACTCTATTGCGTCCTCCTTTTCAACAAATGGATCTAGGTGGAAGTTCATGGCCCCATTTGCTGTGTTCTGAAAAGAGCTATTCGCAGAATGAGGTGAGCTATTACCATGGGTGATAGTCCCAGCCTGAAGTTCAAGATCAAGCTGTCTCATTTTCAGCTCATGGTCTCTCTCTGCTTGTAACCTCCTTTCTTCTCTCTCAGCTTCTAATTTCTTGGCTTCTCTTTCTGCATCCAATTTCTTGGCTTCTCTTTCTGCTTCCAATTTCTTGGCTTCTCTTTCTGCTTCTAATTCTAATTTCTTGGCTTCTCTCTCTCTTCTTTTCTAATTTCTTGGCTTCTCTCTCTGCTTCTAATTTCTTGGCTTCTCTCTCTGCTTCTAATTGCTTTGCTTCTCTCTCGGTGTACTTTTCACATTCCGTCGTGACATACCGGATCAGAACGTCACCATCCATGCCAAGCTCTTTTCCCACCTGCAGTGTAGCAGACCTAAATTTGACCAAGTCAGCCATGATGTATCTGTAGTCTAGTAGGGCAAGTGATCTTACTCAAACTAATTTACTACAATATAATTAACTTAGTTAAAATTAAAGTTAATTAAACTGACTTCACCATATATGAAACAGCTTTCTTTATCTGTACTCAATGGTACTCCTAAAAAATATAATTATTTCCTACTATGTTACTCTTTCCAAAAAATTTACAAAACAAAATTTCTACACAGCAGAAATAGAAAGTTGGCTCAGGAATATCAAAGATATATCCCGCAGACGAGCCCCCACTGTAGCGGGAGGTTATTTAAATTTATTTATTATGTAAGAGTATGCCAGTAAAGAGTTCTGACCTTACAAGTAATACCCCAGTCTTAGAAATAAGCACTGGTGTATTGTTATCATAACAATAGTCAGACTGTGAAAACCCTGGCCCAGTTGGTAAGAAGTAGTACCAGGATTTAAGGTGTCTCCTCCCTGTGACTATCTTATGATTACTTATATGCTAGGGGATAAGTAAAATGTACATTCACTGAACCCACAAAATGGAAAAAGTGAATAAATCCTCAGGTACAGTTAA
This sequence comes from Oreohelix idahoensis, assembly GCA_024509875.1. Classification (NCBI taxonomy): domain Eukaryota; kingdom Metazoa; phylum Mollusca; class Gastropoda; order Stylommatophora; family Oreohelicidae; genus Oreohelix; species Oreohelix idahoensis. Next base: position 476,164 of record JAMPIV010001391.1, on the reverse strand, counting down.
ATAGTTTAATAATTACACTAATATTCTATTTCTACTAGTTGGAAAAGAGTATACACATATATATATATAAAATATTCACACAATTACTATTATTTTCTGTTTAGACTTCAAGATCTTAAATAATAAAGTTACTGAAATCACTGTTATTAGTCCTTTGAATTTAAGGATAACTGTCATCAGTTGACTGAGTTTATGTATGGTTACTTATTGTTTTCAACTATTGGCTGTTTCACATGTATAGGTGGTCAGTGTCAAACAGGACACTTATCTTTCCAACTTGATACTGCTGAAACTGTCCTTTGCTGATATCAGACTTGGTAGGCCCAACAGTAGGGATGCCAATGATCAGTTGAAGTTCACTCTTTGGGGTCCTGCACTTTTGTGGGATTGCCTCGGAGGAACTGCACCGGCTTCTGATACTGGACAGTCTGGTTTGAGTTATTTCATGGAACCCTCAGACTCCAGACACTTAGACTGAAATTTTCTGGCGATCCGCTCACACTTCAGATGGATTTAGAGTCGTGGCGTTATCTGCCCTCAGTCTTGTCTCAACCTCTTGCGTTGTGTATCCCTCTCAGTTTACCGATCCGCTTTAAATACGTATAGCGCGGACGTATCGGAGAGTACCGACGTCACAGCTTAAACCTAACCTGAAAAAATCCTTCCCGAACCGTGATTTCAGCCGATCTGTGCGTCGACTGAAATTTTGCCTTTCTCATTCTCAGCATATATAATATCCATATTGTTCCATCTTATCTAGTTTTATTCAGCTGATAAAACTCTATCTTCCTATCCATGTAAATTCCCAAACTGTTATTTGTTGATTTTAATATTTAGAACAGAAGTGAGTTTACATGCTTTTAGCGTAACTGTGGGCAGCCGAAATACGCATATATCTCCGTAAATGAGAACTTCCTACCGTTCCATCTTATATGCAGTTATACACCATCCTTCCCTGTACTGAAATGTAAAATCCTTTTCATACGGATTCCCTTCGGTTGTTATTTATCGTTGGCGATTTCCTCTGTCCGATACACATTTCGCTGATACGCCGCCATTTTGAAAGCGGTCACTCGATCGTAGATGGGTTTATAAATCTAACTGAACTCATTTGCAATGACTTGAAACCAATTTCGCGACAGGTATGTGTATGATGAAGTGTAAGTCATAACAACAACAGACAGATAAACAATTTAATTTATTCCACCACACTTGACAACACTGTGACACTCACATACATATAACACTCTAAAGGATATCTTAAAGGAGTCACTGATAACTTTTCAAATACCAATATGTATTCATTGCTGTTATGAATGAATATGTGTCCTGATTCAAATACAAAGGGAACCAGGAATCACAATCAATTTTACTTACAAGTTATATGTACAGAATTTATCAATATGAATATTGTAATGACATATATTATTAAAAGTATCCTATGTGTGTCAGTTGTGTAGTAGTAATATGAGGTAATACTGGTTTTGTTTTGTTCAAGCTCTGTTGGTATTTGTCATCATGACTTCAATAGTTTGTCTTTATGGGAACTATTATTGGAGATGTTCTCAGTTCCTGATATTAACACAATTTAATTCCCCTCTTAATGTTATTTTTACAAGGTCATTTTAAGCTGGGGGTACATAATTTTGAGCTCAGCTGGCCACATCAGCTTATCTTGCGTGATGGCGGCAGGAACAGACTCCTCTGCTCGATTCTCCCCTCGGCTCTGGAGACACCTCACTGATAGCTAAATGGACCAAGGAGTATGCTGTCCGACTCTGGATTCAGCAAAGCTCTGACCAGGTGCTGCTCAATACCCTCAAGACCACGGTCCCACAATTCATGGAAACAAACACAGATACGTTGATTAGCAATGAACTCTGGCACAACTACTGGCACAAATTCCCATCTGCTTATGTTCCAGGCTTTTATTTAGCAAAAATATGAGCTGGCTTCAACGCACTGTTGCTTTATCAAGCTTATTTGCACTAGTGGTCTCGAACTAACGCTCCTAAGTGAGTATATCAGCGAGTCTAGCCAATGGAGCCACGTTTCGACAAGTGTTTGAAAAAATTTTAACTTCCCACGTCTCCCCTAACAACCAAAGATAGTATTTATAGCCCGACTAATCGTGTTTAGCCTTACATATCATTCCAGCCAATCAGTTCAAATGTAACTTGTGGCCCATTTCCCGTACAATGGTGGATTTAAAAAAAATCTACCACTGAGCGATTCTGATTTTGGGTGTTGTCTGACAGCACCATCATTTTATTTTGGCTATAACTTGTTAATTCCTAGACTATTTGCATAACGTTGTACATATTCTTTGTCAGCAAACCCTAAGGAACCCAAATATATATATTTAATAGAACTAATATGCTGCGTTCAAAATATGCAATTCCTTCTACCTCCTGTTTCGAAGATGTGCTGTCTGGGTACTGTAATGTTTTCAAACGTAAACCCATCTATTGTTATCTTTCCTAATAAGCGTTTTTTTTGTGATTTTAAAACCTAACTCTGGGAAGGGTAGTGAATTTATCACTGTCCGTCCGAAAAAGTTAGTGCATGTGGCCTTACACGCGTGATAGTAGTAATTGTGTATCGCGTTACGCTTGTTGGGGGTGGCATTAATAGCGAGACGCGTGTTTAATTTTGCATGCGTTCCTGATTTTATTCGCCCCTCTCTCTTTCTATTTGAGTCCATCTGTTCGTTCGTTTTGGTAACGTAATATAATTAATGTTAGGATTAATTTAGGTCATTACGCAGTCTGCCTCTCAATGTTTTTCTTAGAAATACAGCACACGTTTCATTGAAGAAAGCGGGTAATAATACAGTAGGCTTTTACTATCAACGTGAAAGCGTTACAATTTGCAGACGAAGCAGAAAACAAGGGGGATTTCGAGTACTGTCATTGTGACAGCACTGTTATTTTACCATTGCTCTTTTCTTTATTAGAATTTATTTGTTAAGCTTTACATTTACCTTTTAATTTATATATGTGGATTAGAATATTCCACGACAGAAGAGAGAGCGCCAGACCATTCTATCAGCTGTCTTCTTCCTGGCCTGGTTCCATTCTAGTCCTCGGTCCTTCAAAGATTGTCTAATGTTGTCCTCCCAGCGGACTCTGGGTCGTCCTGGAGGTCTGGATCCCTGGCTGACCTTGAATGCACGCTCAGATAGGTTTTTTCCTTTCCTTTCTATGTCTTGATCTTCCTGCTAATAACGATGTCTTCGTCTAACTCGTTTTCCCTTAACGTTTCCTTCAATTATGGTTTTTGACACGGTGTTATGTCTCTTTATGTGTCCAAAATATTTACTCAATAAACAGAAACTGCTTGATCAAATGTAACTAAATTTGATATAAACAGTAATAATAACTTAAATACTACAAAAAATAATATTTTTTAAAATTTTCGCATAAAGCATTAGTGTCTGTTTAAATAATAACACGGCAAAAAATTTTTTTAAAAATCTTCATAACTGAATCAGACCGCAACATCGTTTATTAAGAAAAAGGTCTTTATCACATTGCTGGAGCGGAGGGTATTCTATAATTGGACATGTGCCAATCTTAAACGAGGTGCGCCTCGCCAAAATAAGGCAACATTTTAAAAAAAAGAAAACGAAACAAGCTCAAAGCTAAACAATACACCAAAACGAAAGATCTTCTTTATTTAGCCATGTGTGTCCCAATAAACAGGCGTTATCCGTATGTCTAGGTTGAATAAGTCGTGTCTCACCGAAAAGAGAAACCTTTATTTTTAAAATACAGCTCAACACAATCACTATGCCTTTTATATTTGAAGTATGTATGACAGAAAATAATAATCATGTCTTTTTTAACAAGCAATAATGTATAAATGTTTGAAAAGAACGTGCCACGAAAAACAGTATCAAGAACTTTAAAAAAAAGGATGAGTTGGACTTTTCTTTCTTGGTGCGCCAGGTCGGAAAAGGAAAATGTGTCTTATTAATTTACTTCTTGCTAAAACTCGGAGGCAGAATAAACTTGCTTTTGGGATTCCGTCATAAGAAATAAGAGTATTTTGGAAAAACTCGGAAGCAATTTGAAAAGCAAAAGTGAAATCACTCTTCTGGTGGAACCATAAGGAATAACAGTATTTTGTGCGGCTTGCATTTGCAATTACTGTAAACAAGGCACGAGGATAGTCACTTAAAGCGGTAGTCATTAACTTAAATGAAAATTCATTTTCACTCGAATATCAAAATATTATAGTTTGATTTTGACATCTCATAAGTTTCCTATGGAGTTACGAGGAAAAAACCTGGGCAACGCCGGGTCCTTACAGCTAGTTGGCAATAAAACTATCCAATATTCCCGCCGGTAGCCATCAGTGCTAGACTGAATAGTGACATATGACACGATGACAAATAAACCTACTGGAACACTACAATGCGACCTGGTGTACTAGTGCAGGCAGCACAGGCAGTAAGACTTTCATGATAATCGGAGTTGACGGTTTTGTGCAAATGCAGAACGGAGAAGCGGCATCTATCCATCAACGATTATCTTACCATTTAAGGCTGAAGCAGAAATGCCAGCAAAAGTTGTTGCTGTAGAAGTGATAGCAAAAGAGGTAGTTACAAGTTTTCCCCCCCCCCTCCCCGTCCCCCCTACACACACACACACACACACACACACACATATCATTGCAATGTATTTTCAATATCAGATTTACAACTATGTCTTCTGTATTGAAAGCATTGAATTTTCAAAGGTAATTTTTGAATAACATTTTTCTCTTAAATAAACGTTTTTTTTTCTGTTCTTCAGTCAATGTTACCTCTCCCCGAGGTAAACTTATCAAAGGTTTTCAGATTAGAGCACACAGGACAGAGGTCAATGAGGAAGAGATAATAGGAACATTCGAAAATCTTCTTCCTGCAGACAAGCTAAAATACGTCAGCTGTCTGGGACAGCAGAATGTAAGTTAATATTTCTGCTGATGTTATTAGTTGTGAAGCAATATTGTAGGCGAAACACATTGTGCTTCTGTGAAAGTGTTTTCTGTTACTGTTTTTTACTGTTTTCTAAGTTCTCTTTATTCACTGCAATATCATACTTGATTAGATATGAATGGTCTTTACGTGTCGCGGATCGCAGAACACAACTATCACATTGACACAAATTCCTTCATAAGCAAATGAGCAACGTAACACCAAAAAGCCACCCAAACATTACGGCAGGAAATAAATAAATAAAACTGATGCATCATGGGATGGACTTACAATATGTGGACTGTCGTATATATATATATATATATATATATATATATATATATATATATATTTATATATATATATATATATATATATATATATATATATATATATATTTGCTGGAGAACAGACAACGATATCAAAATAATAATTAAAAGGCAAGATGAGCTTTTCATTGCATTGGGAAATAATTTCTTCTCTTCTGCTTGCCGTGAGAGCTTCTTTTGGCCCAGTTTGAGGTATTGCCATAGAGAGCGCCACTTGGTGCGATTGGCAGCGTTATCCTCCCAGGTTGCTGGATATATGTACAGTGCCCTCATTGTCTCTCTTTGTTACGGGAGGTTATTTAAAATTGTTTATCTATGAAAGATTATGCCAGTAAAGAGTTCTGGTCTTAAAAGAAATACCCCAGTCTTAGAAATAAGCACTGGTGTATGGCTATCATAGGAATAGTCAGACTGTGAAAACCCTGGCCAGATGGTAAGACGTTGTACCCGGATTTAAGGCGTCTCCTCCCTGTGACTATCTTATGATTAATTATATTCTAGGGGATAATAAAATGAACATTCACTGAGACCACAGATGTAATAAGTGAATAATTCCTCAGGTACAGTTAAAATGTTTTAATATTTACACTAATATTCTATTACTGTTAGTTGGAACAGAGCATTGGAAATATATAAATATATATTAAGTCACACAATTACTATTATTGTCTGTTTAGACTTCAAGATCTTAAATAATAAAGTTACTGAAATCACTGTTATTAGTCCTTTGAATTTAAGGATAACTGTCATCAGTTGACTGAGTTTCTGTATGGTTAATTATTGTTTTAAACTATTTGCTGTTTCACATGTATAGGTGGTCAGTGTCAAACATGACACTTATCTTTCAACTTGACAATGCTGACACTGAACTGTCCTTTGTAAATATCAGACTTGGTAGACCCAGCTGTAGGGATGCCAATAACCAGTTGAAGTTCACTCTTTGGGGTCCTGCACTGTTGTGGGATTGCCTCTGAGGAACAACACAGGCTTCTGATACTTGACAGTCCGGTTTGAGTTATTTCATGGAACCTGAAACATCATATCAGCCTTGGCTAGTATCTGGCTAGACTTGTAGCTGACTAGCACAGATGTCAGACCAGTCAGTCATCAGATGTCACCGTTATACAATCATAGTAAGTAAGGACATCATTTCAGTGACATAGCATTAATATTAACATTTCAATTAAGTGTAAATGACTAGCACATAAGTCAGACTAGTCAGTCATCAGGGGTCAAAGTTATACAGTCATAGCAAGTAACATCTTTTCAATGATACAGAATTAATATTAACATATCCGTAATAAACATCATCTGGTTTACTCTGCTCCCATACATCCTTTTCTGATCTATAACTTGATCCTTCCAAATCATATCAAGTACAAATTCAAATACTGATGCTATTCTTAGCATCTACCCAAAATTAATACATAAATAAATAAAGTGAGTGACCACGTGATCAGGTTGCTTTCTACTGAAACTGGCTGTAGAACACTCCAGTTTACCAGCTGTAAATGGGTACAAAGTTGTGCGCTCGAACTAGGGAAGGAAAAGGCAGCGAGGAAGGGGACTAGTCACCTTAACCTCGTAAAAGCGGTATCTTCCAGGCTGAAGCTTCTAATAATTCATTTCCCTATGACAATCTCTGGTCACGGGACTGCCTTTATCTTCGTAAGCGATAAAGCATTTAATATCGACGAGATACATCATTTAATATATAATAAATATTTTCTATTTGGCTGTGGGGCTAGTTTTGATACGTTTTTGTACAAGCAACCATCTTCCACTAAGCACATGAATAAATCATATTAAAATAATAATACGTTATATCAATGAATATTATACAGGCATATTTTGTGAATTCTATATGAACCTGAAATAAAAAATATTATACACGGTAGTTATCATAATTTCGCTTACCCTCAGACTTCAGATACTGGACTGAAAAATGTTTCTGGCGATCCGCTCACAATTCATGGGTAGTGGCGAAACTCTGCCTCCAGTCTGTCTCAAACCTCTTTCGTTGTGTATCCCTCCAGTTTTACCGATACGCTTTATATACGTATAGCGCGGACGTATCGGAGGGTACTGACGTCACAGCTTAAACCTAGGCCTGAAAAATCCTTCCCGAACAGCGATTTCAGCCGATCTGTGCGTCGACTGAAATTTCTCATTCCTGATCTTCGGCTTATACAGTATCCATCCTGTTCCATCTTATCTTGTTTTATACAGCCGATAAATCTCTATCTTCCTATCCATGTAATTTCCCAAACTGTTATTTGTTGATTTTAATATTTAGAACAGAAGTGGGTTTACATGCTTTTCCGCGTAACTGAGGGCAGCCGAAATACGCATATATCTCCGTAAATGAGAACTTCCTACCGTTCCTTCTTATATGCAGTTATACACAATCCTTCCCTGTACTAAAATGTAAAATCCTTTTCATAATGATTCCCTTCTGCTTTTATTTATCCTTGGCGATTTCCTCTGTCTGATACACATTTCGCTGATACGCCGCCATTTTGAAAGCGGTCAATCGATCGTTGACGGGTTTATAAATCTACATGAACCCGTTTGCAATGACTTGAAACCAATTTTGCGACATAGCTCCCCCATATTTTAAGCTGGATGATATCTAGCTTAACTATTGGGTACAAGACAATTGCAAATCGACCATTCCAAAGTCAGTTTTCCTTCCTTCTATCTTGCTCCAACTCTGTTGGATGGCGACTGAGAAAATCCGCACGCCCCTTCTGTTTTCCAGGAATAGTCATCCCTTACTATCTCTCTTTTTCCCGTTCGGCTTTTCATCCAGGCCCTTACTGCTGGTGAAATGGGGTCGGTAGCTTTCCCTTGAAGTTTACCGCCCTCTTTTCGTTGATAGTTGGTTGTTGTTTTCCGTCGCAAATCCGTAGGTGTTTGATTTTCGCTACGTGATTTGTTACTTTTTTCCAGCGCATGGGGTTCAGACTGCAATTGACCCTGTGTGGGATGTTTCCTTTCCCCTCCAGTGCAAATCTCGGAAGTACCCATGATTGCTGGTTTTCTTGTAGACTTTTGATGAAGACTCTTCCGTCGACTTTCTGAATCTACATGGGTGCACTCTGGACAGGAATTTACATACCGATTAATGTCTTCCGTAATACCCGGCCAGTAGTACTGGGTGGCTACTCTTTGTTTTGTGGCACCATTACCCAGGTGTTCACTCAAAGGTGTTATGTGCCCCCAGCCCATAACCTTATTTCTATAGGTGGATGGCACAACAATTTGACTATGACTTTTTGTCCCTCTGCCAGCTTTCCTGTGCAAGAGTCCATGTTCCATAAAGAAATGTCCTTTCCTTGGAGTGTTATGAGTTTTTGACAATTTTCCAAAACAAGGCTTCAATGTGCTGTCTGCTTCTTGAGCCCGTTTCATTTCAGTCGAATGAAATTTTAATTTGGTGTCCCTCTCTATGTTCCTGGAGTCAGACCTGGTCTGGATTCCTGCCATAACCATAGGTTTTACAGGGTCTTCCAAGAAAACATATCTACGCCCCAGCATCAGGGGGTAAAAGGGATCATCTATCACAGCTGCATTTATCTCCCCTTCCACATAGCGACAACTGACATGAATCTTTGCTATGGGTAAAGTAAGGGGTGATGTTCCTTTTAGTGGCCCTTGAATATCTACTGTTTCTGTGGTGATTTGTTCAGGGCACACCAGAGATGCACACACGACTGCGTCATAGCACAAACCTGTGTCATACATTCCTGTGATTTGTTTGCCATTCACAGTCACTATCTCCTGTGTAGGTGGGTGATGGTGGCTATTCTGACTCACAGTCAGTTCCTTCCTATCAGAAGCCCTCACCTGTAGACATGCAGCATGATGAAGGGGTTTTTTCCTCCCACATTCATCAGTGTTGTGGTTGCTCATCTTACAAAATTTGCACCACTTATCTCCCTGTTTATAGGGTTTACTTTCCTGAGTCTGAGGGTTTTTGTCCTTATTATCAAATCTTGGCTTATTTCTGTATGGATGATCCTTCTGGTCAAACTGGGTATTCTGCGGTGGTGGCTTATATCCTTCTACCTGCTTTCTTTTTGTTCCTACCAATTCAGCTTGAGCTGCTTGATATCTCTTTGCACATTTCAAAATGTCTTCCAGCCTCTCTGCTCCTTGTTCCATAAGGAATTTCCTCATTTCTGGAGGCATGGAATCTTTCACTTGCTCTAACATAACCATTTCTTTCAGATCCTCGTAGGTTTTCTGATACTTACCTAAACTACTCCATTTCAACAAATACGTTTCTAGCCTAGCTGAGAACTGGTTATATGTTTCTCCAGGTAGAGGCTTAGACGTTCTAAATTTCTTCCTATATGCCTCAGAGTTCTTTTCATACCGGATCAGTAAGGCTTGCTTTAGTATTTCATAATTTTCCTGATCTTCTTTGGGGAGTTTCAGAAACACATCATATGCAATACCTCTCAACCCCTGGGATAACTTTAGACTCCATTTTTCCTTTTTCAGTCCATATGTAGAGGCTAGCCTTTCATACCTATCCAGGTACGACTCAATTGCGTCCTCCTTTTCAACAAATGGATCTAGGTGGAAACTCATGGCTCCATTTGCCGTGTTCTGAAAAGAGCTATTCGCAGAATGAGGTGAGCTATTACCATGGGTGATAGTCCCAGCCTGAAGTTCAAGATCAAGCTGTCTCATTTTCAGCTCATGGTCTCTCTCTGCTTGTAACCTCCTTTCTTCTCTCTCAGCTTCTAATTTCTTGGCTTCTCTCTCCGCTTCTAATTTCTTGGCTTCTCTCTCTGCTTCTAATTCTAATTTCTTGGCTTCTCTCTCTGCTTCTAATTTCTTGGCTTCTCTCTCTCTGCTTCTAATTCTAATTTCTTGGCTTCTCTCTCTGCTTCTAATTTCTTGGCTTCTCTCTCTGCTTCTAATCTCTTTTCTTCTCTGTCCATATACTTTTCACATTCCGTCGTGACATACTGGACCAGAGCATCACCACTCTTGCCAAGCTCTTTTCCCACCTGCAGTGTGGCAGACCTAAACTTGACCAAGTCAGCCATGATGTATCTGTAGTCTAGTAGGGTAAGCTGTCTTACTCAAACTAAATTACTACAATATAATTAACTTAATTAAAATTAAAGTTAATTAAACTGACTTCACCATAAATGAAACAGCTATCTTTATCTATACTCAATGGTACTCCTACAAAAAAAATTTATATTTTATTCCTACTATGTTTACTCTTTCCAAAAAATTTTTTTACAAAACAAAATTTTCTACACAGCAGAAATAGAAAGTTGGCTCTGGAATATCAAAGATATCCCGCAGACGAGCCCCACTGTAGCGGGAGGCTATTTAAAATTGTTTATCTATGAAAGATTATGCCAGTAAAGAGTTCTGGTCTTACAAGAAATACCCCAGTCTTAGAAATAAGCACTGGTATATGGCTATCATAGGAATAGTCAGACTGTGAAAACTCTGGCCAGATGGTAAGACGTTGTACCCGGATTTAAGGCGTTTCCTCCCTGTGACTATCTTATGATTAATTATATTCTAGGGGATAATAAAATGAACATTCACTGAGACCACAGATGTAATAAGTGAATAATTCCTCAGGTACAGTTAAAATGTTTTAATATTTACACTAATATTCTATTACTGTTAGTTGGAACAGAGCATTGGAAATATATAAATATATATATTAAGTCACACAATTACTATTATTGTCTGTTTAGACTTCAAGATCTTAAATAATAAAGTTACTGAAATCACTGTTATTAGTCCTTTGAATTTAAGGATAACTGTCATCAGTTGACTGAGTTTCTGTATGGTTAGTTATTGTTTTCAACTATTTGCTGTTTCACATGTATAGGTGGTCAGTGTCAAACATGACACTTATCTTTCAACTTGACAATGCTGACACTGAACTGTCCATTGTAAATATCAGACTTGGTAGACCCAGCTGTAGGGATGCCAATAACCAGTTGAAGTTCACTCTTTGGGGTCCTGCACTGTTGTGGGATTGCCTCTGAGGAACAACACAGGCTTCTGATACTTGACAGTCCGGTTTGAGTTATTTCATGGAACCTGAAACATCATATCAGCCTTGGCTAGTATCTGGCTAGACTTGTAGCTGACTAACACAGATGTCAGACCAGTTAGTCATCAGATGTCACCGTTATACAATCATAGTAAGTAAGGACATCATTTCAGTGACATAGCATTAATGTTAACATTTCAATTAAGTGTAAATGACTAGCACATAAGTCAGACTAGTCAGTCATCAGGGGTCAAAGTTATACAGTCATAGCAAGTAACATCATTTCAATGATACAGAATTAATATTAACATATCCGTAATAAACATCATCTGGTTTACTCTGCTCCCATACATCCTTTTCTGATCTATAACTTGATCCTTCCAAATCATATCAAGTACAAATTCAAATACTGATGCTATTCTTAGCATCTACCCAAAATTAATACATAAATAAATAAAGTGAGTGACCACGTGATCAGGTTGCTTTCTACTGAAACTGGCTGTAGAACACTCCACTTTACCAGCTGTAAATGGGTACAAAGTTGTGCGCTCGAACTAGGAAAGGAAAAGGCAGCGAGGAAGGGGACTAGTCGCCTTAACCTCGTAAAAGCGGTATCTTCCATGCTGAAGCTTCTAATAATTCATTTCCGTATGACAATCTCTGGTCACGGGACTGCCTTTATCTTCGTAAGCGATAAAGCACTTAATATCGACGAGATACATCATTTAATATAATAAATATTTTCTATTTGGCTGTGGGGCTAGTTTTGATACGTTTTTGTACAAGCAACCATCTTCCACTAAGCACATGAATAAATCATATTAAAATAATAATACGTTATATCAATGAATATTATACAGGCATATTTTGTGAATTCTATATGAACCTGAAATAAAAAATATTATACACGGTAGTTATCATAATTTCGCTTACCCTCAGACTTCAGATACTGGACTGAAAAATGTTTCTGGCGATCCGCTCACAATTCATGGGTAGTGGCGAAACTCTGCCTCCAGTCTGTCTCAAACCTCTTTCGTTGTCTGTGTCTCAGTTTACCGATACGCTTTATATACGTATAGCGCGGACGTATCGGAGGGTACTGACGTCACAGCTTAAACCTAGGCCTGAAAAATCCTTCCCGAACAGCGATTTCAGCCGATCTGTGCGTCGACTGAAATTTCTCATTCCTGATCTTCGGCTTATACAGTATCCATCCTGTTCCATCTTATCTTGTTTTATACAGCCGATAAATCTCTATCTTCCTATCCATGTAATTTCCCAAACTATTATTTGTTGATTTTAATATTTAGAACAGAAGTGGGTTTACATGCTTTTCCGCGTAACTGAGGGCAGCCGAAATACGCATATATCTCTGTAAATGAGAACTTCCTACCGTTCCTTCTTATTTGCAGTTATACACAATCCTTCCCTGTACTAAAATGTAAAATCCTTTTCATAATGATTCCCTTCTGCTTTTATTTATCCTTGGCGATTTCCTCTGTCTGATACACATTTCGCTGATACGCCGCCATTTTGAAAGCGGTCAATCGATCGTTGACGGGTTTATAAATCTACATGAACCCGTTTGCAATGACTTGAAACCAATTTTGCGACACTCTTGGACACATCTTATAACCTCAGCTGTGGTCGCCCAACGGTTCTGCCTTGCGTTAAAAACCAGGGATGGACCCAAGCAAGTGAGCACGGCCCTGTTGCGCACTGCCATACGCCACTTCAAGCGCTAACATCGCTAAGTTCAAAAACGCCGTTTATTTTTATTTTTTCAATCACTATTTCTGGCGGAACCCCTAGCGATCGCTCGCGAAACCATAGTGTTTCATGGAACCCCAGTTGAGAAACCTTGGGTTAAAATCAAACATAAATCTTGGCAGCTATGTAGAAAAAGTCTGGGAACAGACCGTGATTCAAAAATAATACAAAAGGCAAGAGCAGGTTTCATTGCTTTGGGAAATATATGGAAATCAGAAGAAATCATGCCCAACAACACAAAAATCAGAAACTTTAGTTCAAATGCCAAGTCAGTCCTATTGTATGGTCTGAAACGTGTACAACAAAAACAACACCCAAAAAGCTACAGACTTTCACAAATAAGTGCGTGCATAAAATAGAAGGATTGAAATGGTTTGGTAATGTCACCAGTGAGGACCTAATGACCACAAAGAGACAAAGTGCCAGTGGAACAAGAAATAAATTAAATCTCAGACCTAAGGGTCTTTTGTGTTTGGATATGCGCCCTAATATAACCGACTAGGTTGAACGGGACGCGCCTCGCCAAAACGAGGCAAAACTTTATAATTAAAAAAAACAAGAAATGAGAAGAAGTCGCTGGCTGTCGTGAGAACATTCTAATCCACATATCTAAATTAGAAAGTAAATGTAAAGCCTAAAGAAGTAATTCAATAAAAGGAAAGAAGAATGATAAAAGAACAGTGCGGTCACAATAGCGTACGCCTGTATTATAGAACGTCATGCTAGTTAAACAAGAAAACCCCTTTTTATGCTCCGTCTGCATAATTGTAACGCTTTCACGTTTGCTAGTAAAGCCTACTGCATAAAATACACGCGTTTCTAAAAATAAAACTGGTACTGTGTTTCTTAGAAAACCTTGTGATAGACACACTGCGTAATGACCTAGATTAATATTACATTAATGTCATTTTATGCACTACGTAAACGAAAAGACAGACGGGCTTAGAAGAGAGAGAGAGAGATGTACGGAGGAACGCATGCAATACTACCACGTCGTCTCGCGATATAAAATTAATGCCACCCCACGCGAAAGGCATGCAGGCTTGTTTTTTTTTTTCAAATAAACAGTGACAAAAAACACTACCAATACGAGGTAAGGTTTTAAAAAACATGTTTAATGCTTATTAGGAAACATGACACAATACTGTTTTACGTCTGAAATCCTGACATTAGCCTGACAGTACAGAAGACACCCCATCGTATAGAAGTGAACGGGTGGTAGAAGAAAATACATATTTTGAACGCAGCCACTTAGCTCCATTAAACTTATATATTTGGGTGCCTTAGGACTTGCTGACAAAGAATATGTTAGGTGTTAAGCAAATAGTCTAATAATTAACAAATTATAGCCAAAATACTATAGTGGTGTTGTCTGACAACACAGGATCATATTTGCTCATAATGGCGTGTTTGGACACTGCTTTAGAGGAAATGAGGCCACCACGTTAGATCCGATTTGATTGGCTAGAATTATATGTAAGGCGAAACATGATTAGTCGACTGCAAATACTATTTTTGGTTGTTAATGGAAACGGTAGGAAGGGTACTTTTTTTCAAAGGCTTTTGTAAACATGGTCTCATTGGCTAGACCATTTAATATAGTCAATTAGGAGCGTCAGTTCAGTGCCACTTTTTGAAAATAAACTTTGTAGAAGCAAGTGCGTTGAGAACCAGCTCATATTTTTCTAATAAAAGCCTGGGACAGAGGCAGATCGGAATTGTGCCATAACTCATCGCCAGTCAACGTACTTGTTTAATATTTCCTTGAATTGTGGTAAGCTAGACATATTTGATATCTTTTTGATGAAAATTGAATGTGAATTGATAATTTATGTCTGTATGTGTGTGGTTCAGTAACAAACATGAGGCAAAGCCTAGATATTGCTCCACCATGAACAAAACTTGTCGGAGAGGAGTATAACTGTATAGGCCTATATGGGATTGCCAAATAGTACTATGACACCTATCTTATTGAATAGAAGGAATTAATGCTGGAATTGCAGAGGCGTTGTAACCATTAGGGAGAGGAATACTGGTGTATATTGTTACATGAGAAGCTAGCAGTTGGCCTACAGCGCTGAACTCGGTGTTTGTTATGTATTGTGCTTCAGTGTGGAAATAGATTATAAATTAGTTCTGAAGTAGGAGGTACAACCTTCTTGTTTCAGGGACCGTGGTACTGAAATATTAAAGCAGCACCTGGTCTGAGTTTTGCTGAATCCAGAGGCTGGTAGCATACTCCTTGGTCAAGATATCGACCAGTGTTGTTTCTCAAGAAAACGGTGAAGCAAGCGAGCAGAGGAGTCAGTTTGCCTGCCGCCCACACAGAAGTTAAGATTTCGTTGGCCAGAGCAGCTCAATCTTGTGTATACCCCCCTCTAAAATTGACTGTACATTAAATCAAGAGGGACAGTTATTTGTTTCAAATAAAAGAAACTGTGAACCTTTCCAATATTATTTCCACCAGAAACAAACACATGAAGTCATGATGACAAACAACAACCTAGCTTGAAAAGCCAGTATTACCTCATAGTACTACATCACAACTTACACACATATTGTAATAATAATATATGTCAATACAAAGATCCTATCTATAAATTGTGTACATACAACTTGTGATTACATTTGATTGTGATTCCTGGTTCACTTTGTAGTTGAATCAGGATATCTATTATTGAAAGGAATTAATACATATTTTAAAAGTTAACACTTGACTTATTAAGATAGTCTTATAGAGTTTTCTACGTATGTGAGTGTCACAGTGTTGTAAAGTATTGTGGATTAAATTAAATTGTTTATCTGTCTGTTGGTTGTTGTGAACATACACTTCATTACTATCATAACCCTAGACATTCAACGTAGTCATCACAATATTCCAGAATAAGTCTGACTGAGGTCTAAATGTGGTAGCAAAGTAAGGTCATCTGTAACACACCACACTTATTAGATACAGATACCTTCACAGCTGATCTCAGTCAGTACATTAAGTCCCCTATAAATATTTATATCATCCCACTTTACCACACTGGCGATTGATAGGACACACATGGAGGTAACCTGCTGATAGCATTACAAGGACAGTCCTTGTTCTGGAATCCCCAGGGTTAGAGAGGTTGAGGGAGACTGAAAAAACACACTGAGAAGAGAACTGGTGACAGAAATGAACGGAATAAAGAAGACATGGAAAGGCCTTTGGTGGATGGCACGTGACAGGACATGGCACGGAACAGGAGGAACAGGACATGGCACGGAACAGGTTGAACAGGACATGGCACGGAACAGGACATGGCACGGAACAGGACATGGCACGGCGTTTTGAAGGACTGCTCATTGGGGAACTGAAGAGTAATAGTGAAGATGATGATGACGATCCTTGTGTCTGCCAAAAAGCGAGTATCTCGTATTGTACCATAACTTTAGATGATCAGATAATACAGTTTTGTTTGCTAAAAGGAAACAGGAATTACAAGAACTAGTGAAGCTCGTAAACAACATAAGTCAAGAATTTTGATCTTACATTATGACTGAGAAAATGAGAACAGTGAGATAAATTAGCAAAACAGATGAGAAGCAAACTTAGCATTTTAAGAATAAATGAAAATATACCGAAGCAGGTCAAGAGTTTATCTATCATATCTTTCAGATAGCAAAAGAAGGCAGATATGAAACTGAGAAATCATGAAGAGTGAGAATGGTCAAAGCTACATTCAACAACACCATATAGAATCTACCATCCAAACAAATACATTTAAATGAGAGTCATCAAGTGCTATATATAAAGACATCATTGGAAAGCCGAGAATGCAAAGACAATCAATGTATAACATGACAGTTAGACATAAAATATTTGTCATATAAAAAAGACATAAACAACTTGTTGAGACAAATAATAGAAGAATTAGTTAAAGACAAACGACCAAGAGGAAGAAAGATCTACAAGTGGGAAAATTACATCAATATATGGACAGGCAAGACCGACACTGGAGATGGCAGCTGATCTTATCTGAGTTATAGTCATGTAACATGGCTCAAAGGGAAGTGCTAGAAGCAGAGATATGATAAATGTCTGTCAAAGTAATCTAGTTTTCCACGAACAAACTTTTTTGCCATAATAGCTGGTGTAACCTTGCTCATAAATGTGTTATTTGTTCTACGATGCACGGCTTCATGTGCACTCTGTATTCAGATAACAGCAGAATATAACTTTACCCAGAAAATCATTAAGTATATAGTCAGCATAGATCATACACAATGCGCTTTAGTAATCACAATTTTGTTTTTTCTTTAACTTGTATTCCCCAGAATATGGTTACACACTCAAACAACATGTCAGTGCCAAAGGTAGAAGTGACGTGGGTAGCTCCAGGCGTGAACGTGGGACCCATCATTTTTGAGTAAGTCAAAGATAGTAGCTGCAGGTGCTGGTCATTACGAGACTCTTCTCTCTATGGCGTTCTTATTTCTGCATCTCTTCTCTCTATCATGTTCTTATTTCTGTATCTCTTCTCTCTATGGCGTCCTTATTTCTGCATGTCTTCTCTTGTTCAAGTCCTTATTTCTGTATTTCTACTATCAATCATGTCCTTATTTCTACGTCTCTTCTCTCTATCATGTCTTTATTTCTGTATCTCTTCTCTCTGTCATGTCTTTTCTGTCAATCATGTCCTTATTTCTGCATGTCTTCTCTCTATCATAGTGATATTTTTCATCTCTTCTCTCTATCATATCCTTATTTCTTCATCTCTTCTTTCTGTCATCTTTATTTCTGCATGTCTTCTCTCTCATATCATTTTTTCTCTCTATCTTCTCTCTATCATGTCCTCATTTCTCCGACAGTATGATGACAATGCAAGCAGTCACCAAGACGCTAGCTATCACTCAGTATTATTACATAGTCTGAGTTTCTGAGTTTTTAATTTTAGTTACGACAGTTATATATTGTGTAAAGACCTGGCATTCCTTTCATCTCCCGATGACCACTACAACATTTAATCGAAAGTACAGTATTTTATTAAGTGAATTATCAAGAAATCAAGTCCAAAAAAAAAAACAAAAAAAAGCAAAACACCAGAATCTTCAACTCAAAAGTCAAGGTCAGTCCTATTGTATGGTTCTGAGACATGGAGAACAACTACAACCAAGAAATGACAGACTTTCATAAATGGATGAAAATAGATTTGAAGAATTGAAATGGTATGACTGACTTACTTACTTACTTAGTCGTTCCTCTTCTACCGTGAGGTGTAGAGGTTTGTAAGAGAGAGCGCCATACTATTCTATTGGCTGTCTTCCTCCTGGCTTGGTTCCATTCTAGTCCTCAGTCCTTCAGAGACTGTCTAATGTTGTCCTCCCAGCGGACTTTGGAAATGGTATGACACGATCACTAATGTGGAACTGATGGCGAGAACCGGACCAATGCTACTGCAACAACAGGTGAGAGGAAGACGCTGGTACTGGAAAGGTCACTGAGGAAAACATGTGATAGAATTACTAGGCAGTACTTGGTCTGGAATCCACAATCTAACCCCTATAACCTTCAGCACATATTTCAATGACCTACAAAATAATCTCACATAATCTACTAGAACCAACGGGGGAAGAGATGACTATAGAACGAAAGAAACCTTGAGGAAAAAAATTAGAATAGAAAGCATGACAACTATGGCCTCATTGACTAAACTGAACAAACACAATCAAAAATAGCATGCGGTGATGAGCTAGCAATGGCTGTGGTCATATATTCCTGTGAAATAAAAAAAACAATAAGAAGCAACAATTAGAACATGAGGTAGAACCCAACCAGAGAAGAAGTGATGTAGGTCCCATTAAGGAAAGGAACAGATCCAGTAGCACAGCGCGATTATGGACATTGCATATGAAGGTCTGAACAATTGTGACGATCTAGAAGATGGACTGATGAAGTATTGAATGCACTATAGAGATACAGTATGCCAGATTTCAATGGAATAGAATAATTTCTCGAGTTCACTTCAGAGCACAGAAAGTTGAAGAAACAAAGAAACAGATAACCCAATCAAACAACAATCAAAGAAAGTGAGAAATACAGACAGAAAGAAGATAGAAAATAGAAAGGTCGGGGGGACTAGAATCAGTTTATCCCCTTTCCATATTCTACTCATTATTGGTTTCCTTCATAAGAAGTTCACTGCAAGAAGTGATGATGATGATCAGGTGTACTATGCGAAGATACTGCTAATTATTGTTATAACAGTAAGTCCTAGGATTAGATAAACACATTAGAAATGACGAATAAAATGGACTTAATGCTCAATTGATTTATTCATTGCCAGGATAACAGTTGTGGAGAGCTTTTTTGTCTTCTACTATGGCCTGAAGTCTCAAGTAATAAAGCCAGCTACAACCAGTCCGCCAATTACATACCCAACAGTGATAGTAAGATCAAAGTTCTACTGTGTACATCTCAAGTTTTTGTCGATATGGTGGTCATTGTCAGTGTTATCACAACATTGTTATCATCATCTCTGTTGTTATTCATTCAGTCATTCATTACCATTCATCAACCCCAAAGAGATAGACCCTTCAACAAACTCATGACAAATTGTCCTGTCCCTTGCCATAAACTCAGGGATTTCCATGTCTTCCTCATCTCTTGTATTTCTATTTCCAGGTCTCATCTCTTGTATTTCTATTTCCAGGTCTCATCTCTTGTATTTCTATTTCCAGGTCTCATCTCTTGTATTTCTATTTCCAGGTCTCATCTCTTGTATTTCTATTTCCAGGTCTCATCTCTTGTATTTCTATTTCCAGGTCTCATATCTTGTATTTCTATTTCCAGGTCTCATATCTTGTATTTCTATTTCCAGGTCTCATCTCTTGTATTTCTATTTCCAGGTCTCATCTCTTGT
Source organism: Oreohelix idahoensis (assembly GCA_024509875.1). NCBI lineage: Eukaryota > Metazoa > Mollusca > Gastropoda > Stylommatophora > Oreohelicidae > Oreohelix > Oreohelix idahoensis. The sequence continues at coordinate 456,169 of JAMPIV010001391.1, read as the reverse complement.
ATTTCTATTTCCAGGTCTCATCTCTTGTATTTCTATTTCCAGGTCTCATCTCTTGTATTTCTATTTCCAGGTCTCATATCTTGTATTTCTATTTCCAGGTCTCATCTCTTGTATTTCTATTTCCAGGTCTCATCTCTTGTATTTCTATTTCCAGGTCTCATCTCTTGTATTTCTCTATTTCCAGGTCTCCATCTCATCTCTTGTATTTCTATTTCCAGGTCTCATATCTTGTATTTCTATTTCCAGGTCTCATATCTTGTATTTCTATTTCCAGGTCTCATATCTTGTATTTCTATTTCCAGGTCTCATCTCTTGTATTTCTATTTCCAGGTCTCATCTCTTGTATTTCTATTTCCAGGTCTCATCTCTTGTATTTCTATTTCCAGGTCTCATCTCTTGTATTTCTATTTCCAGGTCTCATCTCTTGTATTTCTATTTCCAGGTCTCATCTCTTGTATTTCTATTTCCAGGTCTCATCTCTTGTATTTCTATTTCCAGGCCTCATCTCTTGTATTTCTATTTCCAGGTCTCATCTCTTGTATTTCTATTTCCAGGTCTCATCTCTTGTATTTCTATTTCCAGGTCTCATATCTTGTATTTCTATTTCCAGGTCTCATATCTTGTATTTCTATTTCCAGGTCTCATCTCTTGTATTTCTATTTCCAGGTCTCATCTCTTGTATTTCTATTTCCAGGTCTCATCTCTTGTATTTCTATTTCCAGGTCTCATCTCTTGTATTTCTATTTCCAGGTCTCATCTCTTGTATTTCTATTTCCAGGTCTCATCTCTTGTATTTCTATTTCCAGGTCTCATCTCTTGTATTTCTATTTCCAGGTCTCATCTCTTGTATTTCTATTTCCAGGTCTCATATCTTGTATTTCTATTTCCAGGTCTCATATCTTGTATTTCTATTTCCAGGTCTCATATCTTGTATTTCTATTTCCAGGTCTCATATCTTGTATTTCTCTCCAGGTATCTTGTATTTCTATTTCCAGGTCTCATCTCTTCTATTTCCAGGTCTCATCTCTTGTATTTCTATTTCCAGGTCTCATCTCTTGTATTTCTATTTCCAGGTCTCATCTCTTGTATTTCTATTTCCAGGTCTCATCTCTTGTATTTCTATTTCCAGGTCTCATCTCTTGTATATTCTATTTCTATTTGTATTTCTATTTCCAGGTCTCATCTTGTATTTCTATTTCCAGGTCTATTTCTATTTCCAGGTCTCATCTCTTGTATTTCTATTTCCAGGCCTCATATCTTGTATTTCTATTTCCAGGTCTCATCTCTTGTCTCATCTCTTGTATTTCTATTTCCAGGTCTCATCTCTTGTATTTCTATTTCCAGGTCTCATCTCTTGTATTTCTATTTCCAGGTCTCATCTCTTGTATTTCTATTTCCAGGTCTCATCTCTTGTATTTCTATTTCCAGGTCTCATCTCTTGTATTTCTATTTCCAGGTCTCATCTCTTGTATTTCTATTTCCAGGTCTCATCTCTTGTATTTCTATTTCCAGGTCTCATCTCTTGTATTTCTATTTCCAGGTCTCATCTCTTGTATTTCTATTTCCAGGTCTCATCTCTTGTATTTCTATTTCCAGGTCTCATATCTTGTATTTCTATTTCCAGGTCTCATATCTTGTATTTCTATTTCCAGGTCTTATCTCTTGTATTTCTATTTCCAGGTCTCATCTCTTGTATTTCTATTTCCAGGTCTCATCTCCATTTTTTTCAGTCACCCTCTACCACTCTTATCCTGGGGAGTCCAGAACAAGGACTGCCTTTAGGGCTATTAACAGGCTTCCTCATTAAGTGCCCTGTCCATCACGAGCATCATTTTCTCTATTATTCTAACGCAATATAACAACCTCCAGCACGAGAATGGAGACAGAGGCAGCTGCTGCAGCCCTGAAGTGGTTGTCTGAGACTTCATTAAGAAGGTTGGTTATTGTGTCAGACTTTCAGTCCATGCTTCAGAAGGTACAAAATTGTTGGCTACGGCATGAATGGAAAACCTCCATAGAAGCCTCAAATCTTCAGGAACTGGTGTGGATCTACTGTCCTGGTCATGCAGGTGTACGTGGCAATGAAAGAGCTGACAGACTTGTTTCAAAAGCACCCATAGAAGGTGCATTGGATATGGATACAGGAGAGATACTGAAGACAATTAATTATTATTAGAGCCTATTAGAGAATGACACTGCAATCAATGGATCATCAAGGCTAAGATTGCTGGAATTAGGCATCAAACATAAGACCAGCACGGATGGATGTATGAGAGGATGCATCCGGCATGTACACAGCCAGCATGCAACAGGAGCAAATAGCATTCATATCCTTTGACATTTGCTGAGGAAGACGGATTTGCCCCGAGTGCCATGATATTGATTCTGATTAACAATAACAATAAATAATGCAGTAATAACTTATCCTTCAACAAAGGCTGAGTTCTGTAAATTAACATATTGATTTCTGAGGCCCTAGAATTAACATCTGAGTCACACAAATGGTATCAGGGGATTGTTTTGCTAAGATCTCAACCATACAGAATGACATACTGGCATCTGAATGACATACTGGCATCTGAATGACATCTATTTAAAAAGCTAAAGACAGGAACTACTGATGTGTAAATGTGGTACTGATAAAATGGCCGCTGAACATCTGCTTCAAAGATGCCCAACATATGAGGAACAGAGAAAACACATGGCCGTCACCAGTATGTTACGGTAGTTTAATTACCCTTCAACTAACACCTCTATCACACACACACACGTTCATACATACATTTACACCTGATCTGTATATTCACCTGTAGCACCAGGGAGTCACAGAAAGAATAAGCCTACTGATGCTTCAGCCATGTCACAACAGGTGGCTAATAGAAGGTTGAGCTTGGGGTTCACAACATCATAATGTACAACAAGTTGCATCAGAAACCACAGTTGTAACAATTTATTTTATGTTGTAGGCTTCATTGAGAGGGGGGGGGGGGATGCATCTGCAGTGTGGCTATATGCTACATAAAGAGCGATAAAAGGAGATGATGATCTTTATATGTGATACTTCCAGAAATGCTAAACTAATACATCTATTTTTGCTTAATTGTATTGAGCTGGTTTATATTGTATTTGTATTTGTGACTTGAGTGTCCGATTGAAAGGGTGGTTAGAGCGCTGGTCTCTCATGGCAAAGGTGCCTGGTACAAATCACGGTACTGACACACTCCAGTCTACCCAGCTACAAATGGGTACCTTTGAGTTAAGGAAGGAAAAGGCAGCAAAGAAGGGAACTGGTCACCCCCCCCCCCCACCTCTCTATGATGGACCTAGTATGGGGCAGTCTCAAACACTTCACTCCACTACGACAGTATCGGCTATGGGACTACCTTGACCTTTCTTTTAACTTGTGACGTGCTTTATATATATATATATATATATATATATAGAGAGAGAGAGAGAGAGAGAGAGAGAGAGAGAGAGAGAGAAGGTGAAGTGTGAATGGATGATGGAGCGACAGAAGCAGTGAAGGAATCAAGGAGATCATTTATTATATATTAGTTATGTCCTCTCTCGTTATCAGAGCAGTTCACTTTTGTGAAGGTGAAAAGTGATGTTATAAGAATATTAAAACTTGCCTCTTTGTTAGTCTGAAATACAGGTCACTGAAAAGTAGAATAGAGACAGAATTTGGCATTCTTATCACAACTTACCCTACCATGATTTCTGTAATTATTATTTCATTTCCAATTAGTCTTGTGGGTGGCGCCCCCAGGAAAAACATTATTTGAGTTATCTTACTTATGTTTTCACCAAAGTTTCGTTCAACATCAATTTGACAAAAGGAAAATAAAACAACTCATTGTTTTGAATTCTCTACAAATATAAAATATAATTTTCAAAAGATATAGTTAAAAACAGAAAAACCCAATCTACAGTGTGGTGTCTTTACAAATACAATAGATTTGTTACTGTCAACATCTTATTGTTGTTTTCTAATAATGGTTCTTTATTTAGACTCATAGATATGTAGCTTCTCAATGCTGGTATACATTGTACTGAACTTTATAATGTGTTTGTGACGTTTATGCATGGCTCTAAGGTTAGCCACGGATTTTAATGGTTCTCTTGAAGGTATGGACTGCTACTGTCTTCCTGGTGTATGGCTGGTAGGCTTGCGGCGCAGTCTCCATATATGAGTTTATATTCAGTCCTAAAGAGTCATGCTGTGTGCCACCATTAATGACTGTAGAGCAAATAAATGTAACATTTCTTTAGTTTTCTACTGCTGCTTCCTTCTAGTGGACGGGTCCTTGTCTGTCAGATAATTTATGCGTCCCTGACTGTCACGGGATTGTCTCCCCTGCTCTGCAGAGGGGGTCCAACAGTGGCCAAACTTAGATTATACAAATGAGGTATCAACCTTTGCTAAGATTACTCTTGGCAGAGATACAAATGATGCTTCTGTTCCAGGTAGCCTCCAAGGAACTTTAAGAAAAAAAGCATAACGCCCCCCTCCCCCCCAACTGAAGTGATTAAGTAAAATATTACTTTAATAGCTCTGGGTGTTATGTTAAAAATAACAGAGTCATACTAGTGCAATTCACCCAATAATGATTAAATCAAACTATCAGTTTGTATTTACAGATAACAAATTTAATAATCACTTATAGTTAACTAAGTAAAAGATAGAGTTCTTTAGAAAAAAATGCAGCACTGAAGTTTTCATCATTTGTAGTGACTTTAAAGTGGCTATCGTTAAAAAAAAAGTTATTTTGCTGTGTCTGACTGTAATACATAACCAGCTAGGTGTTGATGATGATTTATTGTTGGTGTTGGGTTTCTTCCCTGTTGGTTTCTAAGGGTGTTGTTGACTGTTCCGTCAATCATCACATTATGTGGTAGTAGCACATCACTGGCGGTAATGCTGGGGGTAACCACTCCAATTGTCAAGGCAAGCGTCTTCAAGACCCATCTGATGTAGGCGTCAAGCATAGACTTCTGGCAGCTTAAACCACAGACTGGGACCCAAGACGCAACAAAAGTGAAGATGCAGTAAGCGACCCATAGCTTGACTGCCTGCGTCAGGGTCAGCGAACCTGACCAAGACCCTACTCCACCTCCACGTGGTGGTCCTGGAAACAGGCTGCATCACTGCAGTCTGGCTGAGGAGTAGGGATCGCAGAGGGAAGGCAACTCGGTCCCAAAAATGCTGTGCCGAAGTCGGATGTGTTGGGCCGAAAAGCGCAGATAACGCAGCTTTGCTTTAAACAGCGACACAACGCAACCAACGCCCTTTTCAGGGCGAACGTAGAAGAAGAAGAAACCACAGACTTGTACCACAAACTGAGAGAAAACAAATGTCTCTTCTAAGCATGTCTCCTGACAAGAGAATTAGGCTCCCTCTGCTTCCATTCCACCACTTCTTTTTCCTCAGAAACTTTACCTTCCCTGAACATTAATGGTAAACCCACTTAGTCGGATGAAAGTAGCGAAAAACGACAATTGCATTATTTAAACATGTTTGAATATACACATAAACGTATTAAAATGTTAATACAATAAATATGTACACCATGATGTCATCATCATCCACTCCCTGCTCCACACAGATCCTGGGCTTACCTCTGCTTTTGTGTTCCTTGTGAGGAAACCCACATGAAGCGGTCACCAGCTCTTGCAGTGGTGGTTTATGAATACAATCATTTTATATGCTGAGGTTGCCAGCCTCATATGGACCTTTACATCCCAAAGCAATTTACACATGTTAAATGTAAAAATATAAGATGTTAAAATGTACATATTACAACTTACTCCGATTATCGGGAATGGATTTACAGACTTCTTACACAGGAAAAACTTCAGAATAGCGTCTGGCCACCGGTTTTAAGAGGCCGTCTTACATGTGGTCGGGGTATTACTTTAATTATAATCCCAATTTTATTATGTATGTAAGTTCCATGGACTCTTGGTTTCCAGTTCTAAAGTCGAGTTATCTTTCTGTCTAATATCAGAAGATCCTCTAATACTTGGTCAAAATGTTTCAGATTATAAGGGACATTTTAGCCCACACATCCATGTGGTTTCATTGAAAGCAGCTCCAATCAGAAGTGGTTTATTTTAGCACTTCCATGTCAATCCAACCATGAATTAGTATCTTGTATCGGTAGGGGTCTTTTTTCTTAGAAAGTTAAAGGATGTAACATAAAAATATAATGATCGAAGATTTGACTTGTCACACCGACTGAAGGGGAAAGCATTAAAGTTTCGCGTTGTAACCACGCGTTCTACCGTTTCTGCCCCAACTACACTATGTATCTTGACTTTATTCTTCTCAGCGAAAAGGTTATTCTTTTCTCAGTCCCTGTTTCTATCTTTCAAGTGTTCTTTAATCATGGACAATTATAGAATACTTTCCCCACCCGTATAAAATAACAGTGAAAGTATAGTGCCTCACCACAAAAATGGCATCAATGTCAAGGAAGAAATAAAAATTCAGATCTAGTACTAGCATTTATATAGACCCCTGCTGCTTTGACATACTGCTTCTTGTCCATCTGTTGCAAGTCCCCGGTCCATCATTTATAGATGTCGTCATTTTGGCGCGTCTAGTTTCGCTATATTGTCTTATAAATGAGTTTGATACACCGACTACAAATACATGAGTGTGTGAGTAGCTGAAGAGTTAAATTGTTTGTGGTTAAAGTTGTGGTTTCAATTTGAAAAAAAACCAACGATGAAATTAGTTTATATAGATGTAAGTGACAAAATTAAGAAAAGAGTTACAAGCCGGATGCGAGAGAAGGATGAAGTGGGTATTGTGGACAAAGCGATGATGATCGCGCTGGAGAGAAGGTTGACAAAGAGTTATGTAAATGTTTGGGGGAGCCGCGCTGGTGTAATGGCTACGACGTTGTACTGGCGACCAGGTGTTCATGGTTCAAACCCGGCCGTCGGCGTTTGAAGAAATGTTTACGACCGGAAATTTGACTGAATAACCTGAACGGCTCCTGCACATAAATCCCGTGTGGATGGGAAGAAGCGAAGCTCCTGACCGGGTTGTTGTCGTGAATTATTCTAATCCCCATATATAAATTAAAACGTAAATGCAAAGCCTAACAAATAAATTTAATAAAAGGAAAGAAAAATGGTAAAGAACAGTGCTGTCACAATGACTGTACGCAAAATCCCCCCTGTGTTCTCCTTCGTCTGCAAATTGTAACGCTTTCACGTTGATAGTAAAAGCCTACTGTATTATTACCCGCTTTCTTCAATGAAACGTGTACTGTATTTCTTGGAAAAACCTTGAGATACGCAAGCTGATCAATGACCTAAATTTAATATTTCATTCATTCCATACACGGCGTAACTAAAAGACAGATAAAGCAGGAGAGAGAGAGGGGCGAATGAAGGCAGGAAGCATGCAATACTAAACACGCGTCGCGCGATACACAATTGCTGCCATCACGCGTGTAAGGCTACTAGCACTAACTTTTTCAAATCGACAGTGATAAAATTCACTACCCATACCAGAGTTAGGTTTTAAAATCCTGAAAAACGCTTATTGGGAATTATGACATTATACCGGTTTACGTTTGAAAACATGACAGTACCCAGACACCCTCAAGTTTGGAAGTGAGAAGGTAGTAACAGCACGACTATCCTAGAAGAAAATGCATAGGGGCTCCATTAAATTCGTATATTTGGGTTCCTTAGGGTTTGCTGACAAAGAATATGTAAAACGTTACGCAAATAGTCTAGGAATTACCAAATTATGACCAAAATAAAATAGTGGAGGTGCCTGACAGCATGAAATCATTTCTGCTCATAAAATTTTTTTATAACGTGTTTGAAAAAACATTACGTTACGGAAATAGCCTACCATGTTAACTCCTATTTGATTGGAGCGCAACAAATGTAAGACTAAACACGATTGGTCGGGCTATAAATACTATCTTGTGTTGTCAGGGGAAACGTGAAAAGGGGTACTTTTTTGAAAAGATGTGTAGACATGGTTTGATTGGGTAGAGCTGCGAATATACTCAATTCAGAGCGTCTGTTCCTTGCCACATCTTGTAATAAACCTACTAAGAAGCAGTGCGTTGAGCACCAGTGTATATTTTTTATAAAATAAAGCCTGGGACATCGGCAGATCGGAGTTGTGCTATATTCATTGCCAGTCAACGAAACTGTCTATTATTTCCATGAATTGTGGTAAGCTTGAAATATTCAATATCTTTTAATGAAACTTGAATGTAAATTGATAATTTATGTCTGTATATATGTGTAGTTCAGTAGCGAACATGATGTAAAGCCTATAGTGCTCCAGCCTGAACAGAAGGTGTCGGAGGAAAGTAAAACTGCATGGAATGGCCAAACAGTACACTGACACCTAGATTATTGACTAGAAAGAAATAATGCTGGAATTGCAGAGGCGTAGTAACCATTAGGGAGGGGGATACTGGTATAAAGTATTTCAGATGAAGCTGACAGTTGGCCTAACGCTCTGAACTCAATGTTTGTGATGTATTGTGCTCAGTGTAGAAATAGAGTATAAATTAGTTCTGACGTAGAAGGTACAACCTTCTTGTTTCAGGGACCGTGGTCTTAAAGTTATTGAGCAGCACCTGGTCAGAGCTTTGCTGAAGCCAGAGGCGGACAGCATACTCCTTGGTCCATATAGCAACCAGTGGGGTGGCTCCAGAACTCATTAAAGTAATCGAGCAGAGGAGTCTTTTACTGCAGTCATCACGAAAGATAAGAGAGTGTGGCCATGGAGCTCAACATTATGTACCCCCATCTTAAAATGACATTGTAAAATAAAATTAAGAGGGGAATTTAATTGTTTTAATACCAGGAACTGAGAACATCTCCAATACTAGTTCCAATAGAAACAAACTATTGAAGTCATGATGACAAATACCAACAGAGCTTGAACAAAACAAAACCAGTATTACCTCATATTACTACTACACAACTGACACACATAGGATACTATTAATAATATATGTCACTACAAGATTCATATTAATAAATTCTGTACATATAACTTGTAATTAAAATTGATTGTGATTCCTGGTTCCCTTTGTATTTGAATCAGGACACATATACATTCATGACAGCACTGAATACATATTGTTATTTGAAAAGTTATCAGTGACTCCTTTAAGATATCCTCGTAGAGTGTTTTATGTATGTGAGTGTCACAGTGTTGTCAAGTGTGGTGGAATAAATTAAATTGTTTATCTGTCTGTTGTTGTTATGACTTACACTTCATCATACACATACCCTAGACATATAACGTAGTCATCACACTATTCCAGAATAATTCTGACTGAGGTATATATATGTGGCAGCAAGTAAGGTTATCTATAATACACTACTCTTATTAGATATAGATACCTTCACAGCTGATCTCAGTCAGTACACTAAGTCCCCTATAAATATTTATAACATCCCACTTCACCACATATATTGGGGTCTCGCCCTCGGGATTTTGAATCTTTCCCTATTACAAATATTGGGGGTAATTCACTTCAGGGAATAATAAGAATTAAAAGGTATCCTTGGGTGAAAATAAATAAGGTTGAGCTCACAGTGCCTGTGTTGTCCTGAGTTAATTAGTCATAGATAAAATTGTTTAGTTACATATTTTAGACATTTATCTGTTAGACAATGGCCGACCTGGCAAAATTTCGATCTGCTGCTGTACAGACTGCGAAAGAGTTAGGAATGGACGGGCAAATTATGATTTCTTATGTCACTGCTGAATGTGACAAATATATTGAACGGGAAGAAAGAAGATTAGAAAAGAGGCCGAAAGAAAGTTAGAGGCTGAGACTAAGAGGTTGCAGATTGAGGCTGACAAAGAGGCTAAGAAATTGGAGGCAGAAAGAGAAGACAAAAGATTGGCTGCAGAAAGAGAAGAGAAGAAATTAGCTGCAGAGAGGGAAGCAGAAAAGGAGGAGAAGAGATTACAAAGGGAACATGAGTTACGACTAAGGGAGTTTGAGTTTCAAGGCCATGCTCCTGAAAATGGTGCCAGTCCCTTTGCCTCTGATGCCACTGCTAGCCAGGGAGCCTCAACCTCAGCTATGAATTTTCATTTAGATCATTTTGTTGAGAAAGACGATGATATAGAGAGCTATCTAAATAGGTATGAACTATTAGCTACCACATATGGGTTAGAGAGAGAAAGGTGGAGCTTAAAGTTATCTCAGGGACTTCGTGGGGCAGCTTATGAAGTTTTTGCAAAAATGAGCAGAAGTGATCAGGAAAATTATGACATGCTAAAGCAGGCTCTTTTGTTAAGATATGAAAAGAATGCAGAATTTTATAGGAAAAAATTTAGGAATGCTAAACTACTGTCAGGTGAAACCTATCACCAGTTCTCTGCACGAATAGAGACATATTTGGAGAAATGGACTTCTCTGGGGAAAACCCAAGATCTTAAGGAAATGGTCCTTATAGAGCAATTAAGAGAGTCCATGGCTCCAGACCTGAGAAAGTTTCTCATGGAACAAGGTGCAGAGAGGCTGGGTGAGTTGCTAAATGTTGCTGAAAGGTATCAAGCAGCTCAAGCAGAGGTAACAGGTAATAAAAAGAAACAAGTGGATAACTTTAGGGCACCACAGAACTTTAATAAATTTGATCCTAGGGATCAAAACAAAGGTAAGCACCAGTTTGATAGGCCACGGTATGAAAATAAAAATAAATTCCCACAATTCGATGAAAGGAAATATGATGAAAGAAAATCTTTCAACCAAGGAAAAAGGTGGTGTAAGAATTGTAAGATGAACAATCATGACACTGACTATTGCAGAAGGAAACCTGTGTATATGGCCACCCTTCAGGTCAGGTCGACCTCAAGACAGGAGGAGGATATTATGTTGGATACCACTCCAGAAGAGATGAGGAAGGCACAGGCTGGGGATAAAACACTCAAGCCTTGTTCAGAAAATTGTCAACTTGTCATACAACTCCAGGCAAGGGAGATTTTTACATGAAAAACAAGTTGATGTATAGGAAGACTGGAGCTAGATCCAAAGGTCAGGGACAGCTGGTACTTCCTAAAAGATATAGGGCAGACTTAATAAGGAGCCTACATGTGAAACCAGATGGGGACCATGAGAAGATAGGTACCATCATTCAAAAGGTGGCTCACAATTATTATTGGCCCAAAGCAAGATGGGACATTGAGAATTTTGTAGAAAGGTGTAGCATAGCACATGAGGGAACACCCACAAGTGGGAACATTGATCAGGACCTGGACACGCCACGGGGCAAAATTAGGCCTGATAATAAAAAGAAAAATAGATTTGATAAAGTGGACCAAATGGAATGGGAAGCCCCTTTTCACGGACAAGCTTCACTTAACTGTTTTACAATGGCCACTATGCGGAGAGTGCAAAGAGATGTCTTACCCCAGGATAAGCCGAAAATCCCTCAATCGGACTTAAACAAACTGGAGGAAGAGGATGTAGAGAGGAAATCTCTCATCAAGAATTTTAAGTGGGGAGAAAGCCCCAAAAGAAAAATTGGTAGCGGTCGTTTTATGCATGATAATTCTGGGAAGAAAAATCATCACTATAGAGCTTCGAGTGGAAGAGACCATACCGGTGCATGGACAAATAGGTCCACAAAATTAAAGGTCCATATGTAGCTTTGTTAAGAACGTGGACTGATGAAAAGGCAGAGGAAAACATTACATCTTCATACCAATATGTGAATGAGCTGACCACTCGTTTAAAAACTGGCTGGAAACTTGCCAATGAAAATTTGAAACAAGCCAGGAAGAAACATGCTGCCTATTATAACAGGAAGGCGAAAGACAGAGATTTGGCTGTGGGAGAGAAGGTACTGCTTCTTCTCCCCGGGAGTCAGAATAAGTTACAGATTGGATGGCAAGGTCCATATACAGTTTTAGAGAAGGTGTCTAGAACAAATTATAAGATAGATAAGAAGGGGAAAGAAAAAATCTATCATGTGAATCTCCTGAAGAAATATTTGGAAAGAGAACATCAGGAAGAGACACACTTGTTGACCTTGTCCATCGCCATGGAGATGAAAAAGGAACCACTTTCATCATTTGAATATCCATTACACCCCTGTGAGACAGCAGCACAGGTGAAAATCAGTACACATTTAACGAAAACTCAGAAAGAGAGAGTGCAACAGGTTCTAAATAATCATGCAGAGGTGTTAACAGACCGACCAGGGCATACAAACCTATTGGAATATGATATGAAACTGATAGACCCCACACCTGTCTGTATGAAACCATATTCGATTCCGTTTGCTAAGGAGAAAGCTTTGAAGGAAGAGATAGACTATCTGTTGAAGGAAGGAATTATTTCACACAGTGAATCTTCGTATAGTTCCGGTGTTGTACTCTTAAGGAAGCCCTCTGGAGAACATAGACTCTGTATAGATTACAGGAGACTGAATGCTATTACAGAAGGACAGGTGGATCCATTGCCGGATACAAATCAGCTGTTTGCCAGATTAAATAAAGCTAAATATTTCTCAAAAGTGGATCTGAGTAAAGGATACTATCAGATTCCAGTAAAGCCTGAGGTTAGACCATACCTAGCTTTTAGTACCTCAGAAGGACACTATGAGTTTAATAGATTGCCATTTGGATTGAAGAATGCGCCTAGTGTCTTCTCTAGAATGATGAGAAATTTATTGGACCCTCTGAATAATCCATATATAACAAATTTCATGGATGATATCCTTATAGCAACAGAAACATTTGAGGAACACATTGACTCTCTGAATATGCTGTTTAATCGACTTAGGGAAGCAAATTTAACAGCCCGACCAACCAAATGTTGCGTTGGATGTAAAGAATTGGAATTTTTGGGACACACAGTTTATCAGGGAAACATGACCCCTGACCCAAAGAATTTAGAGAAACTAAAGAAAGCCCCGAGACCACAAACCAAGAAGGACGTGAGATCCTTTGTCTCATTATGTGGTTTCTACCAGAAGTATATCAAAAACTTTAATTCCATATGTGCACCGTTAACTGATTTGACACGTAAAGGACATCCAGATCGCATTACATGGACACCACAATGTGAAATGGCTTACCAAGAATTGAAGGAAAAGCTCACAAGTAAACCTATTTTGAAATTACCTGACTTAAGTCAAGAATTCATAGTAAGGACGGATGCCAGTAATATTGGGTTAGGTGCAACTCTACTACAGAAATCAGATGCATTGGATGGGGAATTAAGCCCAGTGGCATATGCTAGCAGAAAGTTGAATAAAGCTGAAATCAACTACTCAACTAGCGAAAAAGAATGTCTTGCAGTAATATGGGCAATAAAGAAATTCAATATTTATCTGTATGGGAAGGCATTTAAGTTGCAAACGGATCACAAACCTTTATCGTTTCTAGCCCAGGCTAGGCATGAGAACTCTAGGTTACTCCGATGGTCCTTACTTTTGGCTCCATATAATTTTAGCATTGAGTATATATCTGGAAAAACAAATTTGGGAGCGGATTTTTTAAGCCGCCATCCGTGTGATGAGAATCACCGTAAACCCCAGAAATAATAATAAATTTCTCTATGTGTATATAGAATAAAGGACTGACATATAATGTCTGTTTTAAGAGGGGAGATGTCGTGAATTATTCTAATCCCCATATATAAATTAAAACGTAAATGCAAAGCCTAACAAATAAATTTAATAAAAGGAAAGAAAAATGGTAAAGAACAGTGCTGTCACAATGACTGTACGCAAAATCCCCCCTGTGTTCTCCTTCGTCTGCAAATTGTAACGCTTTCACGTTGATAGTAAAAGCCTACTGTATTATTACCCGCTTTCTTCAATGAAACGTGTACTGTATTTCTTGGAAAAACCTTGAGATACGCAAGCTGATCAATGACCTAAATTTAATATTTCATTCATTCCATACACGGCGTAACTAAAAGACAGATAAAGCAGGAGAGAGAGAGGGGCGAATGAAGGCAGGAAGCATGCAATACTAAACACGCGTCGCGCGATACACAATTGCTGCCATCACGCGTGTAAGGCTACTAGCACTAACTTTTTCAAATCGACAGTGATAAAATTCACTACCCATACCAGAGTTAGGTTTTAAAATCCTGAAAAAACGCTTATTGGGAATTATGACATTATACCGGTTTACGTTTGAAAACATGACAGTACCCAGACACCCTCAAGTTTGGAAGTGAGAAGGTAGTAACAGCACGACTATCCTAGAAGAAAATGCATAGGGGCTCCATTAAATTCGTATATTTGGGTTCCTTAGGGTTTGCTGACAAAGAATATGTAAAACGTTACGCAAATAGTCTAGGAATTACCAAATTATAACCAAAATAAAATAGTGGGGGTGCCTGACAGCATGAAATCATTTCTGCTCATAAAATTTTTTTATAACGTGTTTGAAAAAAACATTACGTTACGGAAATAGCCTACCATGTTAACTCCTATTTGATTGGAGCGCAACAAATGTAAGACTAAACACGATTGGTCGGGCTATAAATACTATCTTGTGTTGTCAGGGGAAACGTGAAAAGGGGTACTTTTTTGAAAAGATGTGTAGACATGGTTTGATTGGGTAGAGCTGCGAATATACTCAATTCAGAGCGTCTGTTCCTTGCCACATCTTGTAATAAACCTACTAAGAAGCAGTGCGTTGAGCACCAGTGTATATTTTTTATAAAATAAAGCCTGGGACATCGGCAGATCGGAGTTGTGCTATATTCATTGCCAGTCAACGAAACTGTTTATTATTTCCATGAATTGTGGTAAGCTTGAAATATTCAATATCTTTTAATGAAAATTGAATGTAAATTGATAATTTATGTCTGTATATATGTGTAGTTCAGTAGCGAACATGATGTAAAGCCTATAGTGCTCCAGCCTGAACAGAAGGTGTCGGAGGAAAGTAAAACTGCATGGAATGGCCAAACAGTACACTGACATCTAGATTATTGACTAGAAAGAAATAATGCTGGAATTGCAGAGGCGTGGTAACCATTAGGGAGGGAAATACTGGTATAAAGTATTTCAGATGAAGCTGACAGTTGGCCTAACGCTCTGAACTCAATGTTTGTGATGTATTGTGCTCAGTGTAGAAATAGAGTATAAATTAGTTCTGACGTAGAAGGTACAACCTTCTTGTTTCAGGGACCGTGGTCTTAAAGTTATTGAGCAGCACCTGGTCAGAGCTTTGCTGAAGCCAGAGGCGGACAGCATACTCCTTGGTCCATATAGCAACCAGTGGGGTGGCTCCAGAACTCATTAAAGTAATCGAGCAGAGGAGTCTTTTACTGCAGTCATCACGAAAGATAAGAGAGTGTGGCCATGGAGCTCAACATTATGTACCCCCATCTTAAAATGACATTGTAAAATAAAAATTAAGAGGGGAATTTAATTGTTTTAATACCAGGAACTGAGAACATCTCCAATACTAGTTCCAATAGAAACAAACTATTGAAGTCATGATGACAAATACCAACAGAGCTTGAACAAAACAAAACCAGTATTACCTCATATTACTACTACACAACTGACACACATAGGATACTATTAATAATATATGTCACTACAAGATTCATATTAATAAATTCTGTACATATAACTTGTAATTAAAATTGATTGTGATTCCTGGTTCCCTTTGTATTTGAATCAGGACACATATACATTCATGACAGCACTGAATACATATTGTTATTTGAAAAGTTATCAGTGACTCCTTTAAGATATCCTCGTAGAGTGTTTTATGTATGTGAGTGTCACAGTGTTGTCAAGTGTGGTGGAATAAATTAAATTGTTTATCTGTCTGTTGTTGTTATGACTTACACTTCATCATACACATACCCTAGACATATAACGTAGTCATCACACTATTCCAGAATAATTCTGACTGAGGTATACATATGTGGCAGCAAGTAAGGTTATCTATAATACACTACTCTTATTAGATATAGATACCTTCACAGCTGATCTCAGTCAGTACACTAAGTCCCCTATAAATATTTATAACATCCCACTTCACCACAGTTGGAAGGAAAGTCCACTGACCCCCCAGCCTCGCAATGATATGTCATTGGGCCGAAAGAGCTGGAAAGCTCGAGTGCCGCTGGTTATAGAAAAAAAAATGTAAATGTCTGGGGCAGCTGTAATGTTTCATCAACGGTTAGTCAAATTGACGTGTTTAAAAAAAAAATAAAGGTAAATAGTAACAGTAGAACGGGGACATTGTGGTAAGAATGAGGTCACGTAACTGACGGGGGAAAGAATGCGGATTCTGTGCTAAAAGGAAAGTCATCGTGAACCTTCGCTTAGTGTCATCTTTTTGTTTTTTGTTTTATTTATGTATAACCCTTCAGTTCCCAATAGAGCACAGGTCTTCAACAAATTCATGCCACTCCTTCCTGTTCTGTGCCATTAGTTCAAGGTCTTTCTACGCCTGTTTACTCCATTCATGTTTGTCGATAATTCCTGTTTCATTTTTATGTGTGGTCTTTTTTCTATATCTCTTACACTGGAGATTCCAAAAAGGGACTGACTTGTCATGTTATGAGCTAGTTTCCTCAACGTATGTCCTTTTTAACGCCAGCGTCGTTTCCATACCTCTTGTCCCGCTGGTAATTGGCTCTGCTTTCTATCAGTTTTACATTAGTAATCGTGTATTACATTGTCTATCTTTGTAATCTGCACCGGCTGTTTAGTTTTTAATCATCACCAAATCATTATCAGTAACTTTACACACACAAAAACAAGGTACATTTTGTCTGTCCTTGACGTAGTAATACTTAAATAACTACGGAAGACTTCCAACTGTGTTAACAGTGAGGAAGAACCATCCCCAACTTGTGATGGTGGGACGGAATAGGCTTCTGACTGATCCCATGTAGCGGGTGTCTTGTGCTCCTAGTAGATTCAACCAAGGCAACAGGAAATTGTGTGGGAGGGGTAACGGAATCCTTTTGAAGAAGGCACAGCCATTCACACGACGGAGTGGGGCAGATGATGATGCCTCCGTTGTCGCCTTTTGTCCCCATAGTTACAACAACAAAAACCACCAGTATGAGTCATTGTTTTGAAAAATAAAAGGCACATCCATC
This sequence comes from Oreohelix idahoensis, assembly GCA_024509875.1. NCBI lineage: Eukaryota > Metazoa > Mollusca > Gastropoda > Stylommatophora > Oreohelicidae > Oreohelix > Oreohelix idahoensis. Next base: position 439,067 of record JAMPIV010001391.1, on the reverse strand, counting down.
AAATTCAATGGTTGTGACACGTTTACTTCATGTTAAACAAAACTTGCTCAATGTAAACTGACATTGCAAGAGGGGTGGATCTGAATAATGTAGACCCCACTCTACCGGGGATGATTTATGTGTTAATGGGACGCTGATGACGGAGGGGGAAAAGATAAAGAACTGTAAAGCTAGAGACATTTCGGAATAGCCCTTTCCCGCGGCATTTATCAGTGCGGTGTTTCCAAGATTTAAAGTACATTTTCCACTTTCCCAGTGAAAACTCACGAGCTGGCTTACACAAATTCGTTTTAAACGTGAACTGCTTAAAATAAGAAAGCCACCTTTTCTTTGAAGTTAACGTTCTGTAAAACATCGTTGTGTTTGAATTGTCTACCCATCAATCGATGAATTTCATGAAGTAGACCGTCCGGCGGCGATAAAACTACTTGTAAGCTGCACTTTTCCAAATTCTAAATACCGATACTCTGAAACCTAAAAGACAAACATCATTCTACCTAGGTAGATCTTAAGACAGCTTAGTATTTCTAAAGTAGATTCCCACAACTCCTCGGTAGATTGCCGCTCGACTACAATGTTCTTTACGGATATCTACAGTTTTATTAACATACCCAGTTCAATGGGGGGGGGGGGGGGGGGGAGGGGGGGGGGGGGGGAACGATAATTTTCTGCATTTTTTAGAGAAACCGCACATGTTGTATCACATATGATGGGAACAACTTAAAGTTGGAGACATACAGAGAACCACGCAAGGTTGGGGATTAGAAGGTAAACACACAGTAGAGGATATGTGATGCAAACCACTAACATTGGGAATGTAAAGGGAATCTCACATTGTCTGGAATGTGACACTAATTAATGAGAATGTGAACAGACCACACAATGTTGAGAGTGTCAGAGAATCACACAACGTTGTGAATATGAAAGAAAACACGTGTCAGAAATAATTCTGCATAACAATTTATTTTTATAAAGTTCTCCCAGTCCTTTTAAAGACGTGATCCTTTTTTTTTCCTACTCATCCAATCCCAATCTTTCTATCTCATCTTTTTACTAATCCTCTCTTTTTTCAATCATACACAAAGGCACGCATGAAATCATACAGTTACAAAAATATGCGAGTATTACACATGCTTACACGTGTTTCATAAGCATGGGAAATGTTTTAGATTTGTGCTAAAAAAAATTACAGAATAATAGACCGAGATAAATACAACGAGAACAGGCAAACAGACAGATGAACAGATAGGTGGAGTGAGAGATGAAGTATGGGATAACATGAAGATAGATTGGTAGACAGAAAGACAGACAGATATAAATGTGTTGACAGATTTGGGTACGTAGACTTGAATGTAGATAGGCGGAAGGGCGGACATACAGATAGACTATCGCACAAACATTAAAGGATCAGAAAGCGGCTTTACTACCTGGGACTTAACTTTGACGGCTGAAACACCAACGTGTTTTAACACCGCAGTCGTTGTCATCAGAACGCTCGGGACTCTATTATGAAAGCAATAATGTATTCTTTGTAAGAGCTTTGTTTTTAATCCGTAAAATATGTTGCGAATTTCTTGAGCAAGAAATAAAACCGTGATTAGTATATTGACTGACCCAGTTTGCGCTTCTACCTGTGCAGTTAAGCAAAGATATATTTTTGAGCGTTTTATTTACATTGCTTGTTTTCATAAGCAGTGGTTAAAAGAAAATAAGAGGTGCGTTGAGAAGTACCGTATAAGGAACTCGGTCTATGAAAGTACATGTAGCAATTGTAGTTGGTCACGTGCGGTAGTATTCTCATGGGAAGGCCATAGTTTTCAGTTTATTTAACCGTCTGCCGAATGGTGATAACCTATTTGTCTTGAACATTGTATATACTTTGTACCGTTTTCATCTTTTTTCAAGCAATGCTTTTGGCAGAGTGTGATCTGTATCATTTGTTTCGGTGTTCACCTTTTTTCAAACAGTGCGTTTTGGTATATTGTAATCTCCGTTTGTCCCGTGTATAGTTGTTCACCTCTTTTGTCAGAGTTATGATCGTCTGTCCCGAAGTTTTTAATTTGTCTCGTGGCAAAGACGTGGTTCTCTTTTTGGTACCATTGATCACCTTTATTTTTTTAAACAACATATTTGACATAATGTGACTTTTACCATTTATATTTCATTTCATGTAAATTTCTGACACTCACATCATATGAGCATAATCACTTTATTGTTTAATGTTTCTTTTCCATAGCTATTTAAGGATGCTTATAATTAATTATCAGCTTATCTACGTTCAATCAACAATACAATATTTTTTAAAATTACAATCTAATGGATGAAACGAATATTCCCATCACTGCCACCTCCTACATTATATCTTTCTCTTTCTCAGGTTCCCACTGTCAACGGAACTGTTGCCCCTATAGACTGGGATGCGTGTGGGGAAACTAAAGGCTGCCTCCTTTACCCTCGTTACTGTACCGGCGACAACTGCAAAGTTGCTGTCAGCTATGTCCTGAATACAACCAGCGACACTGCTACCTTTGAGCTGATGGTGCAGGGAGACGAATACGTGTCTCTTGGCTTTTCTAATGACATGATAATGGTAGGTACAGAATTCTCATGTCTAACCTTATCTCTTTTCTCGCTGTGTTGTTGATTAACCAATGAAGTAGTCGTATTTATTGCTGTTACAATTTCTGATATCTTTTGTTTTATTTTTAAACTACACAAGGCAGTGACGTACTGGGGGGGGGGGGGGGGGGGGGGGGGGGGGGGGGGGGGGGGGGGGGGGGGGGGGGGGGCGGGGGGGGAGGGGGGGGGGGGGGGGCTGCTCCCGGGTGAAAGCCAGTAGGGGGGTACCACCGGACATTATTAAGATTTTAAAGGTAAAGGTAGTCCCATAGCAAATACTGCCATATGAGAGTGCTAGAGATTTCATTATACTAGGCCCAGCACATGAGGTGGTGTGACCAGGTTCCTTTCTTGCTGTCTTTTCCTTCCCTAACTCAAGAGCAGAGTCAGGTACCCATTTACAACTGGGTAGACTGGAGCGTGACGCTACTGCTTTTTGCCCCTTTCCTGTGAGGCCAGTGCTCTAACCACTCTGCCAATCGGTCGCTCATTAAGACTTTACTTACTGTTACAAATATACTTACAACTGTGTTACTTTAAGGGAGAAGGGTGCCACAGGTAGGATCCATCCCAGGGGCTCACTACTTTAAGTACGCTCCTGATGTAAGGTCAAGCAGTCGCTCCTGATGTAAGGTCAAGCAGCTGCTCATGATGTAAGGTCAAGCAGTCGCTCCTGATGTAAGGTCAAACAGTCGCTCCTGATGTAAGGTCAAGCAGTAAACTGTCAACTCCAGTCCAGATCATAACACAGGCACACAAAAAGTGTTCGTTTTATAGACTTGATGGAAGAGGGAGGAAAAATTATGTCTGCTATGTTTGTTTATAAGTGAAGTCAGTACTTTTTATAGGTGAAGTCAGTATCTGTGTTGCTGTAATCAGTGGCATTACAAGATGTGGGTGAAGACAGAGGGAAAATGCACAGATGGGTCCTTAAAACAGCCTATGAATGCTGCCATCTTTGCCTTCAAATAATCATAGCAGTAGATTTCATATGATTCAACAACTGCATATGCGAGTGCGATCTCACACACATTCTCTCTCTCTTTCTCTGTATGTGTGTGTTTCCTTGAAAACCACAAGGAATAAAACAAACAGAATGTTGAGGGTCCTGCGTTTGCTCCAAACGAAACTCATCTGGCTTTCAGGGATTCTCCTCTGTCCAATAATGCGAGCAATACTTTAACATATTTCTCTATAGGTGTAAACTGACATAACTTGCCATGATGTTATATACAGCACCACAACAAAAGGCAATATAATCATTAGAAGAGGCCCCAGTCAGATAAGTGTTTCAGCCCTTCCATCTTCTTTACACCCAAAAGGGCCCAAGTGTCAGCCTCCAGCTGATTTTTTTTCACCTGCACTGGTTACTGAACGTATTCAGTAGTGAGGAGAATGACCAGAGTTACTAAATAGTGATAATCAGGAGGGAGTACTAATTCTTTAGGAAGTAGTCAAAGAGGCTTTAACAACATTCTTCTTCATCCTCGTTCGTCCTGAAAAGGACGTTGGTTGCGTTGTGTCTGTTTACACCGGAGCTGCGATATCTGCACCTTTCGGCCGACATATCCAACTTCAGCACAGCATTTTTTGGGACCGGGTTTGCCTTCCCTCTTCGATCCCTACTCTCTCAGCCAGACTGCAGTGATGCAGCCTGTTTCCAGGACCACCACATGGAGGTGGAGTAGGGTCTTGGTCAGCTCTGGTTCGCTGACCCTGACGCAAGCAGTCAAGCTATGGGTCGCTGACTGCATTCTCTATTGCTGCGTCTTTGGATCCCTAACAACATTCAAAAAAAGGAATGACAAGAAGGCCTGACCATGAAACAATTGAAGATTTATAAGCACTAGATGAGTCCAGAATAAAATAATAACTGAGGGTAACCTGGCCAGTATGAACAATGCTGATGACAATGAATCTGTACATATAATATGAAATCCATTTTTACAACTTTACCAAAGAAACCAGGAGCCAGTAAATGTGAAGATAATCAGATTATTAGCCGTATAAGTCATATAACCAGCATATTATTTAAAATTATAAGGAAGAGAAAAGGACCTAAGATAACACAAGTACTAATGGAGAGAGCCTTACAAGTACAGAAAGATCTATACTTGTGCTTTACAGATTATATCAAAACATCCAACAAGGTGAAACATTAAAAGTCATCAAAATGCTACAGGACATAGATATTGATGAAAGATTGAAAAATAAACTGGGCAGTTTCCAGTCAGTAAATCAAGGAGTGAGGCAGGGATGTGTTCTTTCCCGAATTTATTCTCTGTGCACAGTAAAAAACATCATGAAGTCAAACAAAGCTGAACCAGGAATACTGGATGTTATAATATATAAATAACTGGCACTGTGTTGGTAACAGTATTCGATAATCAGAAGAAACATCCTGTGCAATAAATCCAAGTCACTGAACAAAAGAAAGAGCTCTGAAGTGTTACACTGAACCAAATTTATTACTTAGAAATGCATCCTGGACATTGAAGAAACAAATACAAAAATAAATGGAAGCAACATGGATACGTTTTCGCACAAGAGTGTGAAGAATTCCATGGAAGGGCTAAGGCAAGTAAAGAAGAAGCTCGAGAAGAGCAAGTGAACAAAGAAATACAAGCACAAAGATATGGAGAAGACGATCAACCGTCATTAGACACGTGATGAAGAAGAGGAGCACTACATAACATCATAACCTTGATAAAGATAGAAGGAAAGAGAAGCTGAGGAAAATGGAGAGAAACAATAATTGACAGCTTGAAAGCATGGCATGGGAAGAGATCAGCAACAGAATTGTTGAAGAGCATCAAAAGTCGAGATCTGTGGAGGGACATGATCACCAACACCTCGAGGCACTGCACCTGCCTTTACTTGACATTATTGATTTGTTCTGTGTTACCCAGCATGTGGGCTTTACATTATACTGAAATTCTACAGTGGTTACTTCCCTTAACAATTTTTTTTCTAAGATTGTGCATATAGATAAGTTTACACTTTTTTCTGGTCTGTCTTCGTACCACCTGCCCTTGATGAAGAACTTCGTGTTCATAACATGTATTGTATTTTTCCTATGTCCTAGAAAGACTTTTCTGTTTACCTGTTTCCATTCACTTTATCCCAGGCTGTTTGACGTAATTGTCTTGATGAGTGAAGCGTAATTTTGCTGAGTATATGTGTAGTCTTGCTGCTTACCTCTAATTCTAACCAGGCAGACTTGACATTAAGATCACAAACTTTCATATTCTCAAAGGGAGATGATCAAACTATCAGTTGCTGCTCAGTATTTGACAGAGTTAACATCGTGCATGGCTGGAATCATCAGCATAAGTTTAACATCCAGGATTTGAAGGTAAGACCCCAGTATGTCTAACATCGGTTACAAACGGTCGTTCTATAGTTACTCTTATTTGCATCCAAAAACTCTGGTGGCAAAGTCTTCATGTATTAAAATTGATTATTCTGTTTGCCTTCTCACATTGCCTTTTAAAAACCCTTGAAAAGAGGCCCAACTAATGAGGAACAGATACAGCATATATGGCCAGTACCATTCCTGGAAAAACGTTATGTAAATACAAATAGCCACAAGCTGACCACTACTTTCTTTGAAAATATCCAAGAAGACATCTGAGAGTTTACAAAGATGAAGAAGAAACCATTAAACTTACTTACTTAGTCGTTCCCCTTCTACCATGAGGTGTAGAGGTTTGTAAGATAGAGCGCCATACTATTATATCAGCTGTCTTCCTCCTGGCTTGGTTCCTTCAAAGATTGTCTAATGTTGTCCTCCCAGCAGACTTTGGGTCATCCTGGAGGTCTGGATCCCTGGCTCTTAATTTACATTACTTGCCGTGGTAGCCGATCTTCTCCCATTCTGCAGACATAGCCAAACCATCTCAGTTGTGACTGTTCTACTTGGGTCTGCAGGGGTTGACGTATCATCTGGTTGCGGACCATGTCTCTTCTTGTTACTTCAACCACCTTCCTCAGATACCTCATTTCTGAGGTTTGGATCTGGCTTTTGTGGGTTGTAGTCATTGCCTATGACTCGCATCCATACATCAAGACTGGGACATAGGTGGAGCAGCATACAGCCATCTTCATCTTCTTACCAACTTCTCTTTTGCTGAGGAATCCTCAATTTCATTCATTCATAACCCTCCACTCCCAAAAGAGCATAGGCCTTCAACAAACACATGCCAAGTCCTCCTGTCACGTGCCATCATCTCAAGTTCTTTCCATGTTCTCCTCATCATTTTCACCTCTGTTTCCAACTCTCTTCTCCACGTACTTCTTGGTCTTCCTCTGCCTCTCTTGCCCTGGGGGTTCCAGAACAAGGACTGCCTTGTAATGCTATCAACAGGTTTCCTCAGTGTGTGTCCTATCCATCGCCATCGTCTTCTTCTCATCTCTTGTTCCACTGGCACTTGTCCAGTTCTTGTCATCCTCAATTTATGGCTTGAAAAAGTCTCCCAGCTGCTGCTCTTCGGGTAGCCAACTCTTCTTTGATGCCTCCCTTCCGGTCTGTGACAGCTCAAGGTATTTAAAGTGGTCGACCTGCTCCAGGACCTGTTCTCCCAGCTTAATCTGATGTCTTCTTTCCTCTCGTGATATCACCATGGTTTTTGTTTTTGAGACTGCTTATGATCGTCCCTCTCTTCTCCAGCTCTTTTTTCCAGACTTGCAGGTTGAAACCCTTAAAAATGTGGTTAATTTTTTTTTTTTTTTGCAAATTAACTTCAATGAAAACAATTTTACTTACATCAAGCAACTAACTTTTTTTTTCTTCTTACTCATCTTTTTCTGTGATAAGATCTTTATGATATTTTTCACTGAAAACTTTTCCTGTAACGTACTCAACAACTTCTGTATTTAACAACTTTATTTAAATACTAATTAAAAATAAGCTGTCACGGCAAGCAGAAGAGAAGAGAAAACGTCAAAAGGAACACCAGGAAAATAAACAGCTAAGGGCTGTCACCTCAAGGGCGCATTCCCATAGTCAGATATGACTGAAAGGGCTATTATTAGTTTACATAGATAGGTAGGCAGGCAGGCAGGTATATATAGAGATAGTTATAGATAGATAGATAGATAGATAGATAGATAGATAGATAGATAGATAGATAGATAGATAGATAGATAGATAGATAGATAGATTAGATAGATTAGATAGATAGATAGATAGATAGATAGATAGATAGATAGATAGATAGATAGATAGATAGATAGATAGATAGATAGATAGATAGATAGAGGTAGGTAGATATAGATAGATAGATAGACAGACAGACAGACAGACAGACAGACAGAGGCAGGCAGGTAAAGGTAGGTAGGTAGGTAAAGGTAGGTAGATAGATAGATAGATAGGTAGGTAGGTAGGTAGGTAGGTAGGTAGGTAGGTAGGTAGGTAGGTAGGTAGGTAGGTAGGTAGGTAGGTAGGTAGGTAGGTAGGTAGGTAGGTAGGTAGGTAGGTAGGTAGGTAGGTAGGTAGGTAGATAGATAGATAGATAGATAGATAAAGATAGACAGACAGGTATAGATAGATAGTTGAATAGATAGACAGATAGACAAACAGACTGACTGACTGACTGGCTGGCTGGCTGTCTGGTTGGTTGGTTTAGATGTGTATATAGGTTGACAACGTTGCTAAAAATGCTCTTTACAAAATAAAATGCTTCTGTCTACTCTTACAACTGATATGCATGCCATTACATTGTCTTTAGCTTTAAAGGAACCAATATTTTTGCATTTAAACTCATAAAGAATTTGTATTTCTATGAATTTATTAACCTTCATATTATCATCTTTTCACAGACAAACCTGACATCGTTGGAAGCTACTCGTAATCAAGATGGCAATATTTACTGCCGTTTTACCAGGCCTATCATAATGGACCTCTCAGTAACTTATGAAGAACCTAATCCAGTAACAGTAACCTTTGATCTAAACAAAGAACACTACCTTTTCATAGCTTGGGGAAGTACTTATGAAAGTAAGTCCGTGTATTAGAATATAAAAAATTGGCTAGACGTTTTTATGGATCTTCACAGTGCCAGGTATGCATTCTCATAATGGCGAAAGGGATAGCAGAAAGTAGATATTAGACAAGAACATAGAGAACAGAAATAATACACTAGATAATTATATCAGTGATAACTATGGTGGCTTGTCATTAGATCTGAGAATTTACAGAACCCCTTTAATTCTAAATGACTGCAAAACAGGGAAGACTTTAGACACAACCAGTTAACACTGAATGAAGATTCATGCTGTTGGCAGGGTAACCTGGCCAGTATGAATAATGCTGAGAGTGTTTTATTTTTATGACATGAAAAACAAAGCATTTTTTGTATTGTCAATGAATGCTGCTTCAGGGGGGGGGGGGGGGGGGGGGGGGGGGGGGAGGGGGGTGTGGGAAGGGGGGGCAGCAGGTAGTCTGGTTTTCTTTTTCTTCTTTTCTAAATTGATGGAGAAAAATATCTGGTTAAACCAGGGGTCGTGAACCCGAGGTGTGTTTGTGCGTTGCAGGTTTTTGTTTCCTACAATGGGACCAGCTGCAGTGGGGGGTCCTGTGCTCCATACCGAATGACAAGGAGAATGATGGTGATAATGAAACATGACTGTGTGTGTGTGTGTGTGTGCGTGCGTGTGTTATATAATTGTTTAAAACAGCTCCTTCATTGTGCAGAACTACTACTGCACTAACTCAGGATCTGCCACTAAATGGCATCAGCATTAGAACATAAGTTAAAAACACCAATGGTTGTTATAGATTAAATAAGAACAATCATAATCAGAAACTAGTTACACTTGTTGCTAGAGAACATGATGATGATCATAACAAGAATGATGATTTTTGTTTTTGGATCATGAACAAGAAATTTGAAATATTTTTTGTGCATGGAGTACACAGTTCAACCCAAGATGGGTTATAATTGTGGTATTAGTTGTACTTTGTTATATAGCATAATATATTTCTTTTTTCTTTTGTTATTTATTCAAGGATGCAATTTCTGGTGTTTGTTACTACGGTGTTTCATAAATCCTGGAGTGTGTATGGAGTGCCGTTATTCATGGTTTTTAAACACATCTAATTTTACACTTGAGCACTCGAGGGACTTATGGGCTTTAGTTACTTGCTTTAGTTTGTTTTGCAGTATTCTCTATTTCATTTATTGTAATTAAAATATATTTTTAATATACAGTGCAGCCTAATTAAGCGGGACTCACTTAAGTTGAATTTCAGTTAAGCTGAAGCAATTTTGCACGTCCCGGCCAAAAGTCTTCTTTGTCTTTGTTAAAAAACTCCATTTAAGTCGAACTCTGATAAATCAAATTTTCGGATAAGTTGAAGCAATTGTTCAATCTCAACTCAAGTTAGGACTTGCTTAAGTGGTAGTTTTGTCATCACGCTCTTCAGAAGATCAAGTTACAATTATAAGTATTTGTAGCCGTGAGTAGTTTTTGTTGTTGTGAATAGGCGATCCATAAATGAAGTGATTACTGTTTCTAAGATTGAATGCTAAGATTTTGTTGTACATTAGCTGATGTTGCTGTGGATTAAAAACGTGTGCACTGTTTGATTATAGGATATGTAGTTTTAAATGGTACAAACAAAGAACATGATGCTATAATTTATGCTTTTAATTTGCTTTTCGAAAAGTGTAAAAGATGCAAACATGCTAATCAAACGATGAAACAGTTGTAAATAAAGGGTTAAAATTACTACTTTTTACTTTATCATTCTGACTGCAAAATGTCCAGTTCTGAGCAAACTCCTGATAGCAGAATTTCAGATTAGCAGAAGTTTAGTTTTTTTAGATGGTCCCAGTGACTTCTACTTATCCGGACTGCACACAGGACCGGATTGAGACTAATTGATGCCCTAAGCACAGCCCAACAATGGTGCTCCCCCCGACCTTCCATTGCTCAACTGACAAGACATTAAGACTCAATAAGAGCTGAAGGTGAAATAAGAGCTTGAGAAATTCAGTTTTTTTTCCAGGCCAGACCCCACAACTATACTAAAGCACATTAAAAACGCACCACTATTATATATACTGATGCTGAGAAGCTGGGGAAAAAAAGTGTGGGAATGGATTTTCCCCGTGTTTGTCATGAGGTAGAGAGCGAATGGCTGCTGGAATGGAAAGTGCATGATTCAACCCACGGGTTTGTGTACAGACTACATGAAAACAATGAAAGTTACACGTGCAACACGATTCCCAACAGCTATGACCCTGAAAATGTGTACGCTTTGTGGCAGTATACTCGGTATAAAAAGGCCGTTGAGACAAAACACCCAGTACATGTGCTTGAAATGCCATGACTATCTGAAAACGACCGCCAACGAGCCATTGGCATGTTGGAGACCGGAATGAGCTCGCGGGCCATTGCCAGAAGGATGAATTGCCACCACAGCACTATTGTACATCTCAATGAACGTTACGGAACCACTGGCAGTGCCCAGGATAGACTTCAGAGTGGCCAACCACGAGTTACTACCCCTGCGCAAGATCGTCATATTGTGCTGAGTCACCTAAGGAATCGTTCTCTCCCGGCAAGTCAAACAGCAAGAGCAATAGTGGGTAGACGTGGGCAAGTCTCTCGAATGACAGTCATACGACGACTCAGAGATACAGGCCTTACTGCAAGACAACCTTATGTTGGGCCAAACTTGACTCACAGACATCGTCAGCTGTGCCTGCAATGGGCAGAGCAACATGTCAGATGGACTAGACTGCAGTGGAATGCTGTCCTATTCACAGACAAGAGCAGATTCAACATATCCTTTGCTGATGGACGTATGCGGATTTGGTGACGGTGTGGAGAGCGCTTTGCAGATTGCTGTGTTCGTCAACACAACCGATTTGGAGGTGGCAGTATTCACATTTGGGGAGGATTCAGTTTTCACCATCTCTTGCCTCTTCACGTCTTCCGTGGAAATGTTAATGCTGTGACATATCGAGATGAGGTTCTGGATGCATTGGTTGCTCCTGCGTTCACAAATTATCCAGACTTGCAGCTTCTCCAGCAGGATAACGCACGTGTGCACACCGCATGCATTACGGAGCAATATCTACAGCAGCAGAACATTGTGATGATTGATTGGCCTGCCCTATCACCAGACATGTCCCCTATAGAACATCTGTGGGATGAGCTTGGATGCAGAGTCTACAGGCAAGGTTCTCCAGCTAATCTGCAACAGCTCGAAGCTGCTCTTACACGTGAATGGGACTTGATTCCCCGGAATTTCCTTCAGAGACTTGTGCGTTCCATGCGGAGCCGCTACCAAGCTTGTTTGCAAGCACACGGTGGACATACCAGATACTGAGGATAGTGTGAATTAATTTTTTTTATTGGTTGCATTTTTGGTTTTCTCCCTTGCCTGCACAGAATGCAATGAATTTCATAACAATCAAATGTACAAATTAATGACCAGCATGGATTCATAGGAAAATGAATAAAGATTCCAAATATGTAAACTTGTAAACACTTATATTTACATTTCACACTCTGTTCCTGGATTATACAGGTGGTGCGTTTTTAATGTGCTGCAGTATATATTAAATAAAAACTTTATTTAAATTTTATTTAACACCAAATAGTTTTTTTTATTGGTTGCATTTTTGGTTTTCTCCCTTGCCTGCACAGAATGCAATGAATTTCATAACAATCAAATGTACAAATTAATGACCAGCATGGATTCATAGGAAAATGAATAAAGATTCCAAATATGTAAACTTGTAAACACTTATATTTACATTTCACACTCTGTTCCTGGATTATACAGGTGGTGCGTTTTTAATGTGCTTCAGTATATATTAAATAAAAACTTTATTTAAATTTTATTTAACACCAAATAGTTTAATAGAGTGAGCAATATAAGCAAATTATTTCCTTATAATATGCCAGTGGGAGTTTTACTCCTGGTAGGTTCAACCATGCTGGACTGGTCTGCGTGGGTAGGGGTCAGACAAAAGCTGGTACCCTGGTCCTCCAGGTTGGGGGTTTTAGCACAGGGCCGACACCCCTGTCTGTGTAAAAAATCACACACGTTACGGAAACAGCAATAAATGGAAATACTTTGATGCGGGACGGACATCATACCAAAAGGAATGGAAAAGATCTACCTACAATGTTATGCACCAACAAATGACAGCGACGAAGAAATTAAGGACGAGTTCTATCAACAGGTACAAAAGGAAATGGAAACTGTACCCAGGTACGATCTTATTATAGTAATGGGAGACCTAAATGCGAAAGTTGGAACACACAATAACTATAACGAAAGAGTAATGGGGAAATGCGGCAGTGGAACAGTAAATGAGAATGGGGACAAATTAATAAGCTTCTGCAGTATTAACAACCTGGTCATCGGAGGAACACTTTTTCAACACAAAGAAGTGCACAAGTTAACATGGGAATCACCAAACGGACGAGACAAAAACCAGATAGATCACATAATGATCAATGGCAGATGGAGACATGCACTACAAGACGTGAAAATAAGAAGAGGCGCAGATGTGGGAAGTGACCATCACCTAGTAGTAGCAAGACTGAAGGTGAAACTCAGAGCTGCTGGACCAGTTGCAGTCAAACAGAAAAGATACAACATCACGAAACTTAAGGACCCCCTCACCAGAAAAGCGTTTGTGGTCGACGTAAAGAGACTATATCTGATTACCAAAAGCCAGGAAAGAACAGAGACCGATGATGTGGACCAGAAATTCAACACCATCTCAACAATATATAAAGAAAGCAGCAAGTCATGCTTGGGATTCCAGGAAAGAAAGAGCCAAGACTGGATAACACCAGAAACGCTAAACACCATAGCGAAGAGAAAGGAAATGAAAAGGAAGAAAACAGAAGCTAAGTCTCCCAGGTTAAAGGCAATATATAGTGAACAGTACAATCAGCTGGACAAGGCAGTAAAACGTCAAACCCGTGCTAACAAAAGGACATTTCTGGATGACCTTGCAAGACAGGCAGAAGAGGCAGCACTGAGAAATGAACAAAGCACAGTTTATAAAATAACTAAAGCTATCAGTGGAAAACGAGGTGCAAACAACATAACGTTAGTAAGAGACAAGCAAGGAAATCTCATCACCACAGCACAGGGGCAGGAAACAAGGTGGGCAGAGCACTTCAGAGAAACACTGAATAAGGAACCACCAGAGACTCAGCTGAATGTTCCTGAGGCTGAAAGTGACTTAGACGTAAATACAGACATTCCACGAAAAGAAGAAATTATCACAGCTATCAAAGGGCTAAAAAATGGAAAAGCGCCTGGTCACGACAATCTGAATGCTGAGCTATTCAAGACAGACCCTGAACTAGCAGCAGAACTATTAGAACCACTATTTGCACAAGTCTGGGAAACTGAGACAACACCAACAGAGTGGAGTAAAGGAACAATTGTCAAATTGCCCAAGAAGGGCGACCTTGCAGACTGCAACAACTGGAGAGGAATTACCCTCCTCTCAGTTCCCAGCAAAATACTAGGCAGGATAATCATCCAGAGAATTTCAAAAGCAGTTGACCATAAACTGAGGAAAGAACAAGCGGGCTTCAGAAAGAACAGAAGATGTGCAGATCATATATTTGCCCTCAGGAACATTATAGAGCAGTGCTCAGAATGGCAGAGACAGCTGTACATTAACTTTGTTGATTTTGAAAAGGCTTTCGACAGCATACACAGGGACAGCCTATGGAAAATTCTGAGGGCTTATGGAATTCCCAGCCGCATTGTTTCCATTATAAAAAGCCTCTATTCTAACTTTACGTGCAGTGTTGGATCGAGTAATGTAACTTTCGAAGTGAAAACAGGAGTACGACAGGGATGCCCCTTATCAACAACATTATTTTTGACAGTCATAGATTGGGTGATGCGCCAGACAACAGAGGGCAGTCCAAGAGGAATTAGATGGACAACGTTTTCTACACTGGAAAATTTGGAATATGCAGATGACATTGCACTGCTCGCGCATTCACACCAACACATTCAAGACAAAACTGATAGACTGAATAAGTATGGCCAGCAGGTTGGCCTGAACATCAATCTGAAGAAGACAGAGGTCATGACACTAAATGTGGGCAATCCTGAGCCAATAACAGTAAGGAACCAGAAGTTAGAACAGACAGACACATTTACTTACCTAGGAAGCATAGTAACACCTGACGGCGGAACAAGCAAGGACATTAACAACAGAATGAATAAAGCGAGAACAGCCTTTGCTATTCTCAACAACATTTGGAAGTCTTCCCAGTACAGCACAAACACCAAATTAAGACTGTATGAGAGCTGCGTACTTTCTGTGCTTCTCTATGGTGCGGAATGTTGGAGAGTAACAGAGAAGGAAATGTCGAAACTGTCCTCCTTCCACACAATCTGCCTAAGGAAAATTCTCCGAATCTTTTGGCCAAACACCATCAGCAACCAAGAACTACTTATTCGGAGTAACCAGGAGGACATGCACACCATCATAGCTGGCAGACGCTAGAGTTGGGTTGGCCATGTCCTCAGAAGGGACCCTGATACCATCGCAAGAACAGCTATGCTATGGACCCCCGAGGGAAAGCGAAAGAGAGGCCGACCAAAAACAACTTGGCGGAGAACTGTGGAAGCTGAGATGCAAAGAATGAACCACAGTTGGGGCACTGTACGAAGGATGGCCGCCGACTGAGCAAAGTGGAATCAATTTGTTGCTGCCCTACAAGACGCCACCAGGCGTGATGGCCGCTGACTGCTTTGATGGTTGGCGGTTATGGATCAAAGAAGAAGAAGATTTCCTTATAACTAGGGAAACGAGGCAGATAAGAGTTAAGGGCATGGTAGCTAGGGGAAAAAACTGTGGTGCCCCCCTTCCCTTAGTGCCCTAAGAACGGGCTTAATGGTTAATCCAGCCCTGACTGCACAGTGACTGTTTTCTTTATAAATTAAAAAATATATTAAATATGATTAACATACTTTTTTTCACTAAGATGGTTTGATGAATTTTATTTTTTTAAATATATTTGTTTATCGTAAGAATAATGATGACAGGGAGTGGGGCTCCTGACCAGGTTGGAAGGAAAGTCCACAGGCTTCCCAGCCTCGCAATGACATGTCATTGGGCCGAAGGGCTGATAGCCCAGGTGCCGCTGGTTAAGGAAAAAAAAAAATGACATTTGTAATAACAACAGTTTCTAATTGTATACAACTTTGACATTCTACCCACCCATAGCAAGTGACATTCTTGGCTACCACTATGAGATGCCTGTTATGTCAGATACAAAGGTGGATTTCTTTGACCACAGCATCTACAGAGGAAGTGTCATGTCTAAGCTGATCAGAGCACATTGTATGTATATCCCACATTGCAATCTTATGTGTAGTTTCACACCACAATCTTTTTGAATTTCATGTTATTTTATTATATTTATGATTGCTTCATTGGTAAAGTAAAGAAATAGCTAAGATCCATGAACACAAAGACTACAGCTAAACAAACATATATGCATGGGTACATGAATAAAAGTTTGGATGACAATTAGCAATGATTTTAATACAATCTAAGACAAGATGTTGCTGCCTCCAATAAATGACAGCATGTGATGTTCCGAGACCCTCTATATTCAGAAATATATACTAAATTTATACAACATCTAAAGCAGTGACATTGCTATATAAGAAATACAGATGAAACTTCTGATTATATAAATTTTTTTCAAATTTACCTTTGTTGGACGTACATTCTTGCATAGCTTTAGCCTACATACTAATGTCATGTTCTAGACTTGAGCAAACCCACTGTCAGGCCTTCTAAATATAGATGGTCATAAGAGTTCCCAGCAACGGATCATCCATCCTGTGAGGTTAGACAAAAATGATGTGTTTACTTTTGTGATTTGAAGCAAATACGTCATATAACTGCTATATGCTTAACAATCTGGCAATGGATTATTTTCATACAATAACTCTATAACTGACAAGAAAGCAGTGAATCTCCCCAATAGGGATGTCAGCACAAGCAGAAGAAAACAACTTTTAGTATAACATAATATAGAACAATTTCCCTTTTCACTCATTGTCGGGCCACACCTGCAGCTGATTTCCTTGCAGGAAGCCTGCACCAAACATGCATGTGCTCTTGTAGTGGTGGTTTTTGCAGTTTGAAACCTTGCACCTCTCTACAGTTTCAGCTTTATTAAACCAGTTGTTCACTCGCTCATGTATATCATAATCTGAGTCGATTAGGAGTTGTTTGAGTGAAGGACAAGGATGAAGGGGTAAAACAACCAATCTAACGGGGATTAAGTTCAAGAATAAATCATGGAGACCACCAATGTTTACTCTTGACTACAAAGGAGAGGAAAGAAGGCATCAGATTAAGCAGGTCAACCACTTTAAATACATCGGAGCTGTCATAGACTGGAAGGGAGGCATCAAAGAAGAGTTGGTTTCCCGAAGAGCAGCAGCTAGGAGACTTTTTTAGGCCATAAATCAAGGATTCCTCAGCAAAAGAGAAGTTAGTAAGAAAACGAAGATGGCTGTATACAGCTCCACCTATGTCCCAGTCTTGACGCATGGATGCAAGTCATGAGCAATGACTACAACCCACAAAAGCCAGATCCAAACTTCAGAAATGAGGTATCTGAGGAAGGTGGTTGAAGTAACAAGAAGAGACATGGTCTGCAACCAGACAATACGTCAAGGCCTAAAACCCAACTCATGCAGACCCAAGTAGAACAGTCCCAACTAAGATGGTTTGGCCATGTCTGCAGAATGGGAGAAGATTGGCTACCACGACAAGCATGGGAAACTATGAGCCAGGGATCCAGACCTCCAGGATGACCCAGAGTTCACTGGGAGGACAACATTAGACAATCTCTGAAGGACCGAGGACTAGAATGGAACCACGCCAGGAGGAAGACAGCTGATAGGATAGTTTGGCACTCTCTCTTCCAAACCTCCACACCTCACGGTAGAAGGGGAACGACTAAGTAAGTAAGTAGTACAAAGGAAGAAAGCTGACAAAAGATTATGGGCAACAAATACGTAAACTTCCTGATAATCTGTTGACATAAGACCTTTGTGACCAACACACGTGGTCAAAGTACATCCATTAGTAGGATACGAACCTTATTAAGGAGATGTGATTATTAAGTAGACTTACGATATAAAAAGTATCTGACTGGCAGAGTAGATAGAGCTCTTGCCTGTCAGAGCAAAGTTACCAGGTTCTGTGTTTAAATCTTAGTAGCAACAAATTGTAATCTACCCAGCTGTAAATTGATACCTATCTCTGCTTTTGAGTTAGGAAAGGCGAAGGTGATAAAAAAGGGAATTGGTCACCCCTGCCTCATAAAGCTGGATCTAGTATTGTGAAGTTTCTAACAGTTCACTCCACTAAGAAATTATTTGCTAACTGCCTTTTATCATAGAGTAATGTAACATAACAGAACACTATCGGGCTGAACTGACACAAGTGAGCAGGTGATCAGATAGAAAGTGTCATTAATATAATTACCAGTGCTGTTGTAGCTGGCCCATAATGGCAAGTCAGAATAAAAGCATTTAATTTGTTCTTGCTGAGGTAGTTTCTATAACAATGTATTTTACACGATGATGCTTTTAGCTTCATGCACAAACTCACTTAGTCGCCTCTTCTAACATGCCTGGTGGGAGGCATGGTCCTGTACTTTCTTTGTCTCCTGAGATCCCAGGGAATCAAACTGAGTAAGAGAAGATTAGGGAAGAGGAGACAATTAAAAACAGAAAACTGAGAAACAATACAAGAGACAAATTTTCTGGTTTGTGAAAAGCAAAATCATGTAAAGAAAAGAATTAAATAAAAGAATAATAAAATTATAATCCAAAATGCCAGGAAAAACAAATCCATTAACTTTATCTTCTGTTTGTCTCATAGATTTCATAATATTATAAACCTGTTGACACACTTATCCATTAATGCCATCACCATTCTACATTTATTGTTTGAGTTCTGGTGAACATTATACTTGTTCCCATTGATATGTTAATTTTTTCTCCTCATAAATAACTGTCAATGTACAATAAAAATGAGTTGGTTGTGAAACTTAATCAGTCGCAGTCATTTTTTTACACCATTGTTTTTTAGCTGTGGCATATATTTTACATATGACTGTTACTGTGTGTAACAGCCCCGCTGTGTGTAACAGCCCCACTGTGCGTAACAGCCCCACTGTGTGTAACAGCCCCACTGTGTGTAACAGCCCCACTGTGTGTAACAGCCCCACTGTGTGTAACAGCCCCACTGTGCGTAACAGCCCCACTGTGCGTAACAGCCCCACTGTGCGTAACAGCCCCACTGTGTGTAACAGCCCCACTGTGCGTAACAGCCCCACTATGCGTAACAGCCCCACTGTGTGTAACAGCCCCACTGTGTGTAACAGCCCCACTATGTGTAACAGCCCCACATGGTTACCTGGGATCTCTGAAGAGACAAAGAAAGAATAGGACTTCTACAGCCTCAGACAAAATTAATACGAGGTCGTTGACCTCATCATGTCAAACAAATTGTCACAGAATCCACATCTACAAAAGTATGTAACTGCTTGGTGCAGGCTTCCTGTAAAGGGAGGAGCTTCAGTGGTTGTTCTATTCTGCAGAAGTGTAAAAGAAAATGATGATGTTGCTATGTACATAAATTTTTCTATGATTAATTGCCCTTTAACAATAAAAATAATTTTGTTGTTTAAAATCTTGCCAGCAACAATGATGGCCGTAGCATGGATGGGCTTTGCTGGGCTGGCTATCATCATGGCTCAGTACTACAAAGATGGTTTCAATGAGAAAACAATATGTGGCATCAAAATCTGGTTTCACGTAAGCTCATACTTACAATTAATAAACTAGTATCATGAGTTATCTGTTGTGGAAGTATTATTGGCCTTCTGTTTTTACAGAATAGGGTAGCTGGCCCCATGCCCAACCTTCCTTAGTTGTCTAATATGATATGCATGTTTAGGGAAAATGTGAGCATTCTTTGCTTCCCCTTCAGGCCCTTGGAATAGGCAGGTTTCACTGCATTGGGAAAATGTATAGAAATCAAAAGAAATCAAGTCCAACTCAAAACAAAAGAATCTTAAACTCAAATATAAAGTTGATCCTATTGTATGATTCTGCTGCACGAAGAACAATAAAAATGACAACCAAGAAGTTACATAAATGAAAGAATTGAAATTTTATGACAAGATCATCAAAGTACAATACAAATACCATATAAGGTATTCCTCAACAAGGGTTAAGGAAAAGACACTGGTGTAGGAAAGAACACACTTTGAGGAAACCAGCTGATAGCATTAATAGGTCATCTTTGTTCTGGAACCTCCAGGTCAATAAAAATGTTAAAGGCCCAAAGGGCATATGGAGAATAGAATTGGGGATAGACATGGATTGGATTAAGAAGACATGGAAAGATCTTGAATGGATGGCACGGAACCGGACATGGCTTAGTGGCAATTTATAGGCATATGCTCCAATTAGAGCTGAGAGGCAGTCAGTCAATGAAATGTGTGTGAACTGCTGGCTGATTGTGTGTGAACTGCCGGCTGCTGGTGTGTGAACTGCCGGCTGTTTGTGTGTAAACTGCTGGCTTTTTGTGTATGAACTGCTGGCTGATTGTGTGTGAACTGCCGGCTGCTGGTGTGTGAACTGATGGCTGCTTGTGTGTGAACTGCCGGCTGTTTGTGTGAAAACTGCTGGCTTTTTGTGTATGAACTGCTGGCTGCTTGTGTATGAACTGCTGGCTGCTTGTGTGTGAACAATTATAGCGTGTGAATTTTAGAGAAACATCTTTCATGATATTTATTTATTTATTTGGCATTTGTTTGTGCCAGGTGATTGTCTTGTTTTTAGTTTCTTGTCTATAGTGAGTACAGTAGACATTCAAAAATCCGGCAACCTCCGGACCTGAGGAGTGCCGGATTTTTTAAAAGGCCGGATTTTTTATGGTTATTTTTTTTTTTTTTTTTTTTTTTTTTTTTTTTTTTACGTACGCCCGCTAATACTCGAGGCGAAATCTCAGGTTATTATTTTTATGTCTAACCTGACATTGATTTTACGTGAGTATCCCTTTATTTCTTGTACTGAGACAGGTGTCCCTCGCCATTCAGGCAAATACTCTCCGATTTCGGAGGTACCCATTGCAGCTGGGTCGGCTCAGGAGCCGCCAGTCCCTGGTCGACGACACTCCTTCAAATGTTCTCGCCAGGTCTCGAGTTAATCCAGTCCAAATCCCGGTCGACGAAAAATCCTCAAATGCCGTCGCCCGGGTTTGATCCTGTATCACCCGGTCGCCAGAGCGGTGTTGTAACCACTACGCTAGCGCGGCTCCCTTTATGGTTATATATTCTGTATATATTTAACAGAAAATGACTACCTGTACACTTTATCTGCGATCGACAATGCACGATGTTTACGTTTTACACAACTTCTTTTATTTGCTGAATCTATAATGGGGCTAAACAGCAGCAAATAAATGATAAAATGAGAAGGAATGAGCAGGAATGCCTGTTAACACGTGCAAGCAAGACCCAAACAGCTGCATCAAAACATAAACTGCTCCAGAAAACAGTGGCGCATCAACGCGGTAAATTTAAAAATGCGCTCCGAAATCCATGCCGGAAATCTGAAGGAACCGGATTATCGATGGCCGGATTTTTGAATGTCAACTGTACACATATGATGTCTACATATATGATGTATACCTCAAATATATTGAATTCTTGTACTCAAGTATCATGTCAAAAACATAATAGTTTTCTGTTTTCTTAGATGCGCAAAAACATTTTTCTAGAGACTTGAATACACTCCTCAATTGTGTCCTTCCAATGCTACCAAAAAAAAATGTGCACATGGATATAACTGTTAAAACATGGCTGCAAATTAGAATGGTAGTGGGAAAAAAAAGTTACAGCAAACCGACAAGATAAAATAAAACTATAAAGATGACAATTTTGGTTTGCAGATTCACAGAATCTCTGCTATAATCACATTTGTCCTGACTGTTGCTGGTCTGGTTGTTGTGTTGGTCAGACTGGATGGAAAAGTTACTATGGTAAGTATAAATAAAATATAAAAATGTTGAATAAAGTGGCTCTTCTTTTATTAGTGTGCACATTTCCTGCAGTTGTTGACTATGAGATGAGAGTTTATCTTATACGTGATGCTAGTGAGAAGTTGCTGCCCTGTAGCAGAGACAAATACTGACATCTAAACAACTGACTCACAAATTAAAACTGAGAGTCATCAAATGTTATATATGTATTCTTCATTACTGTCTGGTGTAGAAACATGGACAAGGAACAAAGAAGTGAAAGAAAGAATTGAGGCTTTCAAGATTTAGATATTTAGAAGAATGGAGCACATCTCATGGGAAGAGAAGAAAACAAATAAAGAAAACCTTGGAATGCAAGGAGAATTAATGAAGGAGATCAAAATTAGACAGCTAAAATATTTTGGCTATTTAAAAAGACATAACATCTTGCTGAAGACCATAAAGGACAGCAGAGTTGATGGCAAATGTGCAAGAGGAAGACAACGCTATAAGTGGGAAGATAGCATCAAGCTATGGAGAGGAAAGAGTTTATCAGAGTGCACCATCAAGACAAGAGGCAGGAGACGTTAGAGATCGATTACAACTGACCTTCATTGTGGAAATGGCAGCTGATGATGATGATGATTTACCTTTATTACCCATGTATCCTATGTACTCTTAGAACCTTGGGAAAAGGCATGTCTGCCTCTTGATCCCTTTGCTATAGCACTGATTGATGAGAATCAAAAAGTTACTATAGTGTAAGTGCTGAGAGCCTTCTTCTTTGTTGACCCTAATATTTAACATTTATTTCTCTCATACAGTTATTGGTCGTCTCAGGCTCCTCTCATTGATATACAGTTTTTTTTTATCAATGGGGTTGGTGAAAGCCATACTGTCAATCTGTTTTTCTCATGGAGTCAACATTCTTGGATGACATATGCTTCAGTTTCCTCATCTTCCAATCATGGTGTTTGCCTAATTTTTAATTTGTTGAACAAATGGTATTTATGTCTGAGGTGGCTGGTTCTTAGCCTGTAAATTATCACTTGAGCTCTTATTGGCAAGGAGTTGTGTGCTTTTGTTATATCTGGATCTGGGTGTTCTCAATGCCATTTTAAAGCTATTTTTGATTATTTCTTTGATCTTCATGTGTTGTCATGTGCTCAGTTTGAATTTTACTTCCACCCTCGTTGGCATATCTATATGCCCTCAGGTTTCCATAAATATTGCAAAGGGCAGGAATCAACTAGATGTTCTCTCTATTTAACATTTACATCTGATTACCACCATTAGGGCATTTATGATGTAGGGTGAATCTTTGAGGAACACAGTCTCGGCTTTAGCATTTTTCCTGCTTTCCATGATTGGCTGTTTAAAGTGCGCTTCTGAATCCATTTTAAAGTTCTTTGAAAATGTTTCAGTCGCCACCAAAATATGAATTTACTGTCCATTCTTTAGATTTGTGTATATGTCTTCTCCTCCATTTGTTATAAATCATGTTGCTGAATCATCCATGTATATATAAATATGTCTATTCTGTGGTTGGGTAAGGTTTTTTTAACATATTCCATTGCTGTGTCCTATCAGTCTGCATCCATTTGTCTGCCTTTTTTAATCATGCCTGGTATGTTGTCAACCAAATCTTGGAATCTTATTCTCCTCTATAGTGGGAATGTTCTGCGTATCATTGGAGGCTGCTGTATTGCCTATGATCTTGTATAATTCAGGGGAGCTCTTTAGCTTTTTTTTTTTCCGCAAATCACCTTCTCTACAGTCTGCACCTTTTAGTCTGTCATTCACTGAGTTGTTTGTGAGCCATTTAATTTGTGTGCTTGTTGTAGTACTGTGTGGTCTCTTCTCTGGGACATGGATTGTAGATACTAACATTTTTTTCCTCTTTATTTATTAGGGTTGATTTCATAGCTCCAGTAATCTCTCAGCCTGTTTTTGTATTCTGGCTCTTCTAAGTTTGATTTTGAAGCAGTCTTGTAAGTTGTGATATTGCAAATTAACTGTCTTCACAATAATGATACATAAACATTTACTACCTTATATGTGCTGATTTGCCCTGTGTAGTTATGGGAGCCTGTGAGGACAGAAAAATTAGGACTACTCCCTCAAGTATGTCCTAAGAGGCAGCCAATGTGAGGTTTTGAGTAGGGCTGGCAACCTGATCATGTAAACCAAATTTGTACAGAAACCACAGCAGATGAATACTTTCACGCAGTGGTAGTTCTATGCTCTATAAGGAGCAAAAGCAGAAATAATGATGATTGTAAACTGATTGGTAACTTTGACAGAAGATTAAGAGAACAACAAAAATAAAATACAACGAAGCAAAGCAAAGCAACAGCAAAAAATAAAA
Source organism: Oreohelix idahoensis (assembly GCA_024509875.1). Taxonomy (NCBI): domain Eukaryota; kingdom Metazoa; phylum Mollusca; class Gastropoda; order Stylommatophora; family Oreohelicidae; genus Oreohelix; species Oreohelix idahoensis. The sequence continues at coordinate 415,013 of JAMPIV010001391.1, read as the reverse complement.
AAAATTAACTAAATTGTGAACAGAATATTAATCAAGGAAGGAAAAATGTACTACCAAAAATTTTAAAAATTATTATTTAAAAATTGATAGCCTAGACCAGTGATAATAGATCGCCGCTTTATGAAAAATAAAGCAGTGAATCTCGATCGCCGGAATAAAGTAGGCCTACTCAACGCAAAGGAATTACCCTCCTCTCAGTTCCCAGCAAAATACTAGGCAGGATAATCATCCAGAGAATTTCAAAAGCAGTTGACCATAAACTGAGAAAAGAACAAGCGGGCTTCAGAAAGAACAGAAGATGTGCAGATCATATATTTGCCCTCAGGAACATTATAGAGCAGAGAATGGCAGAGACAGCTGTACATTAACTTTGTTGATTTTGAAAAGGCTTTCGACATCATACACAGGGACAGCCTGTGGAAAATTCTGAAGGCTTATGAAATTCCCAGCCGCATTGTTTCCATTATAAAAAGCCTCTATTCTAACTTTACGTGTAGTGTTGGATCGAGTAATGTAACTTTCGAACTGAAAACAGGAGTACGACAGGGATGCCCCTTATCAACAACATTATTTTTGACAGTCATAGATTGGGTGATGTGCAAGACAACAGAGGGCAGTCCAAGAGGAATTAGATGGACAACGTTTTCTACACTGGAAGATTTGGAATGTGCAGATGACATTGCACTACTCGCGCATTCACATCAACACATTCAAGACAAAACCGATAGACTGAATAAGTATGGCCAGCAGGTTGGCCTGAACATCAATTTGAAGAAGACAGAGGTCATGACACTAAATGTGGGCAATCCTGAGCCAATAACAGTAAGGAACCAGAAGTTAGAACAGACAGACACATTTACTTACCTAGGAAGCATAGTAACACCTGACGGCGGAACAAGCAAGGACATTAACAACAGAATGAATAAAGCGAGAACAGCCTTTGCTGTTCTCAACAACATTTGGAAGTCTTCCCAGTACAGCACAAACACCAAATTAAGACTGTATGAGAGCTGTGTACTTTCTGTGCTTCTCTATGGTGCGGAATGTTGGAGAGTAACAGAGAAGGAAATGTCGAAACTGTCCTCCTTCCACACAATCTGCCTAAGGAAAATTCTCAGAATCTTTTGGCCAAACACCATCAGCAACCAAGAACTACTTATTCGGAGTAACCAGGAGGACATGCACACCATCATAGCTGGCAGACGCTGGAGTTGGGTTGGCCACGTCCTCAGAAGGGACCCTGATACCATCACAAGAACAGCTATGCTATGGACCCCCGAGGGAAAGCGAAAGAGAGGCCGACCAAAAACAACTTGGCGGAGAACTGTGGAAGCTGAGATGCAAAGAATGAACCACAGTTGGGGCACTGTACGAAGGATGGCCGCCGACCGAGCAAAGTGGAATCAATTTGTTGCTGCCCTACAAGACGCCACCAGGCGTAATGGCCGCTGACTGCTTTGACGGTTGGTGGTTATGGATCAAAGAAGAAGAAGAAGACTCAACGCAAACAAACTTTTTTTTTAGTTATGCAGGGCCTACACAGAATATTATGACATTAATTTATTGGAAATATACTGGAAATATAACTGGAAAGATTAAGACAGCGATTAAATTGCAACAAAGTAAAACAACAGCAATATTTAACCAAGTTATAGGTACTTAGCTTTTTTTAAACAAATTGGCGTCGAAGTGTCTTGGCAAGCATGGCTGATAACAGGTAACTTTAAAAATATGTCATGTCACGCTGAAAGCCGAAAGTGTTTGAGGCCGAATTCAAAGTTTTTGCCGAATTGTTGGGTATAAAAGGATTTGATTGGCTGCTGCGAGAGACTTCAGTTTAAAAACAGACGCCGAGATTCCCGGAATAAAAAAATTGGTTTAAAAAAAACCTGGGCTAGAAAATATTTTCTGATTTAAAATTTTTAAAAACTCATGTTGGAAAATATTTTTAGAATTTATAAATAAAACAACAAAATTTCGATTTTTTTTTTTTTTTTTTTTGGGGGGGGGAGAGAGGACAAATCCGTACAACGAGTCAGTACGGCCGTACACTGCTAAAAGTATCAAAAATATGTACATTGTATGACAAATTCGTACAGGTTAACAGGTATGAATAACTAATACACATTTCTTGACTTCCAGAAAGAGTCTGCCCACACTCACATGTGTCTGGGATTTACAGTGGTTGCACTAGTATGTGCTCAGTTACTAGGCGGCCTTATTAGACCAGCACCAGAAAAGAAGTTCAGGCCCATATTCAACTTTATTCACCGCCTTTTTGGTACAGCTGCCCTTGTTATTGCAGGTATGGTATATACTAACATGTCCTTTTATTGCATGTATAGTATGTAGTAATATGCCCTTTATAATACATAAATATATATATATATATATATACAGTAGAACTCCATTTATCCGAACCCCATGGGACCGAGCATCGTTCGGATAATCAAATGTTCGGATAATTGGATTACATAATGTATCGAGTACATGTACACATATTTCTAAAAATAATTAACCATCACAAGGAAAATACACTATAAAACATATTTACTTGTACTGTAATAATAATACCCACACTGTATTAGATTACTGTATCACCAAAATCTGTCATTACACTGCAGTGCATGTACTACTTGTATTAATTTTTTTTTTAAGAAAGAGAAATGTTTTCAAAATAACATTACAAACGATTCAAAACCAGGCGCAACTTACGTATACATGTACTTGCACAGATGTAGCCCACTACTTAAAATAATGAGGAATCCTCTTTTGCACCAAACTGGATAGTCTCCTTTTGGTTGCTAAGTCCCGCATTCTCTTCAACAGCAGAAGCTGTGTAGGACAGCTGTCATCTTCTTGCTCGTACCAAGCCATCGCTGATTCTAGTGCTATAAAGGCCTCTTCAGGACTTGGTCGATGTTTTGGGTTTTCTTCATAATCTACAAGTACATCATGTACTTCTGAGGAGTCTTCGTCATCGGTCACTACATGTATTTGGTTTTCTTTTTGCACAAAAGAAAAAATTTCTTCGTCATTCAAAAACTGAAAACCAGAATCATTATCATCTTCTAGCCACATGTGGGCATCATCTTTGTCCCAGTCCGAAAATCCGGGCATTGAAACAGTTCCACAACTTCATTTATACAATCATCATTTGTGTCCACTGCAGTAGTTTCATTTCCTCCTTTTTTCCCAGCAATCTATTCCAAGCCTTGTTGAGATTATCTTGTGACAGGGTGGTCCCAGCATCAGCTAACATATAGCAGCAGTCTTTGAGATTAAGCTTTTTGGAAAACGCCACCACACTTTCTTCATCTTCAGCCAACAATAAACGACGCAGGACTTCCTTCTTGTACATCTTTTTAAGCTTTGCTATAACACCCTGATTCATTGGTTGAATCAGTGCTGTTACATTGGGAGGCAGAAAAATTACTTTAAAATTTGCATCAACTGCATTCAATGTATCCGTCTCTGGATGAGATGGTGCATTGTCCAGCAGAAGAATTACTTTTCCAGTTTTCTTTTCTTGTTCTCTCAACCTCTTTACATTTGGGATGAACTGATTTGTATACCAATCAAGAAATATTTCACTATTCATCCAAGCACTCTTTTGTGCTTTGTAGCACAATGGGAGACATGTCACATTCTTTAAAGAACGTGGTTTTTTGGCTTTGCCGATCATTAGCACCGGTAAACGATGACTTCCACTGGCATTCGCGGCTACCAAAATTGTTACTCTCTCTCTTTGCACTTTTTAAACCCAGGGGCAGCTGCTTCGCGCTGAGATGCAAGTGATTTTTGAGGCAATTATTTCCAGTATAAGCCAGTCTCATCGGCATTATACACATCATCGAGTGAATAACCTTCTTCTTCCAAAAAAGCCAAGAATGTTTCTTTAAAATTTTCAGCAGCAGTTGCATCGCTAGATAAAGATTCCCCTTGAATCTCCAGTTCTCGTATGCCATGACGAGATTTAAAGTCAGGAGGACCGTCAAGTTGATTGTTGAACTGAAGTGCCTTTTCACACAATAGAGAGCCTGAGATAGGTTCCGATTTGCTTCTTCTTTGCAGACACCATATATACAAAGCCTCTTCCAATTTCAAATATTTCTCATGGTTTTACGTTTCTTCGACCCATTTTCACTCTCCAATTTCGATGCAAAACTCATAATTTTATCCTTTTTACTTTTGATGTCAGAGACGGTAGCTTTCCCAACATTGAAAATCCTCGCAAGTGAAGACACAGTTTCACCTTTTCCTAGTCTCTTGATAATTTCTGTTTTCGTTTCAATTGACAAAACATTGCGGTTCCTTTTATATGCTTTAGGCCTACTGGAAGATGCCATATCGCACAGAGAAATACTTGTACACCAAAATTATTCTGCTGTAGTAGCAGACACAATTATTTTAAGTTGAACTGTCTGTTTAGCCAGTGTTCTGCCTAGAACGCACACGTACACTGGATTGGTAAACCAGATATTAACTGACTTTATGATCTAACTGACTTCCTGTACGTAAGCGACCGACCATTAGCCCATCCCATCCTCTACAAATTGTTCGCACACATTTGAAGCTTGACGCATGAAATGATTCAGAAATGTAGTCTAACGTGACTGGTGGCGATTGATTTTTTTTTTCTGGAAAAAGTGTTCGGATAATTGGATGTTCGGATAATTGGGGTTCGGATAAATGGAGTTCTACTGTACTACATATGCTCATATGTAGTAGTAACATGCCCTCTTATTTTAGTTATAGTATGTAGAAACATGCCCTCTTATTGTAGTTATTGTATGTAGTAACATGCTATCTTACTGTGTATATGGGATATAGTACCATACTCTCATATTGTAGTTATGATATGTGGTAACATACCCTTATTGTAGTTATGATATATAGTTTACCCTCATGGTATGCAGTAGCATACCCTCATATTGTAGTCATGGTATGTAGTAATATACCCTCAAATTGTAGTCATGGTATTTAGTAATATACCCTCATATTGTAGTCATGGTATATAGTAACATACCCTCATATTGTAATTATGGTGTGTAGTAACATACCCTCATGTTGTAGTCATGGTATGTAGTAACATACCCTCATATTGTAGTCATGGTATGTAGTAACATACCCTGATATTGTAGTCATGGTATATAGTAACATACCATCATATTGTAGTCATGGTATTTAGTAACATACCCACATTTTGTTGTCATGGTATGTAGTAACATACCATCATATTGTAGTCATGGTTTGTAGTAACATACCCTCATATTGTTGTCATGGTATGTAGTAATATGTAGTAACATACCCTCATATTGTTGTCATGGTATGTAGTAGTATGTAGTAACATACCCTCATATTGTAGTCATGGTATGTAGTAACATACCTTTGTATTGTAATTATAGTATGTAGTAACATACCTTCACACTAAACTGATAATACAGTATTAATTGCAGAAGACAAAAGAAAATAAATTAGATGTACAGATCCTTAACCCAGAATCCGAAAACCAAAATATTCTGAAAATCTGAAGTTTTTTTCAACCGACTTGTGGGCGATTTTTTTTTTTTTTTTTTTTTTTGCCAACTTAGGCAACTTTGGACGAAATCTGACCCAAAAAAAAATCCGATTTCTGAAACATGGCTGTCCCTGAGCATTTTGGATTCTGGGTTACAGACCTGTAGTAATAAAAGAAGGTGCAGAAAAAGTACTCAGCTTGAACAACAAGATGACAGTACCAAGAAAAGGACCCCCGCCTAAATTCAGAATAATAATAAACAGAACAACGTTTTAAAAAACACACATAGTTTCAAATATAATCAGGCACACTGGTTACATCAAATGAACTGAGATTACGGACAAAACATGCCGGTCAGAAGCAGCATTCCACAAATTTAGGAACATCCTTTACAGTAAGTCCTTGTCACTGAGTACCAAAAAAAATGGGTTCTGGTGTGTTAAGACTGAACCAGTATTATTGTATGGAAGTGAGCCCTGAACACTGACCAAAAATATGGGTTCTGGTGTGTTAGATTGAACCAGTATTTATTGTATGGAAGTGAGCCCTGAACACTGACCAAAAATATGGGTTCTGGTGTGTTAGATTGAACCAGTATTTATTGTATGGAAGTGAGCCCTGAACACTGACCAAAAAAATGGGTTCTGGTGTGTTAGATTGAACCAGTATTTATTGTATGGAAGTGAGCCCTGAACACTGACCAAAAAAATGGGTTCTGGTGTGTTAGATTGAACCAGTATTTATTGTATGGAAGTGAGCCCTGAACACTGACCAAAAAAATGGGTTCTGGTGTGTTAAGACTGAACCAGTATTTATTGTATGGAAGTGAGCCCTGAACACTGACCAAAAAAATGGGTTCTGGTGTGTTAGATTGAACCAGTATTTATTGTATGGAAGTGAGCCCTGAACACTGACCAAAAAAATGGGTTCTGGTGTGTTAAGACTGAACCAGTATTATTGTATGGAAGTGAGCCCTGAACACTGACCAAAAAAATGGGTTCTGGTGTGTTAGATTGAACCAGTATTTATTGTATGGAAGTGAGCCCTGAACACTGACCAAAAAAATGGGTTCTGGTGTGTTAAGACTGAACCAGTATTTATTGTATGGAAGTGAGCCCTGAACACTGACCAAAAAAATGGGTTCTGGTGTGTTAGATTGAACCAGTAATTATTGTGTGGAAGTGAGCCCTGAACACTAACCAAAAAATGCAATAATGAAGGCAACAGATATTTTTTTTTATTAGAAGAATGTCAAGTATCACATGGACAGTTAAGATAGCTAACAAAGAATGTTTGAGAACAGCTAATGAGAAAAGAAATATAATCACAAAGATGTGGAGAAGACAATCAACTTTCATTGGACATGTGATGATAAAAGGAGCACTTTAAAATACCTTCACTGTGGGGTAAAGTAAAAAGAAAATGAAGAAAATAACAGGGAGAAGAGACTGGTATTTGTCACATGACATGAGAAAAGATCAGAACTAATGAAGTACATTGAAAATTGAGATCTGTGGAGGGATGTGATCTCCTAAGCCTTAAGGCATGACATCCAACCTTACATGATATGACACACTATAACAATTTACAACTTAATAATTTCTCTTCTATCTTGGGGTGTAGAGGTTTGTTATCATTAAGATCAGTCCGGTTTTCTTTCTGTGGTTTTGCATAATCAAATTTTAAGACAAACAGATGATTGGCCTGTTGTGCCTTTGTGTGGTGGAGGGGCTGCCTCCTCATGGCCTCCATGCAGACATCATTCTGATTCATAGTTTTACCTTCTACTTCCTTAGATGCATGAAGCACTCAGGTCCAGTCAGAATCCCTCCTCCATTTTTAGCATGGGCTTGAGACCGGCCTTGGTGGAGTTAACAATTTACAAAACATATAAAACAATTGCAGTTTACTAAATGTCAGCCATACATTTTCCTCTTAACTCCTTAGCTGCTGCTCTTATCTGTGCCTACAAAATAAAAGACTTCTCCTATGACATGCAGTGCTTTGGAGAACGAACAGTGGCAGTATGGGCAGGAATCTTTGTGTTTTTGGAAATACTTCACACAGGATACAAATATTTCATGTCCAAGTTATGTGGTAAGTGTGGCTAGGAGACATTTTAAGATCAATTCTTGGTCATCACTGTAGCAATACTAGACAGGATCTGTATATCATTGTTTACCTGACCATATACAAGCTACACTGAACAAACTTTTTTCTTCAAATAACACTTGCAACATCCCCCACCCATTCTTCTGTCTTTACCAGAAACAAGAACTAATATGATATCACAGGATTTACATTTGAGTAGTAACATACTTTACTAAACTATATGTAGTAATACATATTGACAAAGAAACTACCACTGTAGGAGCATGGTAAATGCTTGGTGCAGACTTCATGCAAGGGACCAACATAGGGAGCAAACAAGGAAAATGATGATGATGAAAACATCCAAAAATCAACACTCACAAAATTGTATTGATTTATTTATTCTTTATTTGATTATCAAATTGTGTCTCCCTTTTTGTGTGGTTCATTTTTAATTTTAAATTACAGCTCAGTGCGTTTTTTTTTTTTTTAACATTGAAGGTCAGAAAAATTACAATAATAAAAATCTTAACTTCAAATTCTGAATTCTTTAGAGGTGCTAGTAAAATGTGCCAGCATGAGCTACCATCTTCTTTCTTTCTTTCCTGGAATCCCAAACATGACTTGCTGCTTTCCTTGTATATTGTTGAGATGGTGTTGAATCTCTGGTCAACATCATCGGCCTCTGTTCTTTCCTGGCTTTTGATAATCTCATATCTTCTCTTTACGTCGACCACGAAAGCTTTTCTGGTGAGCGGATCCTTCAGTTTCGTGATGTTGTATCTTTTCTGTTTCACTGCAACTGGTCCAGCAGCTCTGAGTTTCACTTTCAGTCTTGTTTCCATTTCTTTTTGTACCTGTTGATAGAACTCGTCTTTGATCTCTTCATCGCTGTCATTTGTTGGTGCATAGCATTGTATAATTGTGGTGTTGGTGAACCTCCCTCTCAGTCTTGCTCTTATCAGTCTGTTGTTGATGGGTTTCCATTCCAGTAAAGACCTTTCCATTCCTTTCTTCAGGATAATGGCTACACCTTCGTTGTGCTGACCATCCTATCTGCCAGAATAAAGTACTGTTTCCCCTGTAGCTGTTTTTATTCTCCCCTTACCTGTCCATCTGCTCTCGCTTATTCCCAGGATATGTATCTTGTAGTTCCTCATCTCTGCTGTGATTTTTCTCAGTTTTTCTGCCTCATTCATAGTTCTGACGTTCCAAAAACCAATTCTGGTTTCGTGTTTTGCGGTCGGGGCATCCGTTTTCATGCCAGTGGCTTCCTTTCGGCTTTCACCACTGTCAGTCATACGAGCCTGAGACTCAGGATGTCCGTCCGGCAGCAAAGTTTTTCCATTTATTGTTGTTTCCGTAACATGTGCGATTTTTTACATAGACAGGGGTGTCGGCCCTGTGCTAAAACCCCCAACCTGGAGGACCAGAGTACCAGCTTTTGTCTGACCCCTACCCACGCAGACCAGTTCAGCTTGGTTGAACCTACCAGGAGTAAATCTCCCACTGGCATAGCTCTGGGGATTGTCAATGTACACAAGCTGTCATACCGTTACAAGGTATAGGTACCATTGATGGCAGCTTGAACATCAACCTAAAGAAGACAGAGGTCATGACGCTCAATGTGAGTAACCCTGAGCCCATATCAGTAAGGAATCAGCAACTGGAACAGACAGATGCCTTCACATACCTAGGATGCATAGTAAAAAGTAACACCAGACGGCGGAGCAAGCAAAGACATCAACAACAGAATGAACAAAGCAAGAACAGCCTTTTTTAGTCTAAACAACATCTGGAAGTCCTCTCAGTACAGCACAAGCACAAAATTAGGATTATATCAGAGTTGTGTGCTTTCTGTGCTTCTCTATGGCGCGGAGAGCTGGAGAGTTACAGAGAAGGAAATGTTAAAATTGTCCTCTTTTCACACATGCCTAAGAAAAATTCTCCGAATCTTTTGGCCAAATACCATCATCAACCAAGATCTGCTTACTCGGAGCAAGCAAGAGGACATGCACACCATCATAGCTGGCAGACGCTGGAGCTGGGTTGGCCATGTCCTCAGAAGAGACCACAATGCCATCACAAGAACAGCTATGCTATGGACCCCTGAAGGAAAACGAAAGAGAGGCCGACCAAAAACAACTTGGCGGAGGACTGTGGAGTCTGAGATGCAAAGAATGAACCAGAGTTGGGGCACTGTACGAAGGATGGCCGCCAACCGAGCAAAGTGGAATCAATTTGTTGTTGCCCTACAAGATGCCACCAGGAGTAATGGCCACTGACTGCTTTGACGGTCGGTGGCTAAGGATCAAAGAAGATGAGCTACCATAAATCAAGCACTGTTCAAGTGTTACTGTGTGTAAGTGCACAAAAGCATAATCAGGTCTTGGTTTCAATGTCATTAAATGACATGTCATAGCAATCCTGTTAATACAACAAGAAATCTTGGAAAACAAAACATATGCATAAATCATTGAGTCATCTGCAGATAACATGCTGGATGATTATGATCATTTCTCTCCACAACCACTTGTTTCTGGTGTTGGCTATGAATTCAGATGGCTTCTTTCCTTGCCGTCTTTCTGTCAAGCATTTTCTCTCTGCCTTCCTCTGTTCCATCTCCTTCGGTCTTGACTATGTCTATCATCATGTGACGTATTCTTTCCAGAACATTGTCTCCATTACAGCTGCTCTGAACGCATCACGATTCTGGGCAAGTCGACCTGCATCAGCCAAAAACAAGTTCAGACTCTCTGTGATGTCCTGGGTCCACCGTAGTCTAGGTCGACCCCTTCCCCTCTTTCCAGGGACCATGCCTTCCATCACTGTTTTTTCCAGGCTATTATGTCTTTTTATATGACCGAAAAATTTCAGCTTCCTTATTGCGATGGTATTTAGGAGCCAATGTTCCTGTACGTTTAGTGAGTGCAGTACTTCTCTGTTGGTCTTTTTTTCTGTCCAGGGTATTCTCAGCACCTTCTGTAGCATTTCATTTCGAATGATGTAATCTTTTTTGCAACTGTTTTATTGAGTGTCCAAGTCTCGCAGCCGTATGTTGCTACTGGGAATATACATGCTCTGATCAGTTGTAACTTTGTTTCTTTGCTTGTGCCTTGCCATAGGTTTTTCATCTGTATTAGTTTATGTGAAGCAATTGCAAGTCTTCTTTTAATTTCTACTGCGCAGTCGCCAGAGCTGTTAATGATTGATCCTAAGTATTCAAATTCATTCTATCACAGTGGTCTAATTGTCCACTTATCAGAACATGTCCTATAAGTGTTTAATGTCATCTCCGTATCTTTTTTAAAGTAATTTGCTTCCTTGAAAACTGTTAGGAAAATGGATATAGATTGTGTCAATGTAAATTGGATGAATATTTACTAATAAATACTTATCATATCTTGATCTGACAGTGCACTCTTCGCGCAGTGACCAGTACAACCTGGACAAAGATTCAGACCATGAACCAGTGGAACCAGGGTCACCCAGTTACATCCTACTGGCAGTGTTTCTTCTTTTCATTGCATGCTCCATCACAGCAGCTTTTTGCATGACACTATTTTTCTAAAGTGTGATCATTTCTTATTGTTTTACTCTCATGGTTTTATCATTGTTTTAAAAACTGCAGCTATTGTTACAATATCAACAACGGCTCTGATAAGTAGATTTTATCACTACAAATACAACAACGGCTCTGATAAGTAGAGTTTAACACTACAAATACAACACATGACAGACAACACACATAGGGTGAAGAAACAGGACATGTACAACATGGTAATACCCACTCACTGGAAGAAACTTGGCTCAGCCATTCATTACTCTTCAGCTCCCCAAGGAGCATCAGGTTTCAGAAACAATTCATGCCAAGTTCCTCCTGTCCTGTGCCTTCAGCTCATGCCCAAGTCCTCCTGTCCTGTCCTGTCCTGTCCTGTGCCTTCCGTTCATGGTCTTTCCATGTCTTCTTCATCCCATTCATTTCTGTCTCTAGCTCTCTTCTGCACGAGTGTTTTGGATCTACCTCTCTCCTGGTCTACCTCTCTACCTCTCTCCTGGTAATTCTAGATCAATGACTGCTATGTAATGCTATCAACAGGTTTTCTCAGTGTGCACCATATCCATCGTAGCATCTAGACTTGGTGCCATTTCAGGTACCAAATCTGGAAATTTTCCTAGGAGAAAAAAAAGATAAGTCTGCAGTAGTCCAGCCTCCTTTTTGGCTTTCTCTGGACTGTATCTTTAAACCCCCTTGGTACAGGACCTTCTTCTTTGTTTGGTGGCTGAATAGAATTATCTGAATACTTGCTTATTTAACAAAGTTTCTACAGGATGGAATAACTGGCCCCATGCCCAACCTTCCTTAGTCACCTTTTATTACATGCTTGGTAGGTTAAAGTTTTATTATTCTTTGCTCCTGTTTTGGGCCTCAGTAACACACAGGCTATGTTAAATTCCTAAATATGAAAAAAACTAGTCAAATAATGAAGGGATTTCAGAGTCTTCCTTCCAATAGTGAGACGAAGTAGCTGACATGAAGTTGGAGAAAATAACCAACATGTAGTTACAGGCTCAAACCTGTTAACTCCACTAACAAGTCTTTTCTCAGTCTTTGATCTGTGTATGACGACTTGAGGTCTTATGTCTACTTGTGTGAATAATTTACATTTCTATAAACCCCTTGATGTTACAAAACTGTTTTTCACTTACCAGAATCATTGTTCAGTTGCATAATCTCAAAGCTTTTAGACTATGGATGAAAGTTAAACTCGTCTTCTTCTTCTTTAATCCTTAGCCGCCGACCGTCAAAGCAGTCAGTGGCCATCATGCCTGATGTTAAAGTGATGTATCAATAACAACAACAGTGCCTAAACAAAGACAATTACATTTTCTAAATAAGAAAAAAAGTTGTCCAGCTCTTTCCTGAGCAAAACCATAAATGTTGTTTAAACAAAGGCAACATTCTCTGAACCATGGACAATAAAAATTTCTGAACAAATGTAGCAACAGATCTAATTATGAGGGTGTTGCAACCCATGTGGTCACAACACCTCTTGTGTTAAATGTAGAGTAATCCTGACAGGTCTTGACTGACAGATAATTGTTACCAATTTTCCACTTCTTCACAATGTCACAAGACCATGTCATCTGTGACAGCATCGTCATTACTCCTTTTCTTATTTCAAATATAGCATAAAGCGGCAACTGCTGCTTGCCACAAATTTATATGTTGGGCCATGCCTTCAGATCTGCCCCATAAGATCTCAGTTGCCTTGGCTTCCTCTTCTACCATTCTTCTGCACATTCTCACTGGTTTTCCCATACTTCTCTTCCTTTAAGGCTCCCAGTCTAGAGGCTATGTCTGGTTATATTCTACATTTTGCTTTTGTCAGAAAGATTGTAAGCAGCCTAACTTCCAGTACATGGCTTTCATCTGGTTCAATCTTAAATTTCTCCTGTGAGGATTTTCCCAGAATCAAGTTGATGATTCTTCATGTTGCAGTTTGTATTACAAGTTTATTTTCTGAACTAGGGTTTTTGGTCTTAACCTGAAGGCTAGTTGTACTGTCTTTGTCTGGCCTCTCCTCATGACGTGTTTGCCTAAGCTGAACCTGCGAGATGCTCAAGAGTTGCTGCCAGCATAGATCATGGCATCAATATGACATGCAGGCCATCCAACCACTTCAAGGTGACAGAGCTAGGATGTAATAATGCACAAATTTATTTTATGATGGAGGAAATTAAATGGAAATGTGGATCTTTAAGGTGTGTAGTATTAATAATGAATACTTGTAGAGATATGACATCAGTCTAAATTTACCATCAGCTAGTGTATGGAGATTTGTGGATCAACGGTTATGTTATAAAACCAGGTTTGAGTTTGTGTTTTGTTTTCAGTAACAGTAGAACAGACATTGCCCAAGCACATACTCGATATATGAACATATCAACTGCATTGAAAGCACGATCATCACAAGTCTTCTGAGTCTATAAGGGTATACTTCTTGTTCATTTATTTGACTATGGTACACTATTATAATGAGTGCTGTTGTCATACATTCTTCAGGCCATTTTTGAGCTGCTGTGACTTATCAAGTCATCTTGTTGCATGATAATGCGAGGTCATACATTTACTGACAGCCGCACCTTTGAATTACTGACAGCCGCACCCTTGGGTTACTGACAGCTGCGCCCTTGGGTTATGATGCTATTGTTGGGATGTAGCTCTAATCTGGCACTGAGTAGTTACCATCTAATTGCACCCATGAAGAAGACTTTACTTGTGGGTGATTTGCAGCCATGCTGAAATGAAGCAAAACCATAACATCTTGGCTCCAGGAGCTTGATACTGATTTTTTTCCCGTTGCTTAGATTGGTGCCTCTGTTTCACATTTGAACTAATGTTTCAACAGGTGTAGCAGTGAAGGGGAAAAAAGGTGTCCAAAGGTCATAACAGTGGAGTACACTTATTCCTTTATTTTTTTTTCTTTAATGGTATGGGAAAAACATATTTTTAAAATTAATGAAGAACAAGAAAGAAATCAACACTAAAACAAGTGAATACACTGTCTTAATTCTTGACATTGCATTACACATTTGACATTTCTACCTCTTGATTAACACAAGAGTATCTGCAAGCAAGCAAAATATCAGCTGTAAGACACATTTCAACTGTGTATCACTCTTAAAGAGTGACATGCCATTTTTACCATGTTAGTGGCCAAGGCTGGAAGCCCTCTCCTGCAGATTAAGACAACATAAACTCCTGATTATAAAACACCAAATGATCTCCTTGGAGAGGAGATCTGAGAAGGGGTTTTATGTGAGTTTGTGAATTGTTGTATTTCTCATGTTGACAGTCGACTGTCATCTTCTACATGGCTAAATGGCATATAAGTATATAAACCAATAAAACGGTATTGAATCAGTTCTACAAATAACGGTTCACAAGAAATACAGTTAGCAAAGCACTAAAGTGCTAAAATTGGTGTTTCACTTGTCATTTTCTTATGTTTGAATTTTCAATTCATAACAATTAAGAAATCAGCAGTTTTGTGGACACAACTTCTGAACATAGCTGCTCTATATTTTGTCTCATTTATGTTCAATTGTTTCTGCACTTGTACAAAGGTTATTTTTATGTATGTCATGAAGCATCATCTTTTTGTAATTTCTATTAATATGTTTGTAATAACTGTATGGAATTTATCACACCACTCCTTAAAGAGCATGTAAATAATGTTTTACAGTAACATATATTTACCTTCAACAAATCAAAATATACTGCTGTATGTCAGGGTAAAGGAGACACTTTTTACATGTACTGTTTATAGGTCTTGATACTCACTGTATTACATTTTTGTAATATTTTTAGGCCTCACTTCTGTTTTATAATATCTTTACATTTCATTATAGCTATTTAGAACCACTTACTTTTCAAAGTATTTCTTTACTCAAAATTTTCTGATTTTTTTAATGCTACCCACCATAGCTTTAAGCCAGTGGTTAACACAATCAGCGCAAACTTCTGGTCGGATCCTGCTGTATAGGCTTGCAGTTCTGCCTGACATAAGTCACCAAAGGTCCCACTCATTTGCCTTTGAGCTCTTTACGGAGCATGGAGCCGCCACTGAAGCTGGCCCCCTCTTGATAATGCCTTTCAAAATGTTCTATAATTCTTCTCTTGCCAGCCGATCATCGTGTGCAGATTTGGATTGTCAGTGGATAAACCAGAAAATGAAGTATAAATACATAGACATTAAAAAAAACAAAAGTGGCCACCACTACCACCATTTTGTTTCTCATCTATGTACATTGAGCTGCAGTTTTTTGATCAGGTCTGATCATTTCTAGAACTTGCTGCAGACCCAAATGTAACATAAACTGCTGTGGTTCTGTAGTAATGAGACAGCAAAGGAACTAAAGACCTAGGCTGTATTAATATTTACAATTTAATAAAAAATAAAACTTAATTGTTGTACAACACAAATACTTTCTAACTACAGAAAAATATGCTTTTGCTGTATATATTTTTTTTTTCAGGTGTAGCCATGTTGAAAATGTAATCTCACAAATAATTAAGGATTTTATATTTCTTTGTTTTTTATTTTTTTACTGTTTTGAGACAATACTTGAAACCCTTTTCCTGCTCGCTTCATTAACAAATGTGTGTCACTCAATTTCAGGAATAAAAATTTAAAAAAAAAAAAAAAAAAAAAAAGTTAAATCCAGTTGCCTAGCATTTTTTTGGGGGGGATCCTCAAAATTACATTTTTAAAAACGATAAAATGCATGTTTTCTTACTGATCTCTTTACAGATCTGTACTGAAAACTCATGTGAATAATCATACATATTAAATAAAATCATGTGCTTGTACACTTTTTATACAGTTTACTAAGATGTTCCACAGTGTTTATTACCATTTTCACATCTAAGTTATCACAATATGCTATTTAAACGTTATGAAACAAATGTGTTTAGTTTTCTTTCATGTCTGAATGAGTAAATGTGTTGACCAGTTTCATAAACTCATTATACTAGACTGCATGTGATATTCATGCTATGAAGCATGCAAACTAAAGAGTATGTGATTGGTCATGTGTGCTGTGATTGACAGTGTTGTGATTTATACTGTGATTGGTAATGCCAAAAGATGTGTGTTGTACATGTCTAGAGATATGTGCTTTTTATGTCTTTAGATATGTATTGTTTATGTCTAGAGGAATGTGCTGTATATGTCTTGAGATATGTGCTGTTTATGTCTTGAGATATGTGCTGTATATGTCTTGAGATATGTGCTGTTTATGTTTAAGAGGTATGTGCATCTCTGGGAAGCAAACATTTTCCCATTTATGTACATTTCATCTTCTGCTTCTTCTTCCTTATCCTTCCATCCCTTATGCTAAGCACTGTGGAAGTTCCAGTAGTATTGTTGGGCAGATCATGTGGTCAGTATGATAATGAATTCTCTATTCATAAAAAATTTAAACCAGAATTCAGTCAACTGACACTTGATATGTAGATATCTTTATGTTTTATTGAATCCCATTTACTTGTTTACCTAGGGCTTCTGAGCTTGCCGCTTTTTCGCAGGCAAGTCAAATTGAAGAATTCACATGTGTAACTGTAGCTGTTGAGCAGTGCTGTATAGTGTAACTGTAGCTGTTGAGCAGTGCTGTATAATGTAACTGTAGCTGTTGAGCAGTGCTGTATAGTGTAACTGTATCTGTTGAGCAGTGCTGTATAGTGTCTTTGTGATTGTTGGAGAGCCTGACAGTAGCTTTCTTCTTTCTGTGGAGTCCTGGGCAAGTGAGCAACATGTACTAAACTGTCTCAAACAGTTGTGGCAATTAGGCTCATGTGAGGGGTTTAATTTGTTTTAAGTGTTTGTTGAGTCTGGTGTGTTCTGTTCTTAGTTGGAAGCTTGTGCTCTGCTCCACACGTAGTAGGTTGTTATATCATTGTTGTTGGGATCAGTCATTTCTTTATACATGGCATGTCCAGTAGACCCATTTGTCCATCTGTTTAGCCATTCCTCTTTGAAGTTTTAGTTTAGTTTCTGCATGTTGACTACGGTGTTTGTTTGAACCATGCTTGCTCCTAGTTTTACTAGTCTGTTTTTTTGTGCCTGGCATGTCAGGGTGTCCTGGCATCCATTGGAGAGTGACTGTGATGCTGTATGATGTTAGCAGACTGTCAATCATTTCAGCTGTTTTATTTCTTTATATTTAGTTTGGAGGCAACAACGGTGAAGCCCACCCTATGGGAACAGGCCAGCAGTACCCTCCAAATTAATACATCAATCAGTGGTCTCACAATTGGATATGAGCAAGTTGTTGAATGTCCTTTTGTTGTTAATGGTCTTTGGTCGGTTGTTTGACTTTCATATTAAATTCCTGACAGTATTCTTCTTCTTTCGTTCACTTGAAATATATTGTCTATATCTGCAATGTTGTTTCTTGTATAAACTTCACTGTCTTTTGTAGTTCATACAGAGGTCCATATAGTTTTGCTTCCAGTGTTGTTTCTCTGGGCCAGTGGGTTTGCCTCAATATATCATATTTGGGGCAATCTTGAAGTACGTGCTCCGCAGTCTGGGGTGCCTGTCCACATGTACACATGGCTGAATTGCCAATCTTGAATTTTGTATACATGTGGCTGCGGAGGCGGTTGTGTCCTGTTCTGAGGCGCAGAATGACTATTTGTTCTGATCTGTTCATAGCTTGGTAGTCATCCTGCGTTGGTGTTGGTGGCTGTGGTAAAGTGGGATGTTATAAATATTTATAGGGGACTTAGTGTACTGACTGAGATCAGCTGTGAAGGTATCTGTATCTAATAGGTGTAGTGTTTTGCAGATAACCTTACTTGCTACCACATTATACCTCAGTCAGAATTATTCTGGAATATTGTGATGACTACGTTAAATGTCTAGGGTATGTATATGATGAAGTGTAAGTCACAACAACAACAGACAGATAAACAATTTAATTTATTCCACCACACTTGACAACACTGTGACACTCACACACATTTAACACTCTATAAGACTATCTTAAATGAGTCACTGGTAAAGTTTCAAATATAAATATGTATTAATTACTTTCACTAATATATATGTCCTGATTCAACTACAAAGTGAACCAGGAATCACAATCAATTGTAATTACAATTTATATGTACAGAATTTATCAATATGAACCTTGTAGTGACATATTTTATTAATATTATCCTATGTGTGTCAGTTGTGTAGTAGTAATATGAGGTAATACTGGTTTTGTTTTTTTCAAGCTATGTTGTTATTTGTCATCATGACTTCAAGTGTTTGTTTATCTTGGAAATAGTATGGGGAAAAGTTCACAGTTCCTATCAATTTAAACACTGTATTTTCCCTCTGTTTTATTATAAAGTCAGATTTTGAGGGGGGGCATAATGTTGAGCTCCTCTGGCCACAGACGCTTATCTTTCGTGATGGCGGCAGGAAAAGACTCCTCTGCTCGATAGCCTCCCTGTGTTCTGGAGACCCCTCACTGGTCACTATCTGGACCCAGGAGTATGCTGTCAGCCTCTAGGTTCAGCAAAGCTCAGACCAGGTGCTGCTCAATAACTTTAGGACCACGGTCCCTGAAACAAGAAGGTTGTACCTCCTATTTCAGAACTAATTTATAATAAATTTCCAGACTGAACACAATACATAACAAACACTGAGTTCAGAGCGGTAGGCCAACTGCTATCTTCATCTGAAACAATTTTCACCAGTATACTCCTCCCTAATGGTTACTACGCCTCTGCAATTCCAGCATTATTTCTTTCTAGTCAATAAGATAGGTGTCAGTGTACTGTTTGGCAATTCCATGTAGTTTTACTTTCCTCCGACACCTTCTGTTCAGGTTGGAGCACTATATAGGCTTTACCTCATGTTCGCTACTGAACCACACATATATACAGACATAAATTATCAATTTACATTCAATTTTCATTAAAAAGATATCAAATATTTCAAGCTTACCACAATTCATGGAATAATACACAGTTACGTTGACTGGCAATGAATATAGCACAATTTCGATCTGCCGATGTCCCAGGCTTTTATTTAGAAAAATATGCACTGGCGCTCAACGCACTGGTTCTTTAGTAAGTTTATTTGAAAATGTGGTGCTGACCTGACGCCTCTGATTGACTATATTGGCGGGTCTAACCAATCGTGCCATGTTTACACAGCTTTTCAAAAAAAAAGTACCCTTCCTTCCGTCTCCCCTAACAACAAAAGATAGTATTTATAGCCCGACTAATCGTGTTTAGCCTTACATTTACTTCTATCCAATCAAATAGGATTTAACATGGGGACCTATTTCCCGTACAATGGTGGTTTTAAAATCTGCCACTGAGCGATTCTGATTTTGGGGTTGTCTGACACCCTCACTATTTCTTTTGGCTATAATTTGTTAATTCCTAGACTATTTGCGTAACACTTAACATATTATTTGTCAGCAAGTCCTAAGGAACCCAAATATACAAATTTAAAGGAGCTAAGTGGCTGCGTTCAAAATATGCATTTTCTTCTAGGATAGTCGTGCTGTTGCCACCTCCTCACTTCCAAACTTTATGGTGTCTGCTGTACTGTCATACTAATGTCAGGATTTCAGACATAAAACAGTAGAATGCCATGTTTCCTAATAAGCGTTTTGTAAGTTTTTTTAAAACCTAACTCTCGTATGGGTAGTGTTTTTTATCACTGTCGATTTGAAAAAAGCTAGTGCTTGTGGTCTTACACGCGTGTTAGGGGTGGCATTAATTGTGTATCGCGAGACTGTGGTAGTATTGCCTGCGTTCCGGCTTTCAGCCCCTCCCTTTCTTTCTATCCTTAGTCCATCTGTCTTTCGTTTATGGTAACTTAGTGTATAAAATGACATGAATGGAATATTAAATATAGGTCAGCTTGCGTATCTCAAGGTTTTTCTTAGAAAGGCAGTACACGTTTTATCGTAGAAAGCGGGTATTGAAGCAGTAGGCTTTTACTATCAACGTGAAACGTTACAATTTGCAGACGAAGGAGAAAACAAGGGGGATTTCGAGTACAGTCATTGTGACAGCACTGTTCTTTACCATTCTTCTTTCCTTTTATTGAAGTTATTTGTTAGGCTTTACATTTACTTTTTAATTTATATATGTGGATTAGAATTTCTCACGACAAATCCTCCCCACTTAAAACAGACGTTATATGTCCGTCTATAATTCTATATACACATAGAGAAATTTATTATTTTTCCTGGAGTTTAGGGTGATTCTCATCACACGGATGGCGGCTTAAAAAATCCGCTCCCAGATTTGTTTTTCCACTTATATACTCTATGCTAAACTCAAATGGCTGCATCAGTAATGACCAACGGAGTAATCTAGAGTTTTCATGTCTAGCCTGCGCTAGAAATGACAAGGGTTTGTGATCCGTTTGCAACTTAAATGCCTTCCCATACAGATAAATATTGAATTTCTTTATCGCCCATATTACTGCAAGACATTCCTTTTCGCTAGTTGAGTAATTGGTTTCAGCTTTATTCAACTTTCTGCTAGCATATGCCACTGGGCTTAATTCCCCATCCAATGCATCTGATTTCTGTAGCAGAGTCGCACCTAACCCAATATTACTGGCATCAGTCCTTACAATGAATTCTTGACTTAAGTCAGGTAATTTCAAAATAGGTTTGCTTGTGAGCTTTTCCTTCAATTCCTGGTAAGCCATTTCACATTGTGGTGTCCATGTAATTCGATCTGGATTTCCCTTACGTGTCAAATCAGTTAACGGTGCACATATGGAATTAAAGTTTTTGATATACTTCTGGTAGAAACCACATAATGAGACAAAGGATTTCACGTCTTTCTTGGTTTGTGGTCTCGGGGCTTTCTTTAGTTTCTCTAAATTCTTTGGGTCAGGGGTCATGTTTCCCTGATAAACTGTGTGTCCCAAGAATTCCAATTCTTTACATCCAATGCAACATTTGGTTGGTCGGGCTGTTAAATTCGCTTCCCTAAGTCGATTAAACAGCATGTTCAGAGAGTCAATGTGTTCCTCAAAAGTTTCTGTTGCTATAAGGATATCATCCATGAAATTTGTGATACATGGATTATTCAGAGGGTCCAATAATTTTCTCATCATTCTAGAGAAGACACTAGGTGCATTCTTCAATCCAAATGGCAATCTATTAAACTCATAGTGTCCTTCTGAGGTACTAAAAGCTAGGTATGGTCTAACCTCAGGCTTTACTGGAATCTGATAGTATCCTTTACTCAGATCCACTTTTGAGAAATATTTAGCTTTATTTAGCCTGGCAAACAACTGATTTGTATCCGGCAATGGATCCACCTGTCCTTCTGTAATAGCATTCAGTCTCCTGTAATCTATACAGAGTCTATGTTCTCCAGAGGGTTTTCTTAAGAGTACAACACTGGAACTATATGAAGATTAACTGTGCGAAATAATTCCTTCCTTCAACAAATAGTCTATCTCTTCCTTCAAAGCTTTCTCCTTAGCAAAAGGAATCGAATAGGGTTTCATACAGACAGGTGTGGGGTCTATCAGTTTCATATCATATTCCAATAAGTTTGTATGCCCAGGTCGGTCTGTTAACACCTCTGCATGATTATCTAGAACCTGTTGCACTCTCTCTTTCTGAGTTTTCGTTAAATGTGTACTGATTTTCACCTGTGCCGCTGTCTCACAGGGGTGTAATGGATATTCAAATGATGAAAGTGGTTCCTTTTTCATCTCCATGGCAATGGACAAGGTCAACAAGTGTGTCTCTTCCTGATGTTCTCTTTCCAAATATTTCTTTAGGAGATTCACATGATAGATTTTTTCTTTCCCCTTCTTATCTATCTTATAATTTGTTCTAGACACCTTCTCTAGAACTGTATATGGACCTTGCCATCCAATTTGTAACTTATTCTGGCTACCGGGTAGAAGAAGCAGTACCTTCTCTCCCACAGCCAAATCTCTGTCTTTAGCTTTCCTGTTATAATAGGCAGCATGTTTCTTCCTGGCTTGTTTCAAATTTTCATTGGCAAGTTTCCAGCCAGTTTTTAAACGAGTGGTCAGCTCATTCACATATTGGTATGAGGATGTAATATTTTCCTCTGCCTTTTCATCAGTCCACGTTCTTAACAGCGCTTCCAGTGGACCTTTAAATTCGGAAACTTATTTCTCCTGGCACATGCCAGGTCCTTTCCACCCGAAGCTCTGTAGTGATGATTTTTCTTCCCAGAATTATCATGCACAAAACGACCGCTACCAATTTTTCTCTTGGGGCTTTCTCCCCACTTAGAATTCTTGATGAGAGATTTCCTCTCTACATCTTCTTCCTCCAGTTTGTTTAAGTCCGATTGAGGGATTTTCAGCTTATCCTGGGGTAAGACATCTTTTTGCACTCTCTGCATAGTGGCCATTGTAAAACAGTTAATTGAAGCTTGTCCGTGAAAAGGGGCTTCCCATTCCATTTGGTCCACTTTATCAAATTTATTTTTCTTTCTATTGTCAGGCCTACGGTTGCCCCGTGGCGTGTCCAGGTCCTGATCAATGTTCCCACTTGTGGGTGTTCCGTCATGTGCTATGCTACACCTTTCTACAAAATTCTCAATGTCCCACCTTGCCTTGGGCCAATAATAATTGTGAGCCACCTTTTGGATGATGGTACCTATTTTCTCATGGTCCCCATCTGGTTTCACATGTAGGCTCCTTATTAAGTCTGCCCTATATCTCTTTGGAAGAACCAACTGTCCGTGACCATGGGATCTAGTTCCGGCCTTCCTGTAAATCAACTTGTTTTCCATGTAAAAATCTCCCTTGCCTGGAGTTGTATGACTAGTTGACAATTTCCTGAAACAAGGCTTGAGGGTCTTATCCCCAGCCTGTGCCTTCCTCATCTCTTCTGGAGTGGTATCTATCAGAATATCCTCCTCCTTTCTTGAGGTCGACCTGACCTGAAGGGTGGCCATAACTATAGGGTTCCTTCTGCAACGGTCAGTGTCATGATTGTTCATCTTACAATTTTTACACCACCTTTTCCCTTGGTTGAAAGATTTTCTTTCATCATATTTCCTTTCATCGAATTGTGGGGTTTTATTTTTATTGTCATACCGTGGCCTATCAAACTGGTGCTTACCTTTGTTTTGATCTCTAGGATCAAATTTATTAAAGTTCTGTGGTGCCCTAAAATTTTCTACCTGTTTCTTTTTATTACCTGATACCTCTGCCTGAGCCGCTTGATACCTTTCAGCAACATTTAGCAACTCACCCAGCCTCTCTGCACCTTGTTCCATGAGAAACTTTCTCAGGTCTGGAGCCATGGACTCTCTTAATTGTTCTATAAGGATCATTTCCTTAAGATCTTGGGTTTTCCCCAGAGAAGTCCATTTCTCCAAGTATGTCTCTATTCGTGCAGAGAACTGGTGATAGGTTTCACCTGACAGTAGTTTAGCATTCCTAAATTTTTTCCTATAAAATTCTGCGTTCTTTTCATATCTTAACAAAAGAGCCTGCTTTAGCATGTCATAATTTTCCTGATCACCTCTGCTCATTTTGGCAAAAACTTCATAAGCTGCCCCCCCGAAGCCTTTGAGATAACTTTAAGCTCCACCTTTCTCTCTCTAACCCATATGTGGTAGCTAATAGTTCATATCTATTTAGATAGCTCTCAATATCATCGTCTTTCTCAACAAAATGATCTAAATGAAAATTCATAGCTGAGGTTGAGGCTCCCCCACCCGTGTGTTACCGGGGCCCGAAAGGGGAGCAAAGAATAGTAACACTGTCCCCTGCCAAGCATGTCGTAGAAGGCGACTAAGGAGGGTTGGGCATGGGGCCGGTTACCCCATCCTGTAAAAAAAAATTTAAACCACAAAAAACTTCAACAAATATGGACAAGTCAAATAAAGAAAATAAAACACAGCCATCCAAGACAGGGGAAGGTCCTCTCGCGGGGAGGCGTATGATGCAACACAGAGAAAGCCGAAAGGAGTCTGTGTTGCTGACTAACCTTCTTTCTTCTAGGAGAACTTCCAGATTTGGCACCTGGAATGTTCGGACATTGAACGAACAAGGGAAAGTGGCACAAGTAGCAGCAGAAATGAGGGAATACAAAATCGAGGTTCTGGGAATGTGTGAAACAAAGTGGAAGGGGGTAGACAGGAAGAAACTCATCACAGGTGAATTGGTGCTGTCCTCAGGACACGAAGACGAAAGTTCACACCACAGTGAAGGGGTAGCTCTTATGTTATCTAAAGAAGCACAGAAAGCACTCATTGAATGGGAAGCTGTGGGACCCAGAATAATAACAGCTATTTTCAAAACAGCTAAAAAGAAAATTCATGTCAATGTCATCCAATGTTATGCACCAACTAATGACAAAGAAGAGTCTGTGAAAGAAGCATTTTATACTAAACTACAGGAAATTATGGATAAAGTAAAAAGAAGAGACATCACAATTTTGATGGGTGACATGAATGCAAAGATAGGTACAGTCAATACTGGATTTGAAGAAGTCATGGGAAAACATGGGCTAGGAGTAATGAATGAAAATGGAGAACTATTCGCAAACTTCTGTGGTTCAAATCAACTGGCTATAGGAGGAAGCATGTTTCCACATAAGAGAATACACAAGGCAACATGGATATCACCAGACCATAGAACAGAAAATCAGATCGATCATATATGCATAAAGAAGAAGTTTAGATCATCATTGCAGGATGTAAAGGTATATAGAGGAGCAGATGTGGCATCAGATCACCATCTTCTGATAGCCAAAGTAAAAATGAAACTCAAGAGATATGCAACAATGCAAAATTATAGACAACAGTTTAATGTAGGACAGCTAAGAAATCAAGAAACAAGAGACAAATTTGCGGTCACAGTATCCAACAAATTCCAAGTGCTCCAACAGTTGGAAGATGTAGAGAATACAGAAGACTATTGGCAGCAGGTCAAAACGGTATGGAAGGAGACATGTGAAGAAATACTGGGGAAAAGGGAAAGACAACAAAAAGCATGGATAACAACAGAAACCATCAATAAGATAAAAGATAGAAAAAACAAGAAAGCAGAGTTAAACACAAGCAAAACCAGAAGTTCCAAAGCCAAGGCTCAAGAAGTGTACACAGAAGCAAACAAAGAAGTAAAAAGAAGTATCAAAAGAGACAAGAGGAAGTATATTGAGGAGTTGGCAAGAGAGGCAGAAGATGCTGCAGCCAAAGGAAATATGAGAGAACTGTATAGCAGCACAAAGAAGCTAACAGGGAAATACAAGCAAACAAGTTGCCTCATAAAAGATAAGAATGGGAAACTGCTCAGCAATATACAAGAGCAAATGAAGAGGTGGACAGAATATTTTGGGGACCTTCTCAATAGACCAGCTCCACAAAACCCGCCGGACATCCAGCCAGCAGAAGAAGAGCTACAAATTAACGGTGAAAGACCAACGAAGGAAGAAATAAAAAAAGCCATAAAGCTTCTAAGAGATGGAAAAGCGTCTGGACCTGATAGCATTCCAGCAGAGGCCATCAAAGCAGATATCGACACGGCTACAGAGATGTTATATAAATTACTTGGTAAAGTCTGGGAAAAAGAAGAGATACCAGCAGAATGGAAGGAAGGATATCCGATTAAGTTGCCTAAGAAGGGAAATCTACAAGAGTGCACAAATTATAGAGGAATAATGTTACTATCAGTGCCAGGAAAGGTATTGAACAGGATTATCCTTGAGAGATTAAAGGAGTCCATAGACAAGAAATTGAGAGATGAACAAGCAGGTTTTCGACAAAACAGATCATGTACAGACCAGATAGCCACTTTGAGAATAATAGTTGAACAAAGTCTGGAATGGAATTCACCACTATACATCGGATTTGTGGACTACGAAAAAGCATTTGACAGTGTGGACAGAGAATCACTTTGGAAATTGATGAGGCATTATGGAGTTCCCCTGAAAATCATTAATTTAATAAAGAAAACCTATGAAGACATGACGTGCAGAGTTCTTCATGAAGGACAGCTTACAGAACCATTTGGGATAAGAACAGGAGTGCGACAGGGATGCCTCTTGTCTCCATTTCTTTTCTTGCTGGCAATAGATTGGGTTATGAGATCATCGACAACACACAACAGAAATGGAATCCAGTGGACTCTGACTAAGCAGTTGGATGATCTGGATTTTGCTGATGATTTGGCTCTCCTGTCCCATAACCGTAATCAGATGCAGGACAAATTGAAAACACTCGATGAGAGGTCACAGCAATTGGGTCTGAAAATACACAGGGAAAAGACAAAAATAATGCGAATAAATGCAGGTAATGAAAACAGGGTTGAACTTGAAGAAACGCCAATACAAGATGTAGAATCATACACATATCTTGGCAGTAATATAGACAAAGTTGGAGGGACAGACAGCGATATCAAAATAAGAATACAAAAAGCAAGAGGAGCTTTCATTGCATTGGGAAATATATGGAGATCAAGAGAAATAGGATCCAACACGAAAATAAGAATCTTCAACTCAAATGTGAAGTCAGTCCTATTGTATGGCTCGGAGACATGGAGAACAACAAAGACAACAACCAAAAAGCTACAGACTTTCATAAATGGGTGCTTGCGTAGAATAGAGGGATTAAAATGGTATGACAAGGTTACCAATGTGGAACTGATGACAAGAACTGGACAAGTGCCAGTGGAACAAGAGATGAGAAGAAGACGATGGCGATGGATAGGACACACACTGAGGAAACCTGTTGATAGCATTACAAGGCAGTCCTTGTTCTGGAACCCCCAGGGCAAGAGAGGCAGAGGAAGACCAAGAAGTACATGGAGAAGAGAGTTGGAAACAGGGGTGAAAATGATGAGGAGAACATGGAAAGAACTTGAGATGATGGCACGTGACAGGAGGACTTGGCATGTGTTTGTTGAAGGCCTATGCTCCTTTGGGAGTGGAGGGTTATGAATGAAATGATTGAGGCTCCCTGGCTAGCAGTGGCATCAGAGGTAAAGGGACTGGCACCATTTTCAGGAGCATGGCCTTGAAACTCAAACTCCCTTAGTCGTAACTCATGTTCCCTTTGTAATCTTTTATCTTCTGCTTCCCTTTCTGCAGCTAATCGCTTGTCTTCCCTTTCTGCAGCCAATCTTTTGTCTTCTCTTTCTGCCTCCAATTTCTTAGCCTCAGCCTCAATCTGCAACCTCTTAGTCTCAGCCTCTAACTTTCTTTCGGCCTCTTTTTCTAATCTTCTTTCTTCCCGTTCAATATATTTGACACATTCAGCAGTGACATAAGCAATCATAATTTGCCCGTCCATTCCTAACTCTTTCGCAGTCTGTACAGCAGCAGATCGAAATTTGGCCAGGTCCGCCATTTTCTAACAGGTAAATGTAGGTAATGTCTAACTAAACAATACACTCTGATATTACTTATCCAAAGACACCACAGGCACTGAGAGCTCAACGTTATTTATTTCCACCCAAGGATACCTTTTAATTCTTATTATTCCCAATATCTGTAACAGGAGAAAGTTCAATATCCCTGGAGCGAGACCCCAATATATGTGGCAAAGTGGGATGTTATAAATATTTATAGGGGACTTAGTGTACTGACTGAGATCAGCTGTGAAGGTATCTGTATCTAATAGGTGTAGTGTTTTGCAGATAACCTTACTTGCTACCACATTATACCTCAGTCAGAATTATTCTGGAATATTGTGATGACTACGTTAAATGTCTAGGGTATGTATATGATGAAATGTAAGTCACAACAACAACAGACAGATAAACAATTTAATTTATTCCACCACACTTGACAACACTGTGACACTCACACACATTTAACACTCTATAAGACTATCTTAAATGAGTCACTGGTAAAGTTTCAAATATAAATATGTATTAATTACTTTCACTAATATATATGTCCTGATTCAACTACAAAGTGAACCAGGAATCACAATCAATTGTAATTACAATTTATATGTACAGAATTTATCAATATGAACCTTGTAGTGACATATTTTATTAATATTATCCTATGTGTGTCAGTTGTGTAGTAGTAATATGAGGTAATACTGGTTTTGTTTTTTCAAGCTATGTTGTTATTTGTCATCATGACTTCAAGTGTTTGTTTATCTTGGAAATAGTATGGGGAAAAGTTCACAGTTCCTATCACTTTAAACACTGTATTTTCCCTCTGTTTTATTATAAAGTCAGATTTTGAGGGGGGGCATAATGTTGAGCTCCTCTGGCCACAGACGCTTATCTTTCGTGATGGCGGCAGGAAAAGACTCCTCTGCTCGATAGCCTCCCTGTGTTCTGGAGACCCCTCACTGGTCACTATCTGGACCCAGGAGTATGCTGTCAGCCTCTAGGTTCAGCAAAGCTCAGACCAGGTGCTGCTCAATAACTTTAGGACCACGGTCCCTGAAACAAGAAGGTTGTACCTCCTATTTCAGAACTAATTTATAATAAATTTCCAGACTGAACACAATACATAACAAAC
This sequence comes from Oreohelix idahoensis, assembly GCA_024509875.1. NCBI lineage: Eukaryota > Metazoa > Mollusca > Gastropoda > Stylommatophora > Oreohelicidae > Oreohelix > Oreohelix idahoensis. The sequence goes on along the minus strand of JAMPIV010001391.1, from coordinate 386,380 downwards.
ACTGAGTTCAGAGCGGTAGGCCAACTGCTATCTTCATCTGAAACAATTTTCACCAGTATACTCCTCCCTAATGGTTACTACGCCTCTGCAATTCCAGCATTATTTCTTTCTAGTCAATAAGATAGGTGTCAGTGTACTGTTTGGCAATTCCATGTAGTTTTACTTTCCTCCGACACCTTCTGTTCAGGTTGGAGCACTATATAGGCTTTACCTCATGTTCGCTACTGAACCACACATATATACAGACATAAATTATCAATTTACATTCAATTTTCATTAAAAAGATATCAAATATTTCAAGCTTACCACAATTCATGGAATAATACACAGTTACGTTGACTGGCAATGAATATAGCACAATTTCGATCTGCCGATGTCCCAGGCTTTTATTTAGAAAAATATGCACTGGCGCTCAACGCACTGGTTCTTTAGTAAGTTTATTTGAAAATGTGGTGCTGACCTGACGCCTCTGATTGACTATATTGGCGGGTCTAACCAATCGTGCCATGTTTACACAGCTTTTCAAAAAAAAAAGTACCCTTCCTTCCGTCTCCCCTAACAACAAAAGATAGTATTTATAGCCCGACTAATCGTGTTTAGCCTTACATTTACTTCTATCCAATCAAATAGGATTTAACATGGGGACCTATTTCCCGTACAATGGGGGTTTTAAAATCTGCCACTGAGCGATTCTGATTTTGGGGTTGTCTGACACCCTCACTATTTCTTTTGGCTATAATTTGTTAATTCCTAGAGTATTTGCATAACACTTAACATATTATTTGTCAGCAAGTCCTAAGGAACCCAAATATACAAATTTAAAGGAGCTAAGTGGCTGCATTCAAAATATGCATTTTCTTCTAGGATAGTCGTGCTGTTGCCACCTCCTCACTTCCAAACTTTATGGTGTCTGCTGTACTGTCATACTAATGTCAGGATTTCAGACATAAAACAGTAGAATGTCATGTTTCCTAATAAGCGTTTTGTAAGTTTTTTTAAAACCTAACTCTCGTATGGGTAGTGTTTTTTATCACTGTCGATTTGAAAAAAGCTAGTGCTTGTGGCCTTACACGCGTGTTAGGGGTGGCATTAATTGTGTATCGCGAGACTGTGGTAGTATTGCCTGCGTTCCGGCTTTCAGCCCCTCCCTTTCTTTCTATCCTTAGTCCATCTGTCTTTCGTTTATGGTATAAAATGACATGAATGGAATATTAAATATAGGTCAGCTTGCGTATCTCAAGGTTTTTCTTAGAAAGGCAGTACACGTTTTATCGTAGAAAGCGGGTATTGAAGCAGTAGGCTTTTACTATCAACGTGAAACGTTACAATTTGCAGACGAAGGAGAAAACAAGGGGGATTTCGAGTACAGTCATTGTGACAGCACTGTTCTTTACCATTCTTCTTTCCTTTTATTGAAGTTATTTGTTAGGCTTTACATTTACTTTTTAATTTATATATGTGGATTAGAATTTCTCACGACAGTGGCTTTCTGATAGATTTGATCATCTTTTTCTTCTGATGGTATGTAACTGGTACATCCGGTTGCTCGTCTGCAGCACCTTCTTTAGCCAGTCCATCTGCTCTCTCGTTTCCTGGTATTCCACAATGAGACGGTATCCACTGCATGGTGACCCTGCGCTGGTTGCACAGTTCAGAATGTAGGGCTTGTATGCCTGGCAATTTTCTGGACTGAAGTGCTTGGAGTGCTGATCTTGCATCTGTCAGGAATACTACAGGCTGTGGACCGAGATTGGTGTTCAATAGTTTCTCAGTTGCCACCTTGATTGCCTGGACTTCTGCATCATAGTTGTTACAGAATTTCCCCGTTGGTACTCTAACAGTATCCCTAGTGTTGTTTGGGTATTCTATGTACACTCCTGCTCCTCCATTCTTTACTGCATTCTGTGCTGACCCATCCGTGTATACTCGGACCCAGAGGTCCTGTGGGTATTCATCATCCAGGAAACTGAGAGTGACTGTCCTACGTTGCACGCTGTTCTGTTCATCCCTGTCGAATATTCCTTTCACTTTTGTGTGGATGTGTACTGGTAGCCCATGCTCCTCTCTCCAAGGGGTTTGTTCTGGCACAGACTTTAGGGGGCTGTTAACTTCAGGCAGGTCTGAGGTTTGTCTACGTAATCGTTTGGCCTGGTGGATAAAGCTGCTTCTTTTCAGTCGCCCCATTGCTAGGTTTAGGAATCTGTCCTTCATTGGATGGCTCGGCATACAGAGGAACTTTTCTGCCTGTGTTAGCACTTTCGTGTCTCTGCGTTCTCTCAGTGCTTGTATCCTCCCCATTTTCTCCATCTTCACTACAGGCGTTGATTTCATTGCCCCCGTGATGATCCTAAGCGCCTGGTTTTGCACCTTATCTAGCTCTTGTAATGTGGTGTTTGATGCTGGGCACCACACAGCTGACCCATATTCCAGGTGTGGTCGTATGCCCTGCTGGTAAACTTTACTAAGTATTTTCCCGCTGGCTCCCCATGTGGCTCCACTTAGTTTTCTCAGGATGGCTAACTTCCTCCTGGCCTTTGTTGCTGCTTTGTTGATGTGCTGCTTCCATGTCAGCCTATCATCGAATGTAACTCTGAGATAGGTGGGTTGTTTATCTTCTCTCAGGAGCTCTTCGTTTATCTTGATGACACCAGCTTTTTGTTTGGGAGAGAGGGTGAAGAGCGTAGTGCTGCACTTGTCTGTATTGATGCTGACACACCATCTATTTGTCCATGAGGTTAAGGCATCTATAGCTCTTTGTAGCAGTTTGGTGGCCACAGTTGCATGCTCATCTGTGCACCATATTACCAGGTCATCAGCGTACATTGCCACTTTCATTCCATGTGGTAGTTCAGCAACCAGGTCGTTGATGTAGACTAGGAAAAGTGTGGGGGACAGAACCCCTCCCTGAGGGACGCCATGACGCAGTAGAATTTTCTTACTCTTGAGGCCATCTAGTTGTACTCTGGCTCTTCTGTTATGCAGGTATGCTTTCACCCATTTGTACATCTTACCATTCACTCTACAATTTCTCAGTTTCTTCAGAAGCCCTTCTTTCCAAACCTTGTCAAATGCTTTCCTTAGATCTATCCATGCTGCTAGTACCAGTTTCTTATCTTGGAACGCATCCTCAATCTCTTGGGAAAGGTAAGTTGCCTGATCTTCGGTGGAATAACACTGCCTAAAGCCCGCCTGCTGTGGTACAAGAAGGTTTTCACTTTCAAGGTACCACTGTAGCCTGAGGTTGATGATACGTTCCATTGTTTTGCAGAGGCAGCTTGTAAGGCTGATTGGTCTGTAGCTGGAGGCAGTGGAACTGTCTTTTCCTGGTTTTAGGAGTGGTATCATGATTGCTTCCCTCCTCTGCCTGAGTTCCAACAGATATTGAAGATCTGCAGCAGCTTTGTTTTTGCTGCGGTTCCCAAGTTCTTAATCATTTCATTGGACACTCCATCAACTCCTGGCGACTTTCTCATTTTCAATTTGGATATTGCAAGCTCCAGTTCTCTAAATGTGATTGGTGCCTCCATAACTTCAGGTATGGTTCCATCTCGTCCTGCGTATTGTTGTTTCTCACGAGTCTCCTGTTGCTTCTCTGGGCTAACTTCGATGTTGTTGTCTTTAGCAAAGGAGTCTGCAAAGTGATCAGCTGCCTGTTTTCCCATGAGGATGTTTCCATATTTGTACAGAGCAATCCTTGAGTTTCTCTCTGTACCTTCATCGTTAAGTTGTTTTACCAGCTTCCACAGTTTCCTCGTATCTCTTTCGAAGTTCAAGGACTCTGTTTTCTCCTTCCAGCTTCTTCACCTGGCCTGCAACTTGGCCCTTTGAAATTTGGCCTTAGCTTGCTGGTAGTTATTGTGGTGTTCTTGACATGGACTGGTCTCTGCCTGCTTTCGAGATGTTTCCACGTCGTTGTGCAGCTGCTCTAGTTCACTATTCCAATATGGTTTGTAGTGCTTACGAGCCCCTCTAGGTATTGTTTCACGAGCAGCCTGTAATATGCATCTGCTGAATTCATCGACTAGCTTATTGATGTCTTTGTCTGCAGTCAGATCTCTAGCCAGTATACTAGTACGGTGCTGGTACATTGTCCAGTCTGCCTTCTTGTAGTTCCACCTAGAGAGAGTGCTGCTCTCCTTGACAAGTTCATTTTCCACAATTAGGAAGACTGGCCGGTGGTCGCTGCCTCCAAGTTGTTTCCCTACAACGCGTGTGGTGTTCCACTCCAGGCTGGGTGAGTGGAATGCCAGGTCTGGTGTAGAGGTGGTGTGCCATGATCTCGAGTAGAAGGTTGGTGGGTCGATTGGCTGGTTAATCAGGATAAGCCCATTGTCATCCTGCCAGTTTTCAAGCTCCTCACCTCTCCTGTCCATGTGATCATAGCCCCAGCTCTGTGAGTGGCTGTTGAAGTCTCCGCATACAATCAGTCTTTCTTTTGCTGGGACTGTATCTAGTGCCAGTGGGCGGTCGCTCAGACAGTAGTAGTTGAGCAGGTGGAATTCTGAACTTTCTGTCCTGAGATGAAGCATCTGGTATTCTGCCCCCTCCATATATGTTTCAAGCTGACATGCACTGATGTTATTCCTCACGAGTGTCAGTATTCCACCCTTTCGCCTGTCTATTCAGTCAGATCGGTAGCACTGGTAGCCTCTGATTTTGAAGGCTATGTCCTTGTTGAGGTGGGTTTCTTGCAAGCAACATACATTTACTTGCTCTTCATTCAAGATATTTTCGAGCTCTAATTTTTTGCTGTAGCCGTCTTTTTTACTATTGACGCCTTCAGCATTCCAGTGCATTATTTTAAATGGTCTTTTCTTTGCTTGGCCAGTAGCTCTATTCTCATGCCTCCTGGCTCCACGGGGCAATTGAGAAGGACCCCCAGTAGTAGGGGTTGGGCCCTTCCGAGGCAGAGGGCCCGGCACTGCACCTGCCTGGGTGTCCGTCACAGGTCGAGTGCCATAACGTTTTGCAGATATAGGCATACTTCCATAGCGCATGTGCGTGGCATCCTGATTGCTGTGGTGCGCCTCTTGGCTGGTTGTCTCCGTCTTCAGCACCTTGACTTGCTAGGGCAGACTGTGGTCTTGCTCGAGTGTAGGGGGGCCTGGCCAGTCTTGGTTTTTCAGCCGCTGATGGCTGTACTTGAGCCCCATCTCCACGTCAAGGAGCTGGCCTCGATGGGGACCTGACAGTATCTTTCCTTTATTGTTATATTGTTCATCTTGAGTCAATCGTGCTTTAGATGGTAAAGTGCGAATGATGGTATAACTTCAATTCAACATGAATGGACTCCACAACGCATCTTGTATACGAGTCCATAAATACATGCATAGTTTAATACGGAACAAAGACATCTCATCAAATAGCATTGGCATAAATCAAATACATAAGCTCCGTGCAGTTATAACAGTCTCCTTCAAGTAAATCCTTTAACGTCAAAAGGTATAGTTGTTTACACGTGATTCCGTATGTCGGTAATCCAGTAACGAACCGCTATAGTTTTGGCGAAGAATAATGATTCTGACAAATCACAATATAATACCTGCAGTTCCTCATCTAAGGAAATAAAGAATAACAGTAATTTAAGAATAGTAGATTAATAAAATTAATTATGAACTATCTATCTAAGTAAGAACTAAAATAAATTAAGTTACATATTCAGACTAAAATATTCTAACATCTAAGATATAAAAGTTAATCATAATATTAAATGTAAATAGTATTGTTGTATTAATCTTTATGTTAATACCAAGATAAGTGTTATTTTACTTTATTAACTAATGTTTAGTTTACTGTATACACTTGATATCCCTAAGTGGGACCCCAAGATGCAGCAATAGTGAATGCAGTCAGCGACCCATAGCTGTACTGCTTGCATCAGGACCAGCGAACCAGAGCTGGTCAAGACCGCACTCCACCTCCACGTGGTGGTCCTGGAAACAGTCTGCAGCAGTGCAGTCTGGCTGAGAGAGTGCGGATCGCAATGGGAAGGCAAACCAGGTCCCTAAAAAATGCCGTGCTGAAGTCGGATGTGTCGACCGAAAGGTGCAGATATCACAGCTTAGGCGTAAACAGACACAACGCAACCACCGTCCTTTTCAGGGCGAACGAGGAAGAAGAAGAATATCCCTAAGTGTCACTCATACGAAGTCTATTATCATTAATCATAAAGAATATCAATGTTCATTATTTCTCAATTGCAGTAAATGTTCCTTCTGTAGTCGTAGTCACGAAGTGTTCGAATACAATCTTGAATGTGTGTCACGTAAATGTTTCCATTCAGTTAAAGCGTAAATTGATGGCAAATCGTTCTGTACAAATAGTAGATCGCTATGGACACTATCCAAAGTCCATAATAGTAAACAAGGAAAACCAAGAAAGGGTTTTCAATCACACTGTAATTCCGGATGATAAAATGTACATTGTTGTTGAGTTTCTAGTAGTAATCGATTATATGTCCAACATCAATTTCGTGGTAGAGGATAACGAAGTATCACGATCAATCATTGGAAACCACTTTGAAGCAATGAAAGTTTATTGAAATATTTGCAAATATGTTCATGTCCTACTCGTTTATGACTTGAAATGTACTTGTCCTCATCACTTGACCATGTCTTTATCAACGAGGAGATGCATAGTAAGTTGAATGTCCAGACTTCTGGCGGATTTGAACATAAAATTTGCTTGTTGAAGATTAGTATTCATCGCATCAGCATAGTTAGTAATGTGAATACATCTTGATGTACTTAAAGTTAATTGTACCGTCTGTTGACAATATTCAATCATGTTGCCAATTAGATTCGCATCATCGTTTCACGTTTGATATGGAACCGTCACATTACTCGACTTTGACAGTTTCAACCGTAAATTTGGTCCTGAGGTAAACCAACACTTAAGTCGAAATTGCCTGCATCTGACGAAGAGCATAAATTTTAGTAACATATGTTGACCTCAAAAAAAGAGGTTTAACAAAAATGTCCCTATAAATTTAGTGAACGCGGTGTTATATTATTCAGTACACGTTTCATTCACAAGCATGCCCATTCACAACAGAATAGACAATATACTAGCTTATGCTGCATTGGCTGAGCAAAAGCGTAACAATCAAGAGTATAATGATCTGCAAAAATGAACTGCTACATTGAGTATGATCCAAGAAAGCTATCCCGAACAATCATGGATATATAGATGGATCAGCAACAAATGCTGTTAAGAATGGAGGCGCCGGTATCTTTATCTCATATCCTGACAACCACTATGAGACTAGACATATTCCCATTGTTAAATTCTGTTCCAACTATACCGCTGAGGTTCAAGCTCTAGAGCAAGCTGCAAATATGATTTATAACACCAACTCTGACTGCCACCAGGTAGGCATCCTCACAGATGCCCTGTCTGTACTGCAAGCTCTCAAGGGTGGTAAACTCCCGCATCTGAGAAATGAACTAAACAAGGCAGCAGCCAAAAAGAGAACCATACTTCAGTGGGTACTATCCCAATGTGGTGTACCCGGAAATGAACAGGCAGATAAACTTGCAAAAAAAGGAGGAGAATGTGAACAAGAAGATAATGAAATCACATACTTTGAGAAAAAGAGAGCTATCCAGGCTATCAGAAGAGAACAGAATCAACCCAACGACGACTACCACACTCTTGACCAGCAAGGACAGATCATCATCAGACAGGGCATAACAAACTGAATAAACACATGTACAAACTACAACTGTCTGCTTCACCACTGTGCACATGTGGATTAAACGAACAAACTGCTGAGCATGTTCTACAGGATTGTCCTCTGTACGACCAGTTAAGAAAGATATACTGGCCCAATGACTCAACACTAAACTCAAAGCTGTATGGAGCTAAAGAGGAACTCCAGACAACAGTCGAATTCATCATGAGAACTCGTCTGATGGTGTAAACATCAAAGATGCGATCACAAGAAGATGAAGAAGTTTGGAGGTATTCTTCCAAAGCCTGAAGTGTTGATTTTTAAATCAGTGAAGATTATTAATCTGAAGGCACATAGATTTTGTTTATATTGGGTGAGTAAGGATGGTGTTTTTTGCTGTAATTTCTGCTTGATAATTTAGTACAGAATTCTCCATGGTTCATACTTCTAGTGTGTTGCCATTTGAGTACTTCACGTAAGCTCCAAGACTAACATTAATGGTGACCTTGAAGACAGAGCCATCTATGTATGCAAGTATAGCAGTGTTAGGGTAGCTGTCATAAGTATTTCAGGTTAGTGTCTCTTGTTAGGGTGCTGCTCATAAGTGTGGTTTTTATTTATTGGTAGTTTTAGCTCCTTACTGGGATAAAGGACTGGGTATTTTTCAATTGTTTCTTGTGTCTGTGGGAGGTGGTGGTGTTTTGCTGTAGGTGTTGCTATTCGTAGTGATGATTTTTGCTTTAATCTGCTAATAGGCTTCCAGTTTTCAACCAGCTGGGTGTTTATGTGATCTTTTCTCATTCTTTTGTAGTGCTCTGTTGCTTCCTGGACAGCACGTTTATGTTGTAGGTCCATGGGTTCTATGTCTGCATACAGAGGGAGAGCCTTTGAAAAATACAGAGGGCTTATGGAATCTCTTAGAGTGCATTGTTTCCATCATCAAAAGCCTCCATGCTAATTGTTCGGCAGAGCAACCTAACTTTTGAGGTGAAAACAGAAGTATGGCAGGGATGCCCCCTCACTAACCATTCTCATTTTAACTGTCACAGACTGAGTGATGTGCCAGACAACAGACGATACCCCTAGAGGAATAAGATGGACAGCATTCTCCACATTGGAGGATCTAGAATACACAGATGACACTGTACTGCTCGCATCAACACATCAAAATAAATAAAAAAACAGGACAGATTGAATAAACATAGCCAACTTATGGGACTAAACATTACTCTCAAGAAGACACTCAATGTAAAAAATCCTGTGACCTTAAAAATAAGGGACCAAAAGCTAGAAAACACAAACCATTTACATAGGAAGCATAATTACACCTGATGGCGGAACAAATAAAGACATTGGTAACCGAATTAATAAAGCCAGAAGAGCCTTTGCCAATCTAGTCAACATCTGCAAATCTTCCCAATACAGCACAAACACTACATTAAAAATATATGAGAGTTGCTCACTATTGTACGGTGCAGAATGCTGGAGAGTAACAGAAAAGGAAAATTCCAAACTGTCCTCTTTTCCCACAACCTAGCTGTGGAAAATTCTTCAAATTTTCTGGCCAAATACCATCACCAATAACTGCTAACTCTGAGCCATCAAGAAGACTGGCTACATAGTTACCTTCAGCCACTTCCTAAACTTGGTAAAGATCCCACACTGCTCAGCAGCTATCAAATTATCACACTGCTGAATGTCTATGGTAAATTACTTGAAAAGGTAGTTGCGAGACAAGTAATGAGCCACCTCAAAAATGAATACATCCTTCCTGATACCCTCTGGGTAGCTATAGGCCTATGAAAGCAACATAGGGAACAGCTGGAATGTTTGCATATGATGTGTACAAGGGATTCCTGTTAAATGAGAAACAGTTGCTGTAGTAATCGACCTAGAGGATGCTTATAACAGCGTGAACTTTGAAACCTTAATGAACTGTGTAATGGCTTGCGATGGTAATCCTTAGCTAACAAGATGGATAGCAGCTGCCTTAACTGAGAGATCAGTTGCATTTCACTTGGGAACATGGACACCAAAACCAATGCACATTTGCCCAGGACTACACAGAGTTCTCCACTATCACTGGTGCTGTTTAACATCTGCACAGCTGAAGAAGCCACCAGTCAGCCAACTAGGAGGCTGGGACGAACACTGACTTTTGCAGATGACATACTCATTTACAGGACTGGTTCTGACCGACAGGAAATGGTCAATAGTATACAAGGGACACTACATGAGGTGATTAAATGGTGCAAGGACACCAGCTCCAAGGTCAATCCCAACAAAGCCTGTGTACTGTGGTGCTCCTTGATATATCATTTGTCATCAAATAAGTGAAAATAGCAAACAGTCATTGACAGTATTTTTTAACCAAAAGTGTTTAGATTTTATTATTTTTGTTCCTATTCTTTCTCAACATAAATCCCCTAATGTAACTGTCAAACTAACAAGGATGTTACCATGTTACAAAATCTAACTGTTTTCATAAGCAACTACCAACTATTGTCAAATTCTGATAACAGGGATAACACAAATATTGAATAAGTCAAAGAGTACAATACTGTCTATATTGCTTACATCCAATATGATGAGTGGTTTATTTCACATAAAACATGAGTGTGCTGACAGAACAACAGTCATCCAAAGCTCTCAAAGTGTTCAATTTACAGATGGATTTACTATTTTACTAGCATGTGGCATCACCACATATTAAAATACATTATTTATAATATAATTGACACTCCACACACAATATAGACAGATATGGCAAAACATGAGTGACAACAAAACCACCTGAAGTAAATGTTTGACCTCATCTCATACCGGTGACATGACCAAATAAGACCTCCAGTCCTCAATTCTGAGCTCTTCTAAAACACTGCTCATAGTCTAGTTCTGAAGGTTAATAAAGGTGAGAAAAGTCAGAGAAAAGTCATTAGAAGGAAAAAGCATATTGACCAAATTATGCACTGCATAACAAATTTAAATAAGAAAGAATGAATCATTTAAAAAAAAAAATACAATCAGCTGAGGCGAAACATTTACATTAGAAGTGTCAACTTCCAACATTAAGCAGCAGACACAAATATATCAGATTCTGTGCTTTCAAACCAGCAGACTACATCATTATATTTATTTACTGCATGATTACAGTAAAATATTACTGTTGACAATGTTCTGATCGCTTTATAAAAAGGCTGCCCCCCCCCCCCCCCCCCCCCCCCCCACCCCCCCCCCCCCCCCCCCCCCCCCCCCCCCCCCCCCCCCCCCCCCCCCCCCCCCCCCCCCCCAAAAAAAAAAAGTATGTACAGTAGTGTTATATAAGCATGAAGACAGATATTACACCTTTCTCAAAAGGTCAAAAAGAAAAAGGGAATGACAATAAATAAAATAGAGAAAAATCCTGACAAGTATCCAATGGCTGTTTAAAGTGGAATTCTGTAAATGTCATGACAAATTTAAGTGGAAGTGATAATGCATTACAGCTTGGGATTTCTCTTAACCAAAAGAAAAGTAAAAAAAGAGAAAACAAAAACCAGGTGTGAAACAAAAGAGAAAACAATAACAGGTATGAAACAAAAGAGAAAACAATAACAGGTGTGAAACAATCACCAACACAAAGGCAGGAGGGAGAATGAGAAAAAGACAGGAAGTAAATGTGAGAAAAGAATGCAGGCACAGTACTTGTATTTTCTTCCAATGCTTCAAGTAATGTTGGACATTCAATCTGAAAGGAGAAGTTGATTTGAAAGCAAACCGACACCTATCATTTGAAGACAATTCCTCTAGCCCAGAATGGTTCGAGCGTTGACAACAAGTACAGGTTTTAACATTGAGTAAGACATATCATCTAGCACTTACCAGTTTCAACAACAGAAATTATCTAGTAGATAACATTGCAATGTAATGAGATTCGCACATACATCCATAATGGATCTCCATGATAGCTACTGGAAAATTTATGGTAAAGGTTGCAAAAACATTGCACCATTAATTTTTAAAAATAATTACAAGATATCTTTATCTCACAAGAAATTTTATGAAGTACCTATTACTATTTTAGTATCTGAAAAAAAAAGTCAAATTATACTGAAGACTGACAATAATATTTAACATTTACTACAATACAGAGATCACATGGGACATTTTGTTACAATAAATAAATAAAAGGAACAGTAAGAGTAAAAAATGAAGGTTAACTACCCATCTAGAAGGTTAACTACCCATCTAGAAGGTTAACTACCCATCTAGAACATGCCATCTAGAAGGTTAACTACCCATCTAGAAGGTTAACTACCCATCTAGAAGGTTAACTACCTATCTAGAAGGTTAACTACCCATCTAGAAGGTTAACTACCCATCTAGAACATGCCATCTAGAAGGTTAACTACCCATCTAGAAGGTTAACTACCCATCTAGAAGGTTAACTACCCATCTAGAAGGTTAACTACCCATCTAGAACATGCCATCTAGAAGGTTAACTACCCATCTAGAAGGTTAACTACCCATCTAGAAGGTTATCTACCCATCTAGAAGGTTAACTACCCATCTAGAACATGCCATCTAGAAGGTTAACTACCCATCTAGAAGGTTAACTACCCATCTAGAAGGTTAACTATCCATCTAGAAGGTTAACTACCCATCTAGAAGGTTAACTACCCATCTAGAACATGCCATCTAGAAGGTTAACTACCCATCTAGAAGGTTAACTACCCATCTAGAAGGTTAACTACCCATCTAGAAGGTTAACTACCCATCTAGAACATGCCATCTAGAAGGTTAACTACCCATCTAGAAGGTTAACTACCCATCTACTGTAGATGGCATGTCTCTGGTTCAAAAACTTCATACACAAACATCATAGTCAATCTCATTGAGAACAACTCCCCTGTATATACAAGTCTATCATAAATACAGGTGTGTTTGTCACCAACAAATAAAGGCAAAACAAAATCTTATAAGATCTCAACAGAATCTAGTAGATTTTCTAGAAATGCTTTTTATACTGCCTTGAAATAAAAATAGTAATTCTTTAATGACAAATCTCAACAAGGAAACACAATCAATGCTACTGATCTCCTTGGGTCAAAAGGACAGCGACCACCCACTGACTTGAATATAGTATTTATGTCAGTGTCTCATATCTCTCACCAGGCATATCCTGCAATCTTCAAACCAGTCAGTGTCTCTCATCCTAGCGTCCCTTGCTCTTCCCCACAATTTGTTCCCTGTGAGTTTCTTATCACAATCAAAGAGGTAGTCACTTTTCACACTCCATATCCCCACTATGTTTATGTCCATTTTCTTATCGTATTCTTCATCATATTATCTTCCTTTGATCATTATCTTTCAACTCCCTAAGGAGCATCCTCATCAGATGTGCAGAGAAAAGATGCACAAGCACAACAATACAGAATGAAGCAACATGCAGACTGTAGACTACGATCGTCTGAGAGTAGGAGATTTTGTTTTAGTACCACAAGAAGAAAACAGCAATTTCTCTGGAGTGTTCTAGGAATGACTATTCTTGAACCTCTCAAATAATCTATGTCAAGCCTCCTGTCCCGTGTCAAGCCTCCTGTCCCGTGTCAAGCCTCCTGTCCCGTGTCAAGCCTCCTGTCCCATGTCAAGCCTCCTGTCCCGTGTCAAGCCTCCTGTCCCGTGTCAAGCCTCCTGTCCCATATCAAGCCTCCTGTCCCGTGTCAAGCCTCCTGTCCCGTGTCAAGCCTCCTGTCCCATATCAAGCCTCCTGTCCCATGTCAAGCCTCCTGTCCCATGTCAAACCTCCTGTCCCATGTCAAGCCTCCTGTCCCATGTCAAGCCTCCTGTCCCGTGTCAAGCCTCCTGTCCCATGTCAAGCCTCCTGTCCCGTGTCAAGCCTCCTGTCCCATATCAAGCCTCCTGTCCCATGTCAAGCCTCCTGTCCCGTGTCAAGCCTCCTGTCCCATATCAAGCCTCCTGTCCCATGTCAAGCCTCCTGTCCCATGTCAAACCTCCTGTCCCATGTCAAGCCTCCTGTCCCATGTCAAGCCTCCTGTCCCGTGCCATTCATTCAAGTTTTTCTATGTCTTCTTTACCCCTTTTATGACTGTCTCCAGTTCCCTCCCTACATGTGTTGGTCAGCCTCCCTACATGTGTTGGTCAGCCTCCCTCTACTGTCATGTAATGCTGTCAATAGGTTTCCTAAATATGTGCCCTATCTTCTCACCTCTTGTTCCACTGGCACTTGTCTAATTCTTGTCATCAGTTCCACATTGGTGATCTTGTCATCAGTTCCACATTGGTCATCTTATCATCAGTTCCACATTGGTCATCTTGTCATCAGTTCCACATTGGTCATCTTGTAACACCATTTCAATCCTTCGATTCTATGCAAGCACACATTTATGAAAGTCTAACTTCTTGTTGGTTGTTTTACAATATGACTGCCCTGCAATTTGAACTGAAGATTCTGATATTGTTAGGCTTGATTTCCATATATTTCCCAATGCAATGAAATAGACTTTTGTCTTTTGTTTACTAATTTTGATACCACCGTCTATTCCTCCAACTTTGAAAGTGCAACCTTGTTAGGATTTGCTGCTTTATTCTCATAATCCAATCTATAGCCAAAAGATTGGGTTATGAAAACATGATGATAAAAAAATGAAAATACTTGATGAGAGATCAAAGCAAGTTGGTCTGAAAAATACACAGGGAGAAAACAAAGATAATGTGAATAAATTCAGGAAACGATAACAAGATTGGACCGAGGAAACACTCCTACAAGATGTAGAATCATACATATACCATGGCAGCAATATAGACACAGTTGGAGGTACGGACAAGGATATCAAAATAAGAATACAAAAGGCTTGAGGAGCTTTCATTGCATTGGGAAATATATGGAGAACAAAAGAAATAATGTCCAACACAAAAATCAGAACTTTCAATTCAAATGTCAAGTTAGTCTTACTTATACCTCTGAAACATGGAGAACAACAAAAAACAACCCAAAAGCTACAGACTTTCATAAATGGATGCTTGCATAGAATAGAGGGATTGAAGTGGTATGAAAAGATGACTATTCTGGAACTGATGACAAGAACTAGACAAGTGCCAGTGGAACAAGAGATGAGAAGAAGACACTGGAGATGGATAGGACACACATGTGGAAACCCATCAAAAGCATCACCAGTAAGTCCTCGTTCTGGAATCTCCAGGATAAGAGCGTCCACTGAATGTGATTTCTGTTGGCAGATATCCACTATAAGAAGAGAAAATGGTGACAGAAGCATCCATCCCTGCCATACTGCAGTTCTTATCCCAAACAGGTCTGTAAACTGTTCTTCATGTAGAATTCTGCATGTCTTGTCTTAATATGATTTCTGTTTGAGGGGCACCATATTCTCTGTCTAAGACATGTTCATTGCCCACACAAATCCATCAATGTAAAGTTGGTCAATTCAATTCCAAGCTTTTGTTCAATTATTATGTGTTGCATGATCTGCTTGTTCATCTATTGTGTGTGTCTATGGCCTTTTTTAATCTCTTAAAGATGATCCTGTTTAATATTTTCCCCGGCAACATTATTCCTCTGTAATCTGCACACTTGCAAATCTCCCATTTTTTTTTGGTGACCAGGTATCCTTCCCTCCATTCTGCTGGCATTTCTTCTTTCTCCAAAACTTTACAGAGTTAAAAAAAATGTGTATATCTCTGTAGAGGAGTCAATGTCATCTCGGCCAGCAGCTTTTCCATCTTTTAAAAGCTTTATTTATTTCTTCCGTATCTGGTTTTTCACAACTAACTCGTAATTCTTTTTCTACAAGATAGATTTTGTGCAGGCAGCCTGTTTAGAAGTTCATCAAAATGGTTCATCCATCTCTTCATTAGATATTTTACACTGCTAAACAGTTTTCCATTCTTGCCCTTGATGAGGCCATTTGACTGCTAGTGTTTCCCTGTTAGCCATTTTGTACTGTTGTACAGGTCCCTTATATTTCCATTGGCTGCAGCTTCCTCTACCTCTCCTGCCAACTTGTCTCTTCTGATGTTCCTTCTTACTTCATTATTTGCTTCTATGTATAGATCATGAGCCTTGGTTCCGAAACTTTTGGTTTTGCATTTGTTTAAACCTGCTTTCCTTGTTTTCTCTCCTATATCTTCTCACTGATGGTTTCTGTCATTTAATGCAAGTTTTGTGCTGGCGTTGTCTTTTTCCCAGAACTTCTGCCCATGTCTCATTTCATACATTAAAACAAATCTCCCTTTATTAAGGAAAAAATATCTCAGCGGCATATCTCAACAACAATATAATATGAACATAGACCAGAAACTTGCAGCCTGACCAAGCTGAATAACTCTGCTAACTAGTTAATATAACAATGAAACAGTCACTGTATCACTGAAAATATTTACAGCATCACACCAACCAATCAAATATCTGAAATAGGAATATACAAGAATCAAAATACATTAAATTAAGGCTACTATAGATAACATAGCACAAAATATTCATTAACATAATGTAGATATGTGACTATTCACCACAAAACCAGTATTATATAAGTTTTTTCAGTTAATCCCCTGTGTAGTTATTAAAGACAAAGAAAGAACAGGTCACTGCTCCTTCAGGCCAATAAATGACTAATATGAGGTTGTGCATAAGGCTGACAACCTCATCATGTCAAATAAATGTCTACAGAAACCATCGCTACAAAACCATGTCAATACTTTGACACTGGTCTAATGAAAAAATCAGTGTTTTCAGTCAAGTTTCACAACAGGTTAACGGCTTTCAAATACATGTAAGTTAACTTGCTACAATGTTTTTGACGGCTAAGATTCTGAATATTGTTTTAATTCCAAAAATCTCAAAGTTCAGTATTTTCCATACAAATGTTTTTTTATTTTTCAAGCCAATACAGGGTGTCCATAAAAGATTGTACCCTTTTCAAAAAATTTATTCTCGGCCCCATGACGTGGTGCGAGGATGCTTTCTATCACAAAAGTAAGATAATCTCTGCAGGTTTTTAAGCATACCTTACAAAGACTCAAACAGAATGTACCTTTTTCTTTTTTTTCACCTACTTGACCAGTGTGGTGAGAGAAATGTAACAATTACCGGTTGCAACTCAACTGCGAAAGTTTCACTTGAAATACCCGCTGCGCGCATTCGCACATTTTTGAGTCTTTGTAAGGATGCTTTTTTTTTTTTTTTTCTCTAACCAACCTGGTCGCTAGCGCAACGTCTTAACCATTACACCAGCGCGGCTCCCATAGGTATGCTTAAAAACTTGCAGAGATTATCTTACTTTTGTGATAGAAAGCATCCTCGTACCACGTCATGGAGCCAAGAATAAATTTTTTGAAAAGGGTACAATCTTTTATGGACACCCTGTATAAATCTGGTTTTGTGATGATATATGATGACTGTTGAATACGTTTATCTGACAAACATGATGCTGAAAACACTTCTCTACTGCTCTGTCAGAATTTGTTTTGAAAGTAATTCTTGCTAATGTCATTATAATAACAATCACAGTTAAACAGTTCTATGTTAACTATACATATATTTCCACAATGAAAAACATTACAAATAATACTAAATAATATAACATTACTAACAGCAAATTTAAAGATATATTATTTCAAAGATGATATCTTGAAACCATTACCTGGCTATCTTATATCTACAACCATGGGAAACAAAACTTAACAGATATATGCAATATGTGGTCAAATGTGGCAATAACAAATGTAAACATTCACACACATATTTCACTACAATATGCGTTGTCCATTTAGATCAATGTCATATCTAAACATAGCAAGCAAACTAGTAAACTACAGCATAGACTCAACAAGTAGACAAATTCATGGACACTATATTCTGTTTGGTTAACACACAGCAGTGCGTCATTATAATCTCATTCTAAATTGTTTAATATATTCTGGTTTCCTCGTTTTCAGAAAGAAAAAAGGAAAATCCACACACAAAATTTTAACCAAGAAAAGAATCAAACATAACTGATACACAAAATGATGTGGGCTAATTCCCTCTCAAATACAGATGCATGTGTTTATGCACACACACAGACACATGCCTGCAAGCACTCATGCACATACATACACACACAAAATTACCAAAAATAAATGAAGTCAAGGCTGAACTTTCAGACTACACCAGTTTCACTATTCTGAGAGAACTATCACACCTGGTTATCATTAATATTGTGAGAAACTTATACAGATTCATGTGTAACACATAAATGTACAAATACACATAAGCCCACACACAAAAATCCCCTAACATGAATAAAGTTGAGGTGAAACTATCATACCACATGATTTGTACTAGTCTGAGAAGATACATCACACACATCAATAACAATAAATAAAGTTATGGCAACACCATCCAGCCAAGCTATTTTTACTATTCAAACAAGCACTATCATGCACACAAAATCACCAATTATAAAGTCAAGGCAGATATATCAGATAACATTTTATATTCTGAGAACTATCTGACCACACCATCTTCAATATTCTGACAAGTAATATCATGCACATACACACAACACAAAATTACCAGACATAAATTAGTCAATGGAGAAATATCAGATCACACTATTTTGACTATGCTGAGGGAACTATGAAGATCAACTATTTTGGAGAGAAGTATATATAAGTATATAAGACAGTATTATTATTAACATTCAGTGAAAACAATCAGACTGCATTATTATCACTATTTTGAGAGAATTATCAGATCACACTATTTGATTATTCTATAGGCAATACTATTTTTGCTATTCTAAGAAAACTATCAGACAGCACAATTTTTTCTTTTACTATTCAAGACAATAATTGGACCATACTTTTTGCTATTCTGACAGAAATACTGAGCCACACTACTTTATTATTATGAGAAACTATCAGACAATATTATTTTTGCTATTCTGACAAAACTATCAGAACACACTTTTTTTTTTTTAAATATACCAAGAGAACTATCAAACCAAACTATTTTTGCTATTCTAAGAGAACTATCAGACCAAACTATTTTAGCTATTCTATGAGAACTATCAAACCAAACTATTTTAGCTATTCTAAGAGAACTATCAAACCAAATTATTTTATTATTATAAAAAAACTATCAGACCACACTATTCTCAATAATCTGAGAAGCAATAGTAGAAATACACAAAAATAAACAAGATGTCAGAATGCTAACCCGGTGGCTTACCAACTGGCTCCACTACTTAAGACACCTACACATCTCCATGGAGATAAAGCAACAGCTAATGTAGCATATTCATCCCAACTCTTTGATATCAGCGATCCCAATATGAAGCACAGAATAGGAAGATTAGAACATGCAAGATAAAAGCATAAAATGTTACAAAACAGGATGAGAAATAAGGTGATGAGGAAGTTGGTAGCGACTACGCCATGCATCAGCTACTTAGAGAATAAAATGTTACAGACATCTTGCCAGAATACAGTCAAATTAGGTATCATCACTGCAGAAGACTGGCTACAGAGCAAGGGGAAGCCCACGATCAAGGTGGGCAGACAATGTTACAGAAATTTTGAAGACACATTACATGACACTAGCCAAAATATCTTGCTCAGGAATAAACATTGCTTGTCCCCATCATGCTTAAAGGCACAAAATTGAAAGTGAAAATGACATAAGAAGAAATATCCACTGGGTAACAGGTCATAGAAGTCCTGTTCTGGTGCTAAAAATCCATAGGCCCAATGCTGGTGAGCAAAGAACAGGATTGGTGACCTAACATGCAAGTAGCAAGAATGGGTTTTTACTAGCAACCTCATTTTGTCAAATAAAGTGCTACAGAAAATCAGCACCTAAGAAGCAAACAAAATACTTGGGTTCACTGACCCGCCTTAAAGCGGGGTTAGCCTGTATCTGTTAATATCTGTGTATTAAGTGGACAACACAGTGCCACTGAAGACAGCTGTCAGAATATGTCTTTAGTCTTGGAATTATGTCACTGACTTAGACAGCATAGGTAATATTACACCTGGACTTTATCACAGACTATTGAAGACTTCCCCTAAATTATTTTGCCAAATGCTCTCAAATAATATTCAAATAAATTTATTTTGATTGTTTCTTTCTTTATCTGAGGAGTCAAACTGTTATGATATACAACTATAAATAGTTTATGTGCACAAGCCAGTGACTGAAAGGGCATTAGGCTAATATATTACTGTAACAGAAAAATTTAAAGTTTTCCTACTGTCATGAATCCTCACAAAATCAATAACATGTCTGCATTCTGTGATATTGGTGTTAAAAGAAAGATCTTTCAAAGACCTCAACAATGGTGGAATAAAAAATTATTATTAACATAAAAATATTACTGAAAGGCTATGACCTCTGAAATGTCAAATGTGGACAGTCAGGTTTAATATTATGAAATATATTGACATTTCAGAACAGATCTCCACCTTCACAAACGTTTGAATGATATTTAATTTTCAACACAAGAATCCTATCAAATTTAATAATAGAGAAGATGAAATCTTATATCAATCTGTAAACTGGTACTTTTAACAAAGCTAAAGGTTTTTCTCCAAATCAGATAAATGTGCATGTTGACAGCTTTATGAAGATGCATCTCAATGTTTTTCCAATGACATTTGACTAATACAGCTTTATTAACTTGACTATTTAGATAAGGCAGATAAGCTTTAACAACACACAAAAAATCAGTGAGATCCCTTCAATACAGATAAAGGGATCCCATTATACACCCATTGAGACATATTGGGAATTTGGTGTTAGGCCCATATTTTCTTGACCATCGGCACAATAGGGGTGATGTGGTCAGCATCACGCTGTCCACCTTAACCTTCCCATCGTTACTCTGGTACCCAATTCACGAGGCTGGGTAATATGGATAAAAGGAATACCATAAAATGGCAGCAATTTACTTTGATGAAGAGCTTTTAAACAGTATTCCACTTTCAGTGACCCAATTAATAACTCGGTAGCAAAAAAAAAAGTAGTAAAAAATGGCAGAAAACAAACATGAGATGACAGTACAGATGTAATCTATTTGACAGTCCACTAAGTTTAATACATACTTCTTATAGTTTTTATATGTCAGTGATAAGACAAGCAGAAAACCTCAAAGACAACAGACATACAGCATTAAAAAAAGTCTGGGGCTCAGTGACTGTTAATGTAAACATTGTGTCTGTTTAATGTAAATACCACAGACACAAACTTGAACTCCCTGAGATACAATGTGCTAGCACAGACATCACTCTGATTATGACTAGTTCTTCTTCAGGAAACTTCTCAGACTCAAAGACTGTCCTTTTGCCTCTCCATCTATATGATTTCTTGCACTGTCGCACATTCACTCACATGTATTCCCTATCAGCTCTTTTGTCTACATTTTATTTATTTATATGCCTTGCTATTTTTGTTGTAAAAGTGGGAACATTTCAAGTTTTTTTCTCCGCACCTTGTCAAAATGCTGAGCTGAAACTCCCACAAAGATTGTTGCTCAGATAATATTTGAGGAAGTGTTATTTACGTTGTTTAATTTTTCTCTGTGTTGTATTTTTGCTCACAAATAGCCTTTAAATGAGGTTAATATCTGCATAATTGTTTCACATCTGTTTTTTCCTTTTCATCCACTTCACTCCAGGTTTTTCAAAGCTTGAGTCATTTATTAAAATAATTATCCTGTACATCTGATCTGTCAGCAGTGAAGTACTGGTAATGTAAAGTTTTACTGACATGACCAGCACAATGTGTTAACTCTAGGATGATAAAGCACATCTCTGGGGATTAATCTCTAGCTTAATGTACTATTTATATTTTAACTCTTTACGATTCTCCCAACTTTGTCTCCATCGCTTGTGTAAAGACTATTTCAAAAAGAGAGAACATAAATGTTGGACTTACTTCTTCCTTAGCATGATCATGTCCTCACCTCTCCTCTACAATGCATCCCTACATCTCTCAACAGGATGCACTTTATCCCAACCACATAACTACATCTGATAGTCAACTAAATTTATCACCCTTATAGTGCAGCTGTTAGGAAAATTCTTTTCAGACATCTGTCTTTTCTCCAGCCTGACTCAGAAACCCACAGCGTGTTCAAGGATGTACCCTTGGTGACAAAAACTTAAGGAACCTCCTGGTTAGACAGCTGTCTAAACAAGAATAATGGCAGCCAAGTGGCACCAAACCATGTGTCAGTATGTTATCAAAACATATAAGGTGTCAGTTCCTAAAGCAACATTTGCCATGAAGAATGGCTTTTCATGTAAAGTGTACAAAGTTACATACACAATTATGTGCAAACTTTGCAGCACAACTTACATTAGCAAAACTAGTAAATGATTGGTAGCTGTTTTTGCCAACATTTTGTAAGACATCTCTTGGGTGACTCCTACACATCATCATTTTCCTTACAGAGAATGTAGTCACCACTACTGATGGTCTCCCCTTACAGGAAGCCTGCACCAAGCAGTCACATGCTCTTACAATGGTGCTTTCTGTGGCAACTTGTTTGACCTGATGGGGTTGTCAGCCCATATTAGACACAACCTCGTATTAGACACTTTCTATGACAGACCTGAGGGTGGAGTAGTTCTATTCTTTCTTTATCTCTCAGAGATCCCAGGGATCTCCATGTGGCGACTCATTTCAACAGCAGTCCAGGTGTCCTTGACATCTAAGTCCCTGTTATTAGATCCTGTTCCACGAATGACAGAAGCTGGTTGAATCTTGACAACTGTTTAATCTCCCTTACAGGATTGCTTTAAGCCCCACAGCTTAAACATGAATACTCTGTTACCTGAGGCAGCATGGTTAAATTTTTTATATTTTGTCTTTATAATTAATTTTTTAAAATGTTTTTATTTACTTTGTTTTTTTATTTACATCAGCATGTATATATTTAATATTCTGTTTTTATATTTCTGTTAGGTTTTACTTTGTGTAATATTATTTAGTTACTTTTCTTTTTCTAGTTGACTGCTATATACCTTGCAATTTCTACTACTATTTTGTTTTTTTTCACTATCCACCTCTTTTACCATTAGCTGATGCCTACTTTTAATACCATACTAGTTCTTCCCATCATGTTCTTGGGGCCTGTCTCAATGGATTTCCCAGAGAGGTGACAGTGATCTTCATTTACAGCTTGCAGGACTTCAAAAACTGTCTATGCATTTAGATTAGTTCTCACTTTCTTTTCTCTACTGCTTTCATTCGTTTGCCCTTTATGAAGACCTTGTAGTTGTAAGGAAGGCCATTTCTTTGTTCATTGTTCCGGTAAGATGTACTCTGCCTATTTTTGTTCACCTTTCAATATATTTATCTACAACAAGATTCTAAAGGTGTGAGCTGTATACGTGGCACTGCATCATTTCAGACCTGTTTGGTGAGCCACGGTAGCACAGTGGTTAGTGCACTGGCTTCCTAGCTCGGTGGTCCATGGTTCGATCCCCAGTTGAGGTGGGATTTTTTAGACCGCAAATGGCTCTGGGGTCGACCCAGCCTCAAGAATAGGGTACCAAAGCAACTCTAGGAAGGTTAAGGCGGCCAGCGTGATGCTGACCACATCACCCCTAGTGTGTCAATGGTCAAGAAAATATGGGCCTAACATCTTATTCCCAATATGCCTCAATGGGCGTGTAACTGGATCCTTTTTTTTTTCTTGGTTCTAGGGGTCTCTGAAGAGACAAAGAGAAGAGCCTGTTTTGCCACCAAGCATGTCATAAAGAGACGGCAAAGGTGATCTTGTGCAGATGGGTAGCAAATTTCATTATGTAAAGCTAACAGCTACAGAAACCACTAATGCACGAACACATTAATTGTTTTGACACAAGCTTTCTACATGGTGACCCATGAACTCCCAATGTGACAAAAAAATACATTCATTCACATCTGTCTAGATATTGACATTTCACAGAATTCAAAAAAATTCTTTTAAATATCTTTGTTGCAACATCTCTGAACCATTAGTTCCCATAAGTGTTACAAAAACAAGCACTATTGAATGCAAGCACCATTGATGACACAGATGATCTTAAAATACACAACATCCTTAACAGTCTAAGTCACTAGAGCAGTAAAAGGACCTAACCCTGGGCTCATGAGTTTAATCTCAATAACAAATAACATGCCACAGTTCACAGAAATCATGAAACAAAACATTTAGTTTCTTTTAGATCAACTTCTAAAAAATCATTTCTCTGACACTGTATCACATGTCAAATCTACTAAATTTCTAATCACAGTTCAATTTATCACAAATACAACGAAATGTTTTTACTGTTTGGCCATTTCTGAACTACTAATCATTAACACCCATTTTCAGTCATGTAATTATCTAATTTCATGTATCATTGTCCCTAAACACCACAAGAGCATGACTCTTACGAACCAATTTAATTCTCTTCTTCTCTGCACAAGAACTGGTTAGCCTCTAATTGTGAATTCTTAGTTCTGCCATCAAGTCCTCAAGCTGGTTTTTCTCTTGATCCCATCTAGCAGATTTTTAATAAACCAGCAATTAGGAAATCAGAGGCTTCACAATTTTATGTGCATAATGATATTCCATTCACTTTTCTAAGAATAATGCCAATTGTGATTCATTCTCCTGTGCTACGTTCTGCACTTTCTTTACTATCACATTTATGTTCTAAACCCTTGGAGCTGCTGGCGAAGGAATGATTTTTAAGAATAAGCTCCACGAGTTCAGGTATTGTCATTGTAACTTCATATTCCAGGGGATTGATCTGAAAGTTAAAAAATACATAAATATATAACTGCTACTACATTTTTTATAGCTCAGAATCTAAATATAAAGCATTATTGTAAATCAAGTACACGGTATATAACAGTTGGAAAACAAGCATAATAAATATGAAAGGCATTTAGGTGTGAAATACATTCATACAGTCAAAGGTAGACAAGAAGAAAAATATACAAGAAAGAAAGAATGTCACAAAAACAAGCAAACTTTAAAACAAACTAACTAACTAACAAAACACAAATAAACAAACAAAAGAGAGAGACTGTAAGTCTCTGTAATGTTTATTTCAGCTCTGGTAAATGATGACTTGTTGAAACAGACTCTCAATAATTATGCAAAAATAGTTTACAACTGTACGATCACACTGTTTTAAACTCCCCTTTTTTCGGCGAGTCTTATGTACATTAACCACCAGAAATGGAATTCTGTGGACTATGACAAAACAGTATAACAATCTAGATTTTGTGGAGTACCTTGATTTATTATATCACAAATGAAATCAGACGCAAGATAAAATGAAAATTCTGGATGCAAGGTCACAGCAACTGGGTCTGAAAATCCACAAAGAAGATATAAAAGACAAAGATTTTGAGAATAAATAAAGCAAACAATAACCACATTGCACTTGGAGAACCACCCATCAAGATATTGACTCATAGATATCTCAGAAACAACACGGACAAAACTTATGAAAAATGATTTGTATGGCTCTGAAACATGGAGAAACATAAATGACACAACCGACAGCTTCACAGGGCAGTGCTTGTTCTGGATCTCCAAGGTAAAAGAAATAGAGAGAGGCCCAAAAAACATGAGGAGCAAGGAGCTGGCGAGACATAAAAAGGATAGAGAAAACATGGAAAGAACAGAACAGCACAGGAGACAGCCTAAACTCCACATGGAGCTGAAGGGTAGTGAATAGATGAATCAACAAGAGCCACAGTTTTATTGCTCATTTTATATCTCTCTTCAGGACCGAAGACGCAGCAAAAGAGATGAATGCAGTCAGCGACTCATAGCTTGACTGCTTGCATCAGTGAACCAGAGCTAACCAAGACCCTACTCCACCTCCAAGTGGTGGTCCTGGAAACAGGCTGCATCACTGCTGTCTGGCCGAGAGAGTAGGGATCAAAGAGGGAAGGCAAACCCAGCCCCCATAAAATGCTGTGCGGAAGTCGGTTGTGTCGAGCCGAAAGGCTGAAATATTGCAGCTTTGCTGTAAACGGCGACACAACATAACCGTCTTTTTCAGGACAAAGGAGGAAGAAGAATATCTCTTTATCATCCATAACATAACTTACTTCTTTAGAATTTTGGGTGTCCCTGATGACTGACCACTGATTTATAATGTCATTGTAGTATGCAGCCTGTTCAATGTCTCTTCTCTGTGTGTAGAGCCTGACTAAACCCCTGTAGTCATACTCCAATCCACTATAGCCTTCTCCAAACAGCTGCCGTCCTATAAAGAGAAACTACTCTTGGTAAGATCATCACAACAAAACAAAAACTCTTAGTAATAACAATAGCTATGATGATAATAAATAACAGAAATTATCAAATTAACAAGCAACTACAAAAGCAGACATAATAAATTAACTAGCAATGCTGTTAAATAAGAAAACAGGAAGGTAGGAAGAAAAAATTTCTGATCACCCGTTTGCCAGTCACTTCGATTACGGAAACAACAGCAAATGGATTGATTTGCCGTTGCCCTAAAGACGCCAATAGGCGTGATGGGAAACAATGGCAAAGAAAACCTATCTGCTGTTGCCCTAAGACCCCACTAGGCGTAATGGCCACTGACTGCTTTGACGGTCGGTGGCTAAGGACGGAAGAAGAAGAAGAAGAAGAAGAATCTCACCGTCACAGAAAATAAAAAACGTGGGTTATTGAAAGAGAATGGTGATGAAACTGAAGGAATAAAGAGAATGAGTAAGCAGAAATGAGAAAGTGAGAGAGACCAAACATGAAATAGTGGGCAAAAAAAAAGTGTGACAGAGCAAGTTAAAAAAAAAAAAAATGTGATGTGGAGTGAAAATGAAGGAATCAGGATTTGAAACAATGTATCCACCAACTTTTTTAAAATTAGTAAAACTAAATGATTTCATACTGAGACATATACTTTTCCACATTTATGTCTTTTCTAAATCAATTTTCTTTGACTCTCACTGCCAAAATTTTCCCCAGGTTCCCAATCAATATGGAGAGTGTTGCTAAACTAGATTGTTTATTTGTCACTAAACAATCTAGAAATATAATCATCTAATTCAGGCCATATTTAGAACTGTAACGTTATTTCTGTTAGTATTAAGGGCATGCACGGCAGTGAAAATCTAGTTTCAGGTACAAAATATTGATTTTTTACTTTTGAGCTTATTTTATTAAATAATCATCGAGAAATCGATTGAGAAATCGGTTTTATGACACAAAAAATGCATTTGACGTCAAAAAGCATATTTTCCGTACTACCCCCAAGCTATGATGTGCAAATTAGTGCCAAAAATGCAAGATTTGCCGCTCAATAATACCTTAGTTATGCTGTCCGCATTGTGGAGTATTTGGTATCGACGAAAAGGGAATTTCTTTCTCTCCTGGATTATAGCAAATTCGAAACCTTTCTTTCTCATAGCTCTGCGTGATTTGGCATTCAAAATGTCCATAATTTTATGCTAACTTCCTTTGATTACAGTTCAATTGTGTTCTATTACTTCAAAATGGGAAGAAAAGGTAAGAAAGCAAAGCTAGAACAACTTTCTGCTGCTAGAGCACGTCGACATCGACAGTGTATAATTGCTAGCAATGATAAGACCGAATCAGCGGTGAATGATAACCAAACTGATGTAGGCTCATCATTGAATTTCTGCATATCTGATTGGCCTATAGTTCAAATCGCTGATCCAATAGTGCCTTTCCCCACTGGCCCAAGTCAATCTGATATAAAAATGAACTTGCTCCTCATAACACTATCTGTGCCCAACCTAAACCTACGTACAGAACCATTGTGGACATTTCTTTTATCAACAATGTGCTCACCAATGTGTGTTGCAACGTGTGCAAGCAGAGCACATTGCACACAACAACTGACAACACCAAGTCAAAAGGTTTCTCTCTCTTCCTGGAAGTTGTGAGCCACACATGTGAAAAAGCAATTTCTGGAACATACAAATCCGAGAGGGAACCAGAAGGCTGTGGTCCTCGGGGACATGCAATCAACAACTGCTGTTCTTGTTGCCCTCATGTCTGGAATGGGCCCATCAACGTTCAATCTCTTCTGTGAGAACCTAGACCTCCCTGGCCTGCACCAGAAAACATTTCATAAATATGCAGATCCCATTTTTGATCACTTGGATACCATGCACTCTACAGTATTTCAATGTGCCGTCAGCATCGTCCGAGCTGAACATGCTAAGAGTCAATTAGGCAAGACAAAGGGGAGAGGAAGAGCTGCAGGAAGCTGAAGGAGGTGCAGCATATAGTGCTGGACAATTTTAGACACATTCAGCCCCCCAGAATGGAGTATATTGGACAAGACAAGGCACTCGGTCAGTAATATGCATTTTTCTTTAAATTAACTTTTTATTAACAAAAAATTACAAAACTAACAACCTTTCTGACAGATCATTATAAAATTTGCCATGCATGTAGTACACACATATATCTTTATTTTTACACGAGAATTTTGATATTTTGGTAATTTTTAAAAATATATTTTTTTAAATCCATTAAAAATATAATTTTTAACTAATCAAAATAAGCATGAGTACACATTTTTTAATTGTCAGTCACAACATGTGTGTGCAATTTGATACATTTTGGACAACAGGACACGTGATATGGTCTCTTGAAAATTAGTTAAAAATCCAATATGGCGGATGTTTTTTTTTGGGTTACCATGGTAACCACGTTTTTTAACAAAATAAACTGTAGAATTTGGTTCATGGACATACACTGTGTCTTTGAGTATATAAAAAGTTTGAAAAGGTTATTAGAACAACAAAAGTTAGTTTTCACTGTAGTGCATGCCCTTAAGTGACTGTTTTTAGTATAGTTAAGTGGCTTGTGCATATGTTTTGCTGTTATCATATTAGTGTGATGAATCAACAGGGATCCTGTTTTTTGTTTGTTTAATTTATTTAGTTATTGCTAGAAAAATATGGCAAGTAATTAACCAACTAATTTCAAGCCTCCTAGGTGAATTGCATCTACAGCATTATGCTTTTGTGAAAGCATCACTGACAAGGGGGAAGATTTGAAGGATACTGACAATTTGTCATCAAAAGATGGAGTTGACACAGCAATGTCAGACAGATCATATTTAGCACCCCCAACAAAAAGGAACAAAACTAGACCTCATTCTGCACCTAATGCCTCGTCACAGGTGGAAGATGATGCCAGGGGTACTGTTAAAACTTCCAACAACTTTACATTTATCTCCAAATCAAAGGGTATCAGAAAAACAATGTGTACACCATATGTTGATAGAACAAAATGGCTGGATTGTTTGTTTTTTTTTTTTGGCTCTTGTCAAAGATGATGTAAGGCAATATATATAATCACAAGCATCAATGACTATGCCTCAAGATGTGTGCAGATAAACACTCCAGTCCTCTATTTTGTATGATGAAATGATTGTTGGTTTCATGAGGCATGAGAAGTATAAACAGTTCAATGCATCCAAGCACCATAAAAAAAATCAGTTAATGAGTAGGCAGTACAACTAGATATAAAGTAGGATACCATTACATGCCCAATGAGGCATTTTGGGAACATGGTGTTAGGCCCATATTTCCTTGACCATCGGCACACTAGGGGTGATGTGGTCTGGTCAGCATCACGCCTACAACTAGATATACTAAACTAAAAAGGTTCACCTCCAGCCCTGAAAGGCCTTTCTTTAAAACACATGGAAAGACTGAAAATGGGTCTCTAAAAATGACAAAATTTTGTGCACTGCATGGCAAAACAAAAAGCTCAATCTTTCATGATAGTCCCTTCTAATGGAAATGCTGAAGACACCACACATAAGCAATGAGGCAAAACTCTCCACTGAGTATATCAGGTGCAATATGAGTATGAATGGATGTGATAAGGCCAATCAGATGCTCCACTATTATGGATTCCTGACAAGGAAAGGTGGAAGATTTACCACATGTACATTTGTTGCAAAAATGAAAATACATCATCTTCTCTGTCCCAACCACAGGCACCAGCTTAAAAATGTCACACAGAAATTCAAGCTGATGTTGATTAACCAGCTTACCTCAGCAGGGGTAAGCAACCAGTCGATCCTTATCTACCGGTACTCCCAGTGGACGATTTAGTAGATCTTTAGGTGATTGCCGGGCAAAAAAAGACTTTAAACTAAGGAAATTTCGGACTAGACATCTCACGCCATCACTTAAAATCGCAGTGTCCCCGTGATCAAAGGCACTTTTTCCACATTCCCAATGAATATATATGTGAACTACATGAGATAGGAATGCTGTCTTTTCTTTGTAAGGTTTATCACCCCCTCCCCCCACACTTAAAATCTCTCTCTCGCACACACACTGTAGATATTTAGAGGGATCAGTGTTTCTAAAGTAGATCCCAAAAGCTCCTGGGTTGCTGACCCCTGAGCTAAAGTAATAACTCATGCAGATAACATGACTACATCAAGAGTTATCTGGCCTTAATCAAATGCTACAGAAAGATTTCAGGGTGCTAAGCATGTTACTGTCAGGGCAGAAACAAGATGGATGCTAAAAGGTGTGCAGTTCTCCAAAAGATGTGAAGATAACTGTCTGTGCTTGTGAAGGCTAACCTCTACTTGATCCTCATTGCTTCAAGATTCTTTGATGTAGCACATTTTAATGACAACAATATTAAGTGTCTCTCCATAAGTTCATATTTTGCTGTTAATTTTTTTTTTTTAGCTTTTTTCAAATTACAAATTATAATTCTCTATCCACTTCCCACATGTTTGATGTATAATTTATGCTAGTTCCCAGAAACTATTTTTAAAAAGTTTACACTTAAAGATGTATATCCGGCACACACTAAAAAATTCAGGCACGTAAGTAGCATGAGTTGACAAATAACAAAGTGACAGCTGCACACTAGTCATACCTATTTTTACAGATCTCAAGTACAGCTTCTCAGCTTCATCATATCTAAGCACATCATAGTTAAAGAGTGAAGCAAGATGACCCACAGACAAAGCCACTTCATAGTCATCAGGGCCCAACAACCTTTCCTTTATTTCAATAGCCAGCTTGTGCATTTTCTCAGCATCCTAGTTACATGTTGAACGTTTCACATTTACATTTCAGGTAATCCTTGTTACAAAATGAGATACTGATATATCTTACAAAACAATTTCAGAACAACTTAGAACACTAACTTATACACTCACACGTGCACAAAGAGAGACAGAGAAAAAGAGAGTGTTTTCAGTCTTATAACTGACTGTCAGCTATTTACAATTAACTCGGTCTTTAAAACAAAAAAAGAACAAAAGTAATGTGTTACTAGGACAAAAGACAAAGAAAATAGCCTACACTGCAGCCACAAGTCCTTGGTCAGGGAAAGGAAAGTCATTAAACAACTAAGTCAGAAACATGAGAAAATAAAATAAGAAAACACACAAGTAAATAGGACAATAAAGGAAAGAAGATCTAAGCTACAAAGAATAAAGAGAATGGGAGTCAAGAAAAGAGAAAGACTGTACAATCAAAAAGTGTGAAGTGTATAAAATGAGAAGAATACGCTGGCGATGGACTAGATTCATGATAGGAAGGCATGAACATGCTGAAGGCATGAAACTACATTTTCAAATGCTACTTCTAAATTAAATATTTGCATTTAACAATAGAAAAATGATTACTAGCATTCTTCTTCTTCTTCTTCTTCTCGTTCGCTGTTGTTTAGAAATGTCTACACAAGAAGTCCGGTTTTCTGGATGTATGTTGCTGTGGTTGAAAGTTCTTCAAGACTCCCAAACAGCTTTGTGTGGATGTGCGTCTCTGTGGGCCAATGTTCAGTTCGCAATTGACTAAGCATGTGGCAGTCTTGCAGGATGTGTTCGGCTGTCTGTGCTGCCTGTCCACACGTACATAGGGGTGATGGGACCAATCTCAGTCTGTATAAGTGACTGTTCAGTCTGTTGTGTCCTGTTCTCATACGGAACAGGATCACCTGTTTTGCTCGATCAAGATATTGATAGTTGTCTCTTTGTTGATCAATTTTCCTGATGGCCTTGATAAGGGTCTTCTTTTCCTGGAATGTGATTGTTTGTTCTTTTTGTTCCTGTGTTGCTCCCTCTTTTGCTAACATATCTGCTCTCTCATTTCCTGGTATGCCACAGTGTGATGGTATCCACTGTAGCACTACCCTTCTTTTGATATTTACTTCGCATAGGACTTTGTTTAATTCTGGCAGTTTATCACTGTTGAGGGCTTGCAGAACTGACATTGCATCGGTAAGGAATACAACCTGCTGACATTGGCTTATTGTGTTATTTATTATTCCTGCAGCAATGCTTATGGCCTGTACTTCAGCAGCATAGTTTGAACAGAATATTCCAGTAGGTGAACAGGTGGATTCATTTTCTTTGTCTGGATAGACCACATAAACTCCTGCGCCTCCGTTCTTCACTGCTCTGGTTGCAGATCCATCAGTATATACTTGGATCCATGCTTCTCTGGGGTATAGTTCTTCAATCATGTCACATGCTGCTATTTTCCTTTGGAGAGTATTTAGCTCTCCCATGGGGCAGGTGGTAGTTATGGAGGTCTTAATACTGAAATTTTGATGTTGTTCCCATGGGGTTGGGAGGAGTGTGGGAGTTATTTCCTTAGTGATGTCTGGTAGTTCATCCTTGTATGTTCTAATTAGTTTTTTTTGGACCGATGCACAAAACTGCTTCTCTTCAACCTCCCACTGGCTAAATCTCCAAATCTAGTTTTCATTGGATGTGCGGGCATGTTCTTGTACTTTTCTGCTTGGATCAGGGTCTTAGTGTCTCGTCTGTATAATAAAGGTGGAATGCCTGTGATTTTTTCCATTTCATTTATTGGTGTGGTCTTCATGGCACCCGTGATCAACCTAAGCGCTTGATTTTGTACTTTATCTAAGGCTTGTAGGTGTGATTTGGCTGCTGTAGACCATGCTGCTGATCCGTACTCTAATATAGGTCTTATTGCACCTGTATACACTTTCTTTAGTGTTGTTTCGTTAGCTCCCCAACTTGATCCAGCTATTTTCCTCAGTATGGAAAGTTTTCTTCTCGCTTTAGCCTCTGTTCTCTCGATGTGGTGCCTCCATGTCATTCTCTTATCTAGCATTAATTTTCAAAGACCAAATTATCTGAATTTTATAACTCGCATTGTTCACAAAGCAAATTATGTATTATACGGTATTGATCAAATTTGTTGGAAATCTTTGCACCAATTTAGAAAAGAAATATCAAAATTTTGAAGGACAAAAACAAAACTAAATCAAGAGCTAGGCAGAAACTGACCTCATATCTTTTCATAGACTGAAACAGTCGGCCTAGATTGCCATAGTGCTTAGCCGTCTGTACATTTTCTTCACCAAAAGCAGTCCTTGCTTGTTCTAAAGAGGAAAGGTGAAGGCTGAGCGCCTCTTCTAGAAACTTTTTCTCCTCATCTTTGTCTGTGCAGTCTATTCCTATTTCTTCCAAAATTAAAGCTGAAAAAAATTTAAAAAATTCAAAGAGCTTCAAACATTAGTTGTGACAGGTCACTGATCATACTGTTGAGGAAACTTAAATATTTCTGCCAAATTTCTGTTTTTCAAAACACCTTGGTGCAGTAATGGAAACTGGGAAACCCAAGACATGCAAATAATGGTGATTTTGTAAAATTATGGGTAAATTAAAAGCACTCAAAAGTTACTACGTACCAGATAACAGAACACAAGTCAAGGAAAAAACAGAAGTTTTAGGGGTCAGCTTTTATTATTGCAACCTAATGCACTAAAAGCAGAATATAAAAGTTCCAGATAGTCTATGGCATAAAATAAAAATGGATGGCTAATTATTATTTATCCCCCAGGCCAGTCGTTGCCCCCCCCCCCCCCCGATGACTGAAAAAGTGAGGAGGAACAGCATGCATGCAAGCCGTAAGGAGGGTGCCCCTCCACCCTGCAAAGGCACAACAGGCCAACCACCTGTTTACCTTAAAAACTAATTACAAGAGACGACAGAGAGAAAACTGGATTTATCTTAAAGGCAACGAACTGGCACAGATTACAGACCCCTGCAGACTCAAGTGGCGCAGCCATAACTACAATGGTTTGGCCATGTATGCAGAATGGAAGAAGACGGCTACCATGAAAAATATGGGAAACTAAGAGCCAGGAATCCCAACCTACAGGACGACCCAGAGTTCGCTGGGAGGACAACATTAGACAATCCCTGAAAGACAGAGGACTAGATTGGAACCAGGCCAGGAGAAAGACACAGGGTTCATAGCAAATTTCTTCAAGCATTTTCCAGGCTTTTTCCAGGTCCAGCACGTGATTTTCAAGGATGGGAAACTCTAATATTTTCCTCATCTAATTTTCTCAGATATAATTATCACTTTGCTGATCAGCAATCCGGAGCATTACCGTCTCCCATTACCAAGGGTGTTTGCAGATTTCTTTAAAAAGAACTTTTTTTTTTTTAAATTCATAAAAGATTGAAAAACAGACATCTTTTCCAAGTTTTTAGTGAATTTGTTCAACATCAGCGCAATAAAATGTTAGTGACATGGATGGTAATGAATAAAATAAGCTTGATTGACGTATTGATTTAACGATTAACCACGTATATCAACATAAAAGGCTAATAAAATTGGAATAAAATGTTTAATAAAAAAAACTGTATTTTTCGTGTTTGTCTTTTTTGAATGTATTCTGCGTCTGTGGCATCTGACAATGAGCGTTTGTAAATGTTTGAGTAGTTAAGTACTTCTAGTTGGAGTCTGAGCTGCTTTTTTCATTAACTGGGGTTGAAGTTGTAGCTGTAGGCCTCTGCAAGAGTCTTTGTCAACGATCCACGTTGATAATCCTTGACTGTGTGGTATAACTTGAAGCAGGGTATCAGGCATAGAGGTACATTGCAATCTTGGCAGTACATGCAAGTCTGGCTTCTGTTCCCTGCAGCCTTACACACTTTAGTCTGGTTTGTACCTTGCCCTTTCATATTTATCAATGAAGTGGTGCTCAGTAAGTCATGTTGTTTTGAAGGTGTCACATTGCGTCGAAGAATAGCAGGTTCAATTTTTTTTTTTTTTGTAAGCCCGCTAATACTCGAGGCGAAATCTCAGGTTATTATTAATGTCTAACCTGACTTTGATTTTACGTGAGTATCCCTTTTTTCTTGTACAGAGACAGGTGTCCCTCGCCATTCAGGCAGATACTCGCCGATTTCGGAGGTACCCATTAGAGCTGGGTCGGCTCAGGAGCCGCCAATCCCTGGTCAACGACACTTCTTCAAATGTTCTCGCCAGGTCTCGAGTTAATCCAGTCCAAATCCCGGTCGACGAAAAATCCTCAAATGCCATCGCCCGGGTTTGATCCTGGATCACCCGGTCACCAGAGCAGTGTGGTAACCACTACGCTAGCGCGGCTCCTAGCAGGTTCAATTAGAGTCATACTGACATCCTGATCTTCGCATTGATCTTTTTTTGTAGAGTTGGCAGTGTTGTAGGTTATGTGCCCATTGACCAGGGCAGTTTCAACTAAGAAATAATATAAAAATAGGATCTGTGTGGGTAGGGGTAGCTTGCACCTAGTTGGCTGAAGTTTCCACACCTCCCATACTTTTGCTGTATTTTTCTGCAATCACTGGCTTCTGAATTGTTCTGCCCTAAAGAATTTGTCTTTCTAACTGTCTTGTTTATATTATCATTGGAGTGAACAGTGGATATAAGGTTAAATCTTTTCGTATCATGCCAGGTGACTGTCAGCATGCCTTATCTTCTGTCGCACAAAACACAGGATGATTTGTCTTTTTCAATTTGTGTTGTTTTTTTCTTCAGTGCTACAGGAAAATGCTTCCTATTTTCCGCTACTGTTCCAAATGCACCAATCTGAATTTCAGGTCTTGAAATAAAGCTGAAGGCTGAATCAAAACTATCACAGAAGAGAATATGTCCCTTGTTGCATATGAAATTTGAATTAAAACTATGGTGACTTTTCACTGAAAAGAAAAAAAAAGAGTCCAAATAATCTCAGCTCTCAAGAGTTTTTTTCCTTGGTCACAAATAATGTCACATCTGTGGTCTCCTAGTAGTGTTAGTTTAAAAAAAAAAAAAAAAAAAAAAGGAACACAAATAACTTAAGAGTAGGTGTCACGAAGTGGTTTTAAGTTTATAGAGTTTGCCTGAATGAAAGCAAGACCCTAGTATGAGAAAGTCTGAGAAGATAGAATTTAGATGGAAAATGACATGCCTGTGGACAGGTGAGACTATTGGCTCAAGAGATAGACCCAGGATTTGACCCTCCCCTTGCCGCTTCGTGACTTCAGAATGGCTATAGTCTCCCCGCCTCTGACTGCCTTGAAATACAAGGAGATAAGGTGTATAAATACGACCACAGACACCACTATACAGACGACGTAAAGTAAGTATAGTAATGAGTAGAATCTGATCCAGTAAATATATGTATATATATTTATTTACAACAATAAAGCATTAAAATATCATCAAGCAATCACATAAATAGCTTGCGCTGTTGCACGGCCTGAAAAAAAACCCAAGTAACAATGAAATTAGGTAGACACTGAAAAAAAAAACCCAAACCCCAAATCACATTCACTCTTTCTGTCACCCTGCTGAGGAACAATAAAATGATTAGTTATTTAATCTACTCTGATATTGTGGGGCTGTCAACTTTAGCCTCCACTCTCTAACACAACTAAGATTTTACTGTCTTAGTCCTGCTGACTCTTCCTCAACGACCATCTACACAGCTTTCCACTTGTTAGGCGATATGCGCCGCTATCTAACACCACTGGAAATGCTAAAATAATAGACTTGGAGTAATACAATGGCTCAGTGTCTATCCTTCAACTGGATACTGAACAGACCCTACTGGTCCTGTCTATTTTCTCCCTCCTTCTCTCCGTTACGCTCTCCTCTCGTTCCTTTCAAGACCAGGCATGGTAACCCTGTCACCTGTTCCTGAATTCTGCGATGATGATGATGAAGTTCTGGCGTCAAGCATGAGGTACTTGATGAACTGTCGACAAAACTTCTCTGCTGCTGAATAGCTTCCCTCTTTTAACCCGCTCCGGAGTTAGAGGAAAAAAAAACCCCCACAGCCTTGATTTCCGGCTGTACGCAATTGAAACCAGTCTCACGGCCACCTGCCGTTGCTAGAGACTATAATAGCGATGCTCCGGGCTGTATGATAAATAAACCCCGTTCCAGCTGAAGCATAGGGGATTCACTGCCAGAGACCGTAGAGTATTTTTTCTTTTGCTCCTGACGATAACTAGAGTACTCTGACCCTGAGATATGTCTTTTGCCGTGGATAATTTTATTTGACAAAATTATGCTCCCCACTGTTTCGCCGCGACTCGCTGAAATTAAAAGAAACAGCTTCCAATGTACACCCTCTCTAAAATCACTTATCTCTAACATATACTATACATAAAATAATTCTATCCACGTGTCACTTCAATCTCACTCCTTCTCTCCCCTTCTTCTCTCGTTCTGCATAACAATACATAATACTATCCCACGTGGCACTAAAATCACACTCCTTCTCTCCCCTTCTCTCGTTCTTCACACAATACATAAAATACCACTATCCCACGTGGCCTCTTCATCCCCCCCTCCTTCTACTAAAATCTGCCAGGTAAAATAAACAATAGCCCAGACACCGTCTGACAGGTTACATGGCCGTTACGCATGACTACCCACGTGTTCAAAACATGCCAAAATAGGGAAATCCTTTTACCCATTAACACAGGAGTTTCCCTGGCTTACTCCAATTTAAATTAAACCTCGCTGTAGGACTGATTTATTTCCCCAAGCCGTATAATTCACTGATAACGTAAGCTCACTGCATTCCTCACATTTAAGGGTCAGAAAAATTACCGTACACACCAAGGATTTCCCAATAAAATTACATTAGAAAATATACAGGAATAAATGGGGGTTTTACATAACATTTTACAATTATGAACACACGTGTAGCTTATAACTTCACACGTTCCTATCTACTGCCAAAATCATAGAAAGAATAAGCACACTGTTACATTTACATCGTTCTTCAAAAATTGATAATGGATGGCACTATCGTTTAAAAACTTAAAAGTTAATCTTTACCTACGGGCGAATTTCTCAAAAACCCACTAAGAAGAAAAAACGATTAATAAAAAGTTACATACCAATTATCGCTGGTTTTTCCCACAGTGGAGAACGATAAATCGACGTAGTCTGACGGCAGGCAAGATTTCTTCAAGAGATTTGCCCACAGTTCTAACTGGCTATTTATACACCCCGGGACCACTCCTACGCATCATCGCGAAACCCGCGTGGCTTAAAATTGCGTCACGTTACCTGACGGCCGTGTGCTTCCGGACACGTCATACCGCGTACCCGAAAATATCGATTTATCGTAAACAACGATAATCTGCTTGATAGCGGAAAAATTCAGAAGAGGGTAAAACTGATTGTAGTGGATTTTGATGGTATTGTATGGTTGATGTCACCTAGTGTGATGTATGAGGTCAGCTGTGAAGGCTCCTGAGATAAATGTAGATGTGAATTACAGAAGGCCCTTCTTACTACCACTTATGACCTCACACATATCTTTTTTACTAATGAATGTGGCTACGTTAAAAGTCTAGGGTACTGATATGTAATGTGTTGTGGTAAATTACACACACACACACACAGATATTTAAGAAGTCTAATAATATTAATAAAATTTTATAACACACTGAACTAACTCAGGCTATTTTAGTTTTTAAAGTTAAATCTTTTGATAAATTTATTTTGTTCTGAACCAAATGTTTAGTTGGTCAGAACATAAGAAATATTATGGAGTCATAAATGGAATGCAAAATCATATGACATAATAAAATGGAAAAATGTGTACTTAATTATTTCAAATGACTGGTTAATAATAATTATATTAAGATAGTCACAGGAGAACTTATTACTAGATATGCTGTTGGGATGGTGTAATCACTCCCAGTCTATGACTGCCAAACATTGTCCGTTGACTTAAGGGATAAATATATATAGTTTAATTTCCCCAATGTCATGGCTTTATTAGGGATAAATTAGTTGAAAATTTCGTTGGTGAAAGTCCAGCAGGCCAGATATAACTTATCTCGCCTGCGTCGATCCTGTACAAAAGTCTTGTGGCCCCACCTCTCTGTGCTGGGGGCAATATACGGCTGCTCTGACACAATGATAGACTGCTCTGGTCCACACTTGGATATATTACTACAGCATTTGACACCGCTTTGGTGCCAAATAGAAACTCACAGTTCTGAAACAAAAGTATTGGTCATGTGTCAGAACTCTACTTCCTGAACCACTTCTGCACACAACACTACACAACAACAACACCACATAGACTGGGTCAGATCTCTCTGACCACACAGCACATCTTACCAAGTTGGTTTCACATAGTATTAGTTCCCCAAGACTACAGTACATCTGAGATATGTTCAATAGCTTCCTGCTATTAAATAAGATAGGTGATATGTTCCACTGATCTCAACACTAGATCCTTTTTCATAGTTTTATTTAGGCGTGACTATATATTTTCTTGGTATGTATGTCTCTAGACCCTGATCTAGGGCTGGGGATCTAGAGCGAACACTTACTTGTCGTAATCATTTTTATAATATGGCAGTATCAATCACTCGAATTATTAAAATATACAGAATAAATATTGTTCATTCTTACCAGAATTCAGAATTGAGAACACAGTTAAATTTACTAGCAAAACTCAGCTGAGCTGCTGGCCATATGATGGCGTCCCACTATATAGTTATATTCTTATGGAATCAACACCACCATGGATTCAAACTGCGTCTCTGAACAGACTTATGTCGAATGGCAAACTTTCACCTCTCTATCCCGCTACTATAAAATGCGTTGGCCAATCGCCGACTTCCCCCCTAACTTTCAAATTGCCAACCAAAAGTCACTTCAGTCAAATCTCAGTCAAGTATGTATTACGGTCTGTTAGTCCGTCTGTCTCTACTTGTTTTTTTCATAAAAACACACTTGGTTTTACATGCATTTCCTACACGAATCTGCTGCCTAAGTTATTTTTAGCTACAATGCTCCACCACATTCCCTCTCTTTAATTACAGCTCGATTTTTACGTTTGCAGACTCAAGGCCAAGATTTTGGAAACTTTTAGTGACATGGGTTAACAGTGCATTCGCTTGTATGATATGAACAATACAGTCTTTTGTCAATATCTTTTTTATTATCTATCCGTCTGTATAAATGAAAGCATATTATTTCTCTGCTCAAGATGGGCTATCAAACTAGCTAGGTTTTATTTTCATAACTCTATTATTAAGAAAAAACATATTTTTTCTCAAGTTTAAATTTTGAAATTTGTTCGAGAACCTTCCCTCATGTGTTTTGCCGCGGCATTCAAATAAAGACCAAGATCGAAACACGTCCAAGAAATGACTCTCGATCAAGAGCTAATGTCCTTTTCTTGTCCATTTCCTTACTTTATATCAACTCGGGACGTGAATTTTTTTCCTTTCACCCCCACTTGCGTCTTTTTGCCGTTCGAACTTCAAACACGTGTTCAGTCATATTTTTCCTTTTTTGTGTCCTCCGTTCTCTCCCGTCTACAAAGGGTAAACGTTTCGTCTGCACTTCTAACTTGTTAGTTTTTAAATGGCGGTGGGAAAGGCTGGCATGGGCGAGCATGTCTCCTAGTATCTTACGCATTATTTTTAACCCTACATTTCATCGTTAATTTTGGAGATATTTTAACGTTGTATCATGGTGACATCATCACACTGATGCTAGAATAAAATAAACCTACCATCATAAACGAACCCATTTAATCCCTACCGAAAATTACCAAACACGATATAGATTCAAATGAGAATAAATAAAATGGTGGAAATTCAAAACAGAACCACAGAATCGGGCCGGAAATACAAAATAGACAGAATCGGGCCGGATGAAAGACAGAATTACAGTGCGGCATCACAGTAGGCCTAAGCTATGTATATTTACCAATTCAAAATTCTAAACGCATACATAATAGTCAAACAATATTTAACTAGAACAAAAGGTAATATATATAGTAATTGGGAGGGTAATACTTATGATAAGTGATAATCTATTAAATATCTAACTGGAGACCTTTACACACACCCCCCCCCCCCCCAGCCCCCCCCCCCCCCCCCCCCCCCCCCCCCCCCCCCCCCCCCCCCCCCCCCCCTTACTATTTTTGTTGGGTTTTGTTTCGTTTGTTTGTTTAGATTTTTATTTAAAATTTAATTAAATTTTTTTTTAAATTTTTAATAACATAGGCCTATCCACAAAATTGCTGATTTTCATTTATCCTAATTACCGCGATTTGACAGATGTGATGCCACTTTCATGTATCAGCGGTTATTCATGTTATCTGAAATTGAAAACATGTAGGCCTAGGCCTATCCTATAACCCTTCAGAGGTAGAAAGGGATAAGTCTTTTCATCATAAATATAATAAAAAAAGCATTCAAACTATATTTATTTCCAAAAAATGTGGTGAAATGAACAGTGGGACATGGTCTGATAACAGGGTAGGCTATAGGATATGGAATCGCCATCAATTTCTATTCCTGACCATCATAAACTGTGTCAAATATATTCCCGTATGCAGAGGTAAAAAAGAAATTTCGTTCAAACGCTTGCTTATAGGCTAATTTTGGCCATGGTTAAAAATTAAACTGTAAATAGGCCTACATTGTAAATACAGATGCAAGTACAGTAGGTCTATCTATAAACTGGACTTATTTAAATAGGTTTTATAAATAAGATAAACGAATTTATTACTTACGACGAGTGCTAAAAATAAATCTGCGTTTACGTCGTTAACGCAAAGCGCCGAAAACTTTTGGAAATGGATTTAATGCGCAAAGGGAAAAAAAAATTTTCGGTAACTTTGCGCAAAGGGAAGTAAAAATTGTACGGTAACTTTACAATTTTTACTTCCCTTTGCGCATTTCCAGAAGTTTTCGGCGGTTTCGTTTTCGGCGCTTTGCGTTAATGGCGTAAACGCCAATTTATTTTTAGACTCGTCGCATCTGTTGTTGCGAAAAATACCATCAATAACCAAAAAATGGACACAAAGTAACGAACTTTCGATTTCGTATTATTTTTCAAGGTCCGATGCGGAAAATTCAAGGCTTATAGCCATTTTTCCAGGCTTTTCAAGGCCTGGAATTTTTTTTTTTCGTTTTCCAGGTTTTTCAAGGTTTTTCCAGGTCACTACGAACCCTGAAGACAGTCAATAGGATAGTATGGCACTCTCTCTGGCAAACCTCTACACCCCAGGGTAGAAAAGGAATGACTGTGATATCACCCTGCTGCAAGAAATGGACATGTCACATCAAGGCAAAATTTTTACCTGGTTAATGTACCTAAAGTACCCATTGTTGTTGTCTGACTAGGGCTGCTGAGCTTAATGTTCTTTTGCAGCCAATGCCAAACTGACTTTCTTGGCATTATCTACATTGTAGATCAAAGGTTTTCCTGCCATTCCACAGCTTGCTGAGTTGTGAATTGTGAGCTCTAGTGTCTTTCCCAGGTGTTTTTCCAGGTTCGACATGCACTTTAAGGATCCTTACATCTGGTTTTACGCAAGCAGGAGAAATGAAAGACAGTATACTGTGCACTTCCTGCCATCAGGAGGCTTTCCAAATATGCAGGGCTAAAATACTGCTTCTGCGCTGTCCGAAGGAATCGTCACATCCTGCACAGATCCACCTCCTTCACCTTTTATTTATCCACTGTGGGATCCACCTGTGTGCAGTCGACCAGTAAATTCTGAGCTAAGTGTGCAATGCTGGGTTCTCAACATGTTGGATCACAGTGGGAATTATGGTGTTGGTCTGCTCTGGTGCAGCTAATTGACTCCGATCATTGGCCAGACAATTCCCGAACTCACAGGCTGCCCGTTTCCAGAATGCACCACAAGGAGGTGCTTCAGGGTCTTGGTTAGTATCCTAATCCTACAGGCACGGACAATATGAATTCCTTCACATCCTCAAGTACCCATTACTTCACTCTTTCCAGTGTGTTGTCTCAAGAGGGCTAATAATGTTCTTGTCAATTCTCTAGATCTTTCTTTAGCGTAAGTAAATGATAAAATATTTCCCATACTGCTGTAGCTATAACTATCACAAATTATGAAAATGCAAATTTTTGCATGACTCGTCGTAATTCCTCAAGCAATTTCCCACAAATACTTTTCTTCTTTCTCATGGACAGAGGTCATTCCTTCTCCATTATTCACTATTTATTTTGTCCTTTTTTTGCATCTTTCTACTTTTCCCTGTCCTTTAAAACCTCATTCAGTTTCTCAGTTCTGTTAGATACAATTACATGCTACCGATTCATAATCCACATCTACACTGATCATTCATCCTTCTTGATGTAACTGGAAAATGACAGATTGTTGTAATCACCCTGACAATATTCATTCCTTCAACATCTACTAATCACCTATATCTGTAACAACTGCTGATTACTAATGGGATATTGTATGGCTGTTTCCTTCAATAAGTTTGATATAACCAAATACTGCCATCACCTTTGACTCTTTTTGAGGAAGACAGTAGTAAATGATCCTCTGGAAGAATCTTACACAATATACTCATGGACTTCTCCGCATGATCCCTGAAACAGAAATATGGGTCACTATTTATACATTCTTTCATGTTCATCTATTCTGCAATCAGGTACAGGAATGGACATGCTCTTAAAGTATGTTTTTAATGTTAAATGACATTAAAATTATTATTATGAAAATAACCCTGTAACTCACAGCAAAAATAAAAACATGATAAAATTAACTTCCCTTTCACTTCCATTTTCAAGCAGCACAGACCTCAGGCCAGCCATCCTGATCTTGAATGTATAGTTCAGCTTTTGTAAAATCTTCCCTGCATTTATTTATATTTCTGCTTCACAATCTTTTCTACGTGATTTGGGGTTTTCATCGTGTTCTGCCTAAAAAATTTTTTTTAATGCACTGTATAGTTTGCTAGTAGCTTTCCTCAATTGGTGTCTTTCCCATCTTGGTTTTCCATATCTTTTGTTTCGCTGATATTTGTCAGATTCTTTATCTGTTTCTTGATCAGTGATCATGTAAAAGGATTCTAGTTATTTCATTCCAGGCAAATACCCCTTGAAAGCAAATAACAAGTGATGAACTGAAAATCTTCAACTCATCTAACAAAGCAGTGTTATTTTTTTCTTCAATAAATAGAGCCATGACAAATAATAAAATAAACAATAAAGACACAATATACCACTGTAAAAAGTCATCTCAGAAAAATAATGCATCTAAACTTTTGGGACATCGCCATTAGCACCACCCTTCAGCTACACAATGAACGTTGACCTTCAACAAACTTATGTCAAGTCTTCCTGTCCCATGCCGTCTGCTCAACATCTTTCAGTGTCATCTTCATCCCCTTCATGTCTGTCTCCAGTTCTCTTCTCCGTGTGTTCTTTGGTTTCCCTCAACCATACCCTGGGTATTACAGAAAAAGGACTGCCTTATAATGCTATGGGGAACCGCAGTAGCGCAGTGGTTAGTGCACTGGCTTCCTAGCTCGGTGGTCCATGGTTCGATCCCGAGTTGAGGTGGGATTTTTTAGACCGCAAACGGCTCCGGGGTCGACCCAGCCTCATGAATTGGGTACCAGAGCAACTCTGGGAAGGTTATGGCGGCCGGCGTGATGCTGACCACATCACTTCTAGTGTGCAGATGGTCAAGAAAATATGGGCCTAACACCATATTCCCAATATGCCTCAATGGGCGTGTAACAGGATCCTTTTTTACCTTATAATGCTATGAGGTTTCCTCAATGTGTGTCCTATCCATCGCCGGCATCTTCTCATCTTGTTCTGCTGGAACTTGTCTGAGTCTTGTCATTAGCTCCACATAAGTGATCTTCAATCATTTATGAAAGTCTGTAGATTTTTGGTTGTTGTTTATGTTGTTCTTTATGTTTCAGAACTATACAACAGAACTAACTTGACACCCTTTTGGGACACAGCACTAAAAGACTTCATGAAAAGGACAAATAAACAAACACAAAAATATATGCTCAAATAAAATCCCACAATGACTGGATGTGATGCCGCACTGTAATTCTGTCTTTCAACCGGCCCGATTCTG
The DNA here is from genome assembly GCA_024509875.1 of Oreohelix idahoensis. Taxonomy (NCBI): domain Eukaryota; kingdom Metazoa; phylum Mollusca; class Gastropoda; order Stylommatophora; family Oreohelicidae; genus Oreohelix; species Oreohelix idahoensis. The sequence continues at coordinate 341,521 of JAMPIV010001391.1, read as the reverse complement.
TGGTTCTATTTTGAACCGGCCCGATTCTGTTCTTTTATTTTTGAATTTTCATCATTTTTTTTCTTCTCAGTTGTATATATATATCGTGTTTGGTATTTTTTAGTAGATAAATTAAATGGGGTCGTTTTATGACGGTAGATTTATTTTACACTCGACCAGTTTTACTTTCTTCTGATTTTCCGTTGTTTACAGAAATCGCTATTTTCGGGCACGCCTGTAATGACACGTCAGAAACGCACGTGGACGTGATGTCATTTTTGGACACGCGGTCGCGTTGTTTTTCAAATCTGATTGGCGTAGCTCATAGTTATGTTTATTTTTCTAAGCGTTTCCATTGGCCCGAGTGCGTAGATTAATGAACACGCAGGGGTGGCCCCGGTGTGTATAAATAGCCAGTTAGACTGGGAGCAAGTTCTCTATCTGAAGAAGAATTGCCTGCCAGTCGACTTCGTATTTATCGTCTCCATTGTGGGGAACAACAGCGATAATTGGTATGTAGGAATTTTTTTATCGTTTTACTTAGTAGTGGGTTTTTGAGAATTTCGCCCGTAGTTAATTTTTTCGGGGACATTAACTTTTTAGTTCTAAACGATAGTGCCATCCATTATCATTTTTGAAGAACGTCGTAAATGCAACAGTGTGCTTATTCTTTCTATGATTTTGGCAGTAGATAGGAACGTGTGAAGTTATAAGTTACACGTGTGCTCATAGTTGTAGAGTGTTAGGTAAAACCACCATTTATTCCTGTGTATTTATAAATGTAATTTTATTGGGAATCGATTGTGTGCACTAAATTTTATTATGCCTTAAATGTAAGAAATACAGTCGGAGAGTAACGATGTATGTTATAAGCGAATTATACGGCTTAGAGGAGTAAACTATTCCTATAGCGAGATTTCATTTAATTCTGGAGTAAGTGGGAAACCTCATGGGTAACGTTAAAGGAATTCCCTAGTTGAATGTTGGACACGTGGGTAGCCACGCGTAACAAATAGATAAGAGGCAGACAGGTCGGGAGGTTTCTGGTTACTTACCTGGCAGATTATAGTTGAGGGAGAGAGGGGGAAGGAGTGAGAATGAAGAGACACGTGAGTAGGAATATTTTATGTATCGGGTTTTTCAGAACGAGAGAAGGGGAGAGGGAGGAGAGAGATTTAAGTGCCACGTGGGTAATATTATTTTTTGTATTCTTGTACATGACGAGTGAAGTACTGAGTAAGGGAGTTATAAAGATTAATGGGTTAGAGATGCGTTATGTTGGAGTTGTTATACAATAGACGCATTTCCTTTTAATTTCAGCGAGTCACGGCGAAACAGTGGGGAGCATAATTTTGACAAATAAAATTATCCACAGCAAAAAGACATATCTCAGGGTCAGAGTACTCGAGTTATCGTCCGGAGCAAAGAAAAATAACCTATGGTCTCTGGCAGTGAAGTCCCTATGCTTCAGCTGGAACGGGGTTTATTTATCATACAGCCGAGAGCATCGCTATTATAGTCTCTAGCAACGGCAGGTGGCCGTGAGACTGGGTTAAATCGTATACAGCCAGAAATCAAGGCTGTGGTTGCCTCTAAATCTGGAGCAGGTTAGAGGAGCAAATCATAGAAGCTAGTCAGCAGCAGAGAAGTTTTTCTACAGTTAATCAAGTTCTTATGCTGGATACCCACCAGTCATCATCATCGCAGAATTCAGGAACAGGTGACAGGGTTAAAATACCTGGGTCTTGAAAGTAACGAGAGAAGCGCGTAACGGAGACGCCGCATCATCAGTCGTCGAGTGTTGGAGAGGCACTGAGACCAAGGGAGAGAGAGAGAGATAGAGAGAGAGAGAAGGAGGGAGAAAATAGACAGGACCAGTAGGGTCTGTTCAGTATCCATTCGAAGGATAGACACTGAGCCATTGTGTTACTCCAAGTCTATTATTTTAGCATTTCCAGTGGTGTTAGATAGTGGCGCGTATCGCCTACCTAGTTGGAAGCGGTGTAGAAGTTTCGTTGAGGAAGAGTCAACAGGACCGAGACAGTAGAATCTTAAGTGTATTAGAGAGTGGAGGCTAAAGTTGACAGCCCCACCAAAGCAGAGTTGTTTATAATCACTAATCATTGTATTGTTCCTCAGCAGGGGGACAGAAAGAGTGAATGTGATTTGGGGGTTGGGTTTTTTTCAGTGTCTATCTAATTTCATTGTTACGGGTTTTTTTCCAGGCCGTGCAACAGTGCACGCTAATTTTTTGTAATTTGATGTATGATGACTTTAAATGATTTCTGTGTGTAAATAAATGTATCTATAATATATTTACTGGATCAGCTTCTACACTCTATATTTACTCTATGTTGTCTGTATAGTGATGTCTGTGGTCGTTTTATACACCTTATCTCCTTGTATTTAAAGGAAGTCAGAGGAGGGTGAGATTATAGCCTTTCTGAAGTCACGAAGCGGCAAGGGCGAGTCAAAACCTGGTTCTATCCCTTGAGCCAATAGTCTCATCTGTCCACAGGCATGTCATTTTCCATCTAAATTCTATCTTCCCAGACTTTCTCATACTAGGGTCTTGTTTTCATTCAGGCAAACTCTATAAACTTTAAAACCACTTCGTGACACTGGAGGATCTCCAGCAATCCTTAACATGGAACGTTCAGAGAAAAATAAAACTTGGAAGTCTATGTAAGATACAGATGCAAAAGTGCTAAAGAATCTATCTGCAGGATCACTATCATTACTATTATAACAAAACTACATGGCTTACCGTGCATGCTGGAACTTTCCTGAGCTGTATTCATTTACATAAGAAGCATAAGCAAGATCTTCACATGCTATAGCCACATAAAAATTATTTCCACCAAAGACTGACTGTCGTATATCCAGGGCAAGCTAAAACAGAAGAAAGTTTACATTCATTACAAATATATCAGCATGCCTTTGATAATATTCCCCCCCCCCGTGTGTTAATGTGGAACACAGGGTTGCAACTGTTGTATCACCACCAATTTCTGTTCTGGGCCATCTTTTATAGCTTTGTCCATGAAATCCAGTCTTCCACTTTTGTCCAGTGTCTCTTTGGCCTCTCAACTTTCCCCTTCCCTTCTGAGTGAAGAGAGGAGGAAACATCAAAAGGAACACCAGGAAAATAAGCAGCTGAGGGCTGTCACCCCAGGGGCGCATTCCCTTAGTCAGTTATGACTAAAGGGGCTTTTATGATACTAGTTGGTAGTTTTCTAAAGGTGTACCTTATCCATCTCCATTTTCTCTCTTTAATCTCCAGCTGTCTAGTTCTACCCAAAGGTCATTATTTGGTATCAGTGTCATTTGATAAGTGATGTGAAGGAGGCATCTGTTGGTGCATGACAGGATACTTCCAGTGATAAGTTACATAAAACAGATGTTCATAACTAAGTGCTTATAATAGTGATTGTGTAAAGAGCAAACCTGTGATGAAATGAAAGAAACCATGAATAGTGACTGTGTAAAGAAAAAACCTGTGATAAAGGGAAGGGAACCATGGACAGTGGCTGCGCAAAGAGTAAACATGTGACAAAATGAAGGGAATCATGGACAGTGGCTGTGTAAAAAGTAAACATGAGATGACAGGAAGGGAACCATGGACAGTGGCTGATTGACAGATTTAAACTTTGCTCTACTGTTTGTCAGACAGCAGCAAAATCTTATAATGGAAGGAAAAGAGTAACACTTAATTATACCTTGTGCAGTAAATATACCCACCTGATAAACTTGCACTGCAGGACTAACACAATCAGAATTGAGTAAGAAGAAGCCATAATCCAGAAGTGTGTCTGCATGTTTAGGGTGATACTTGCCAAATTTCTCTCTGAAAGGTAAGTGAACAAACTGAGATATAAAAATTGTGGCACTAACAAAACTTTCATTTAAACCACAAATAAATAACCCTATATTTAAAATTATACCTTCTGTTGATTTCACATATACACAAACAAACATTTAAATATGTTAATAGAATCAAGCTTTTTATAACTGATTAACCTTGTGTTACATTTTAACCAGAGCACAATACTAATTAAAAATTACGAGGGCTGGGACCTCTAACGATTAATTAATTGATTAATCGGTGACATTGTTTTTTAAGTGATTAATTAATAAAACAAATTTAATCGATTATAATTTTTTTTAGCAATTTTTATACTTTTTGCAGTGGAGGACCCTGTCTGCTGATGCTTCCACCATGGCACCCCTACGACCCATGACGGGTTACGGGCTGAGATGAGATGATACTTTTTGCTTAAATGCGAGATCATTTGCTATATTACAGGTTTGTGAAATTAAATGTGGCAAGTATTGTCTAAAAATAATAAAGTGTTTTGTTGTAACGTTTCAATATTTTCATATTTTCAGCATGATTTTGCTTTATAACAAGTAAAATAGATAACTCCTTAGTGATTTTTTTTTAAAAAAAGTTATTTTTTTTTGTTTTGTAATTCAAATTGTTAGAAATCAAACTTTGATTAATGAAATTTGATTAATCTATTAGGATTTTTTTAAATCAATCCCAGCCCTAAAATTACATTTTTTTAAAAATACATTACCTAAAAACTGGTAACCTACAAAAAGACTTTTGTTATCACTCTTATTTGAGAATAGTTTGAGAAGATAGATGCAGATATTTACTTAACAAACTCAAAAGATTTCCATTATGGTTTTTTGGTGATTTACAGTCAACAGTATAAGTTCTTGCACAAGAATGTGACCTTAGAATCTTAACCTTTAGCACGCTGCCGGCGAGACATATCGCCGAAGGTAACCTATGTTCTGCCAGCTGGAGGCGATATGTGTCGCCTTGCGGCTGTCATCGGGAAACTGATTTATAATATTTGTACACGTGATCTGAAAACCGGATGCAAAAATTGAATCTTCTGTGAAAGAGATTTTACTTCCTTTTCTGACTCTTAGTTGTAAAGGGTGTTATAGCGTACATTTTCTGTGCAATTTTCAAATCGAAATCAATCGGCATGGATCAAGCCGTGTTTCCTTGACATACCAGCGTTCAAGAAAGTGATGAGTAGGGACAGGTTTCTGTCTATCTTATCTTTTCTACACCTCGTGGACAATACAACTGCAGTACCACGAGGGCACCCTGACCACAGCAAAGCCTTCAAAATCAAATCGTTTATTGACACTCTTCTCCCTCTATGGCAAAGCCATTATATACCATCCAAAGAGCTTAGTGTTGATGAAAGTATGATAGCTTTCAAAGGTAGGACCAGCCTTATGCAGTACATGCCCAACAAACCCTCTAAGTGGGGTATGAAAGCCTGGGGCCTAGCTGACTCCAAGACAGGCTACCTCTGGAATTGGCAGCTCTACCTTGGGAAGGAAGACAATGTGGACCCTACTAGGGGGGTTGCTCACCGCGCTGTCACCTCCCTTGTTGCTCCCCTGTATGGGCATGGCCATGTTGTGTACATGGACAACTTGTTCTCTTCGCCTGCCCTGTTCACGGAGCTTGGGGATAATCAGACAGGGGCTTGCGGCACACTGCGGACCAACCGCCGAGGGGTCCCCCCACAACTCAAGTTGGCGAAACCCAAAGCTGGTGACCCTCCCATGACTGTTAGAGAAGGCAACATCCTCTATATGTCATGGTTTGACAAGAGGCCAGTGAATCTAATGACAACTGCACACGATGCGCAGACCTTCAGGAAGGAGGTTAGATCCAAACATCACGCTGGCAATGTGCGGATCGTGGACAAGCCATGCGCTATCCAAGCCTATTCCTGTCACATGGGAGGTATTGATCGTGTGGACAAACAGTTGACATACTACATGGTTCTACACAGGAGCAGCAAATGGTGGAAGAAAATATTCTTCTATCTGTTGGAAGTTTGCTTTGTCAATTCGCTTGTCCTGTGGAGGGCCAAGCATCCGTCTCGTATCAAGGCGGAAACATTCCGTCTGCGGACTGCTCATGGGCTGCTTGAAGGGTACCAGTCTAGGGTCACAGCCCGCAGAGGAAGGTTATCTGACATTGCACCAGCAAGATTGGTTATGGGGGAACACTACCTGACTCTTAACCCTAAACGTCTGGCTAGCGGCACGCCTTCCAAGCCAGACTGTGTTGTGTGTTCCAGCAGGGACATGGGCAAGAAGCGCCACCAGACCCAATTCGTGTGCCGTAGGTGTGTAATACCTCTCTGTCCATATCCCTGCTTTGAGCGTTATCACACTCTGCTCAATTTTAAGGCAGATTGCACCACAAGGCTGCACCAGGAGTGAGGTAAGGCTATTTTTTTGTTGATTTTTTTTTTTCCCACCAGTCTTCTTCTCCTATCACATCAACAAAATGACGTCATCAGTGACGTCATCCATTTATCTCTATACAGACCAAAAATTAGAGCAATTGGCCAAAAAACAAAAAAAAAATATAGAATTTACAAGTCATCCACTATAAAAAATGGGGTTTTGTGAAAAAGAATGCAGCTGCAGGACAAATTTTTTGGAAAAGAATGCAGCGTGCTAAAGGTTAAAAAAGATGATTAACTAAGAAGGCACACATGCAACTAGAGTTACCTTGCAAATGCAACAGCATATTTGATCAACAATTCGGCAGTTTTAAATTCTCGCTTGACAACACACGCCTGTTGATCAAACAATAAGCAGTTGTATTTCTTCCCTGAAGGAAAGTTACTGATACGCTTCATGATTACAGAATCCCTAATAAAGCAACATTTTAAATGAGACTTAAAGTTTAACACTAAATTTTAATTTGTTCTAATTGTAAAAGCTGTGGTTACCATGCTTAAATGTAGAGTTTTTCTACAACTTTCCCCCATTGTGATATCTGATATGGTTCTTCCAGTATATTACATCTAACTTACTATATGTGGGTTGAAAATTATACCTATGTATTGATTTATTGATAAACAATCAGAATATGGATATTCTGAAAAGGTAACAACAAGTATTTTTCCAGATATTAGTAGAAATCAATACTTCCAGGAAACCTTATGATGTTAGAGTGTAGATTCATACATCACAAATATGTTGGACAGACTAGCCTCGAGAGCACCCATAGTGGGGACACTGGATATGGATAAGGGAGAGATACAAAGGGCAATTAATGATAGCCTGCTAAATAATGACACTGCAATGGATGAATCAACAAGGCTGAGACTGTTGGACTTTGGCATCAAACCATATAGAGACATAGATAGAGAGGGGGAGAGATGTATTCAAAGCACTTCAGCTGTCAACAAATTATCATCTAGCTTTGACTATACACCACAGCAAGCTATCATTTCCAACTGAAGTATACGTTTAAAAATAACAAGCTAATTAGCAATTAAGTGTTATTTCCCTTTTTTCATACAATTTGACAAGAACTAGGAGCAAGCAAAAAACAAAGAATCTAATGCTCACCTTAGAACACAGCCTCATGACATTGACAATAGCCTGTAAGCAAAATAGAGACCAAGATAATTAAAGCAGTTTTGTTTCACTGGAGGCTAAATAAGACAGAAAATAATGTAATCATACATGACTTCACAATTTCTAAATGCATTTCTTTCACATTAAAAAACAAACTGCAGCATATCAAAATGGCTGGGCCCTTATAACAGTTACCAGGTTAATGCATTTTTTTTCTTTAATAATTTTAATAACAGAAAAAAAAAAAAAAAAAACTTTGTTACATTTTAGGACAGTGGAAAATTATATTGGAAATATCTATAAGTATAAAGGCAGTGACAATTTAAACATAACTTACCATAGCACACATGTTTGAGTTGAGTTCAAGAATAGCAAGGTGGCAGGTATTAAAAGCCTGGAACACAAATAAAGCAGAAATCTGATAACAATGTGGCTAGAGACATACAAGATTATCAGGTAACTTTTTAAAATGTTTTCTAACATGTGCCATCTAAGGGCTATGCCAGTGTTACCTTTGTTATGTACTCCTAAGATGCAGACCATGTCTGAGTATCTCTTTTTTGATGTACTGAGAGAGGAACAAGCAAGTTTGCTACAAAACAGATCTTGTGCAGATCTAACAGCCACACTACACATAATGGTAGAAAAGAGCTCGAAACTGAATTCATCAAAGTGTGATTCATCACATGAGTCCCCATCAAGGCCAGCTCCTTGACGTGGAGATGGGGCTCAAGTACAGCCATCAGCGGCTGAAAAACCAAGACTGGCCAGGCCCTCCTAGACTCGAGCAAGACCACAGTCTGCCCTAGCAAGTCAAGGTGCTGAAGACGGAGGCAACCAGCCAAGAGGCGCACCACAGCAATCAGGATGCCACGCACATGCGCTATGGGAAGTATGCCTATATCTGCAAAACGTTATGGCACTCGCCCTGTGATGGACACCCAGGCAGGCGCAGTGCCGGGCCCTCTGCCTCGGAAGGGCCCAACCCCTACTACTGGGGGTCCTTCTCAATTGCCCCGTGGAGCCAGGAGGCATGAGAATAAAGCTACTGGCCAAGCAAAGAAAAGACCATTTAAAATAATGCACTGGAATGCTGAAGGCGTCAATAGTAAAAAAGACGACTACAGCAAAAAATTAGAGCTCGAAAATATCTTGAATGAAGAGCAAGTAAATGTATGTTGCTTGCAAGAAACCCACCTCAACAAAGACATAGCCTTCAAAATCAGAGGCTACCAGTGCTACCGATCTGACCGAATAGACAGGCGAAAAGGTGGAATACTGACACTCGTGAGGAATAACATCAGTGCATGTCAGCTTGAAACATATATGGAGGGGGCGGAATACCAGATGCTTCATCTCAGGACAGAAAGTTCAGAATTCCACCTGCTCAACTACTACTGTCCGAGCGACCGCCCACTGGCACTAGATACAATCCCAGCAAAAGAAAGACTGATTGTATGCGAAGACTATGATCACATGGACAGGAGAGGTGAGGAGCTTGAAAACTGGCAGGATGACAATGGGCTTATCCTGATTAACCAGCCAATCGACCCACCAACCTTCTACTCGAGATCATGGCACACCACCTCTACACCAGACCTGGCATTCCACTCACCCAGCTTGGAGTGGAACACCACACGCATTGTAGGGAAACAACTTGGAGGCAGCGACCACCGGCCAGTCTTCCTAATTGTGGAAAATGAACTTGTCAAAGAGAGCAGCACTCTCTCTAGGTGGAACTACAAGAAGGCAGACTGGACAATGTACCAGCACCGTACTAGTATACTGGCTAGAGATCTGACTGTAGACAAAGACATCAATAAGCTAGTCGATGAATTCAGCAGATGCATATTACAGGCTGCTCGTGAAACAATACCTAGAGGGGCTCGTAAGCACTACAAACCATACTGGAATAGTGAACTAGAGCAGCTGCACAACGACGTGGAAACATCTCGAAAGCAGGCAGAGACCAGTCCATGCCAAGAACACCACAATAACTACCAGCAAGCTAAGGCCAAATTTCAAAGGGCCAAGTTGCAGGCCAGGCGAAGAAGCTGGAAGGAGAAAACAGAGTCCTTGAACTTTGAAAGAGATACAAGGAAACTGTGGAAGCTGGTAAAACAACTTAACGATGAAGGTACAGGGAGAAACTCAAGGATTGCTCTGTACAAAGATGGAAACATCCTCATGGGAAAACAGGCAGCTGATCACTTTGCAGACTCCTTTGCTAAAGACAACAACATCGAAGTTAGCCCAGAGAAGCAACAGGAGGCTCGTGAGAAACAACAATACGCAGGACGAGATGGAACCATACCTGAAGTTATGGAGGCACCAATCACATTCAGAGAACTGGAGCTTGCAATATCCAAATTGAAAATGAGAAAGTCGCCAGGAGTTGATGGAGTGTCCAATGAAATGATTAAGAACTTGGGAACCGCAGCAAAAACAAAGCTGCTGCAGATCTTCAATATCTGTTGGAACTCAGGCAGAGTTCCACAGACCTGGAGGGAAGCAATCATGATACCACTCCTAAAACCAGGAAAAGACAGTTCCACTGCCTCCAGCTACAGACCAATCAGCCTTACAAGCTGCCTCTGCAAAACAATGGAACGTATCATCAACCTCAGGCTACAGTGGTACCTTGAAAGTGAAAACCTTCTTGTACCACAGCAGGTGGGCTTTAGGCAGTGTTATTCCACCGAAGATCAGGCAACTTACCTTTCCCAAGAGATTGAGGATGCGTTTCAAGATAAGAAACTGGTACTAGCAGCATGGATAGATCTAAGGAAAGCATTTGACAAGGTTTGGAAAGAAGGGCTTCTGAAGAAACTGAGAAATTGTAGAGTGAATGGTAAGATGTACAAATGGGTGAAAGCATACCTGCATAACAGAAGAGCCCGAGTACAACTAGATGGCCTCAAGAGTAAGAAAATTCTACTGCGTCATGGCGTCCCTCAGGGAGGGGTTCTGTCCCCCACACTTTTCCTAGTCTACATCAACGACCTGGTTGCTGAACTACCACATGGAATGAAAGTGGCAATGTACGCTGATGACCTGGTAATATGGTGCACAGATGAGCATGCAACAGTGGCCACCAAACTGCTACAAAGAGCTATAGATGCCTTAACCTCATGGGCAAATAGATGGTGTGTCAGCATCAACACAGACAAGTGCAGCACTACGCTCTTCACCCTCTCTCCCAAACAAAAAGCTGGTGTCATCAAGATAAACGAAGAGCTCCTGAGAGAAGATAAACAACCCACCTATCTCGGAGTTACATTCGATGATAAGCTGACATGGAAGCAGCACATCAACAAGGCACCAACAAAGGCCAGGAGGAAGCTAGCCATCCTGAGAAAACTAAGTGGAACCACATGGGGAGCCAGCGGGAAAATACTTAGTAAAGTTTACCAGCAGGGCATACGACCACACCTGGAATATGGGTCAGCTGCGTGGTATCCAGCATCAAACACCACATTACAAGAGCTAGATAAGGTGCAAAACCAGGCGCTTAGGGTCATCACGGGGGCAATGAAATCAACGCCTATAGTGGAGATGGAGAAAATGGGGAGGATACAAGCACTGAGAGAACGCAGAGACACGAAAGTGCTAACACAGGCAGAAAAGTTCCTCTGTATGCCGAGCCATCCAATGAAGGACAAATTCTAAAACCTAGCAATGGGGCGACTGAAAAGAAGCAGCTTTATCCACCAGGCCAAACGATTTTGTAGACAAACCTCAGACCTGCCTGAAGTTAACAGCCCCCTAAAGTCTGTGCCAGAACAAACCCCTTGGAGAGAGGAGCATGGACTACCAGTACACATCCACACAAAAGTGAAAGGAATATTCGACAGGGATGAACAGAACAGCGTGCAACGTAGGACAGTCACTCTCAGTTTCCTGGATGATGAACACCCACAGGACCTCTGGGTCCGAGTATACACGGATGGGTCAGCACAGAATGCAGTAAAGAATGGAGGAGCAGGAGTGTACATAGAATACCCAAACAACACTAGGGATACGGTCAGAGTACCAACGGGGAAATTCTGTAACAACTATGATGCAGAAGTCCAGGCAATCAAGGTGGCAACTGAGAAACTACTGAACACCAATCTCGGTCCACAGCCTGTAGTATTCCTGACAGATGCAAGATCAGCACTCCAAGCACTTCAGTCCAGAAAATTGCCAGTTATACAAGCCCTACTTTCTGAACTGTGCAACCAGCGCAGGGTCGCCATGCAGTGGATACCGTCTCATTGTGGAATACCAGGAAACGAGAGAGCAGACGGACTGGCTAAAGAAGGTGCTGCAGACGAACAACCGGATGTACCAGTAACGTACCATCAGAAGAAAAAGATGATCAAATCTATCAGAAAGCCACCAACATCAACACAGGATGACTACCAAGCTATGAACAGATCAGAACAAATAGTCATTCTGCGCCTCAGAACAGGACACAACCGCCTCCGCAGCCACATGTATACAAAATTCAAGATTGGCAATTCAGCCATGTGTGCATGTGGACAGGCACCCCAGACAGCGGAGCACGTACTGCAAGATTGCCCCGAATATGATATATTGAGGCAAACCCACTGGCCCAGAGAAACAACACTGGAAGCAAAACTATACGGACCTCTGTATGAACTACAAAAGACAGTGAAGTTTATACAAGAAACAACATTGCAGATATAGACAATATATTTCAAGCGAACGAAAGAAGAAGAAGAAGAATCACATGAGTAAGGCACTGAAAATGTATAGACTATGAAAAGGTTGACAGAAACATAAGGCAATTATTAGTTTGGAATCCCCAGAGTTCAAGAAATAGAGGAAGACCCAACAAGAACTGAAAAGTAAATTGAAGAAAGGCTTTAAAAAAAAGAACAAATAACATATGGAAAGAACTTGAATAGATGGCACAAAACAGGACAGCTGAGAGTGAACAGATGAAAAAGCCAATGCTCCTAATGAGACTTCTTCTTCGTTCACCCTCAGATGAATAAGTTCAAAGAAAGCAGTGGTCAGACTGAGGATATCTCCGTAGATTTTCTCCAGGAATGGTACCGGTGATGGCCATATGCGTTTTCTCTGTTACTCATATGTTGGGCACCTTTGAAGCAGATGTTCGGCAGTCATTTTATCGGTGCCACAGTCACACTCAACATTAGTTCCTATCTTTAATTTCTTGAATAGATGGTACCTCAATCTGTTATGACCCGTGCGAAGTCTGAAGATCATCACTTGTTCATTTCTGCTGAGCTGGTAATATGGATCATTTTTTTGATGGCCTGGATGCTCTGCTTCCCACTTGTGCCTGTATCTGCGCTTGATGAAACTCTTGGCCTCCTCATAAGTTATGTTTGTGTCAAGTTGAGGAAGCTTTCTCCCTTCCTTTGCCAATCTGTCAGCATCTTCATTTCCAGGGATTCCGCAGTGAGAAGGGATTCACTGTATCACGAGTCTTTTGTATTGCTGACATAGTCTGTGAAGTGTTTCTCTCAGGTCATCCAATTCAGCATTACTTTGATTTTTCAGCATTGTAATTACTGTCATCGCATCTGAGAAGATAACTACTGGTCTCTTATTGCTTGGTTTTGGGTTCTGTTTATTTTGTCAAAGTTCGACTTAGCTGCCGTTGACCATGCTGCAATGCCATATTCTAAAGACTGGTCTCATTCTCCTAGCTTCTTTAGTACTCTCTGGTCTGCTCACCAAGTTTTGTCATGATTGCCATACAATCTCTTGTCCTGTTTCTGTCAATCATGAGACTAAAAGATCATGATGATGACTTGTTGATATATTCCTTAAAATGGTGCTTCTAAGGGTCATGATAACCTCTATTATAAGGTTTTCCTAATAAATGTATGTAGTTCCCAGGGGTCTCTGAGGAGACAAAGAAAGACTCCATGCTCCTTCACAAGGAGTCAAATGATGATGATGAATATTTGGTATCTAATACACAAGACATCTTGTAGTTCCCAGAGATGACTGAGGAGACAAAGAAAAAAGAAAGGACTCTTGCTCCTTCAGGCGGGGCTGATAAAATAAAATGCTGCACAACCATTGCCACAAGAGTACATTAATGTTTACATACAGGCTTCCTGCAAAATATGTAAACATGTACCAAGAGGAAAATGACAATAAGAGAATATCAACAACAGGAAAGATAAAACACAAACAGATATGAATTTTAAAATTCACCCCAGGGGAAGTCCCTGTAAGTGTGTGGATGATTTCAATAGTCAGTGAGGAAGTAGTTAGCTCATGGACATAGGTTCACTTCCATGTACATATACTGTAGCAGTGTGCATAGCTGGTGGTCATATAAGGATGACTCCAGATATGCCTCCATGCATATGTCCAGCATATAGAAAAGTTATAGAATGTAGTACATTTAACAACTTCACCTGTGTGTATTTACTCTGAGCAAACAAGAGAGCACAACGTTCAGCATACAGGACAGCTTTATTAACTTTGTGACCTCTGCCTTCCAACTCCGAACATATCTTCAAGGCTTTGTTATATGTTTCTTCTGCATCTTTGTATTGACAGTTAACATTCTGGCTGTGAAGCAATCTGAAAATATTTACACATAGTGTTCACCTGTAATATTTTCTAACCTCTCATGGGTAAGGCATTTAAAATGATGCATCCACTATTCCTACTGCTTAAAATCAACAGCCATCACTAATTATGTACATTTACTAGCAACAATAAAATAGTAGGCGAGAAATGCCTGCCGTACACACATTGTATGCACAGAGGCAGACTATAAAGCCACAGGACCACACAGTTAATAATCTGTACATCAGAGCTATGCCACCAGATTCATATATGGACAATTAAAGTTCCAAATGCAAAAAAAACCTGAGTTTTCCATCTTACGCTTCTTTATTTGGTCTAGCATCACAATCTTTCCAGCCACTGCCAGACGTGTTATATTTTGCAAGTTGCTACTTATCATCAAGTTGTCTTTCTTGGGTGGTTTGATTTGACATTTAAGTGTCTTAACTTCCACATCTTAGGACAGCATCTTGTTCCATGATTTTCTTGAAGAGGTTACGGAACTTGTATATAGTTACTGATATAGCAGCATTCAAGGTCTTTGGAGGATTTCATCATGTACTGAGGTCACTTCATATTTTTTTAAAGCAATTTTAGTATGTGTGATCTTTTATTTGGTTTGTGGATTTGTTTTCAAGTGAATAGTGGAAAAACATTTCCGTTTGCTCCCTGTGGAGCATGAAGCCAACACTGCAGCTGGGCCTCCTTGCTGGGAAGTGTACACCACAACATTCACTCTTGTGCTAGTGGTTTCTGCAGCCATTAGTTTGACATGATGAGGTCGATAACCCCATACAATATCTTACAGTAGTTGCTTCGTACAACATAAAGAGAAGCAATGCGCTTTGTTAAAAAAAATATGAGCAGCCAAACATATGCAGGTCCATATAACCATTTATATGTGCTTCACAGACCACAACAAAGCTTTTGACAGAGTCAACCAAGACAACTAACTGAATGCCATGAAGAAATAGGTCTTGATGGAAAAGAAATCAGATGAGTAAACTATACTGTGAACAAACTGCGACAGGAAGATCGAGCTAGAATTTCTCACCACATTCTTCTTCTTCTTCCATCCTTAGCCACCAACCGGCAAAGCAGTATGTGGCCAGTACGCCTAGTGGCATCTTAGGGCAACAACAAATTGATCAATCTATCGCTGTTTCCACCACGCCTAGTGGCGTCTTTGTGGAACAAAAACAGACCAAACAATCTATCGCTGTTTCCGTAATCAGATTGGTTGGCAAGCAGGTGATCAGCCCACTGTGCGAAGTTTTTACGGGATGGGGTAAACAGCCCCATGCCCAAACCCTCCTTAGTCGCTTTTTACGACATGCATGGTAGGGTGCAGTGTTACTATTCTTTGCTCCCCTTTCGGGCCCCGGCAACACACGGGTGATTCTCACCACATACTGCTATAAAACAAGGAGTGAGATAAGGATGTTACCCCTTGCCCATTTAACATCTACTTGTAACAAATCTTCAGACAGATAGAAGGAATACCAGAGCTAAACATTAAGTGGAAATTCAATAAACAACTTTATATATGTAGATGATAGTTTTGTTAGTTCAAACAGTTGAGAAGGCAACTTTTAAAAGTAAGAATTAATGGGAAGATAATACAACAAATGAAAAGTTTCTCATATCTTTGGCACACAGTAAGGGAGGATGGCAGATGTGCAACAGACATCAAGAAGAAATTAGGAATGGCCAAAGCTACTTTCAACAACATGAGGCAGATATTAACATCCCAAACAATAGTAGACACCCATAAGACTGTCCTATGGATGACTGCTGCCAATGAGGCACTTTTCTTGGGGTGCTTAGTTGGCTGTTTGTCTTGTCAGGAAACATTCTAGCAGGGAGGTGATGGTACAATCAGATAGTCCCTGGTATTCTTCTTCTTCTTCACCCTGAAATAATCATTGTCTATCTCTCTTATATAGCTGGCAGTCTGTCTCAAGCTTCTTTCATCACTATAACAGTTTCTATCTCAACCAGGGTTGGAGCAGGTCATGCTGCCACCCTGCTCCTTCCATGGAGCTGACAGTTTTGGAGTATTTGTTCTACTGTTTGTTTGTCCTCCTTGGTACAATTCCCAGCTTTTGAACCCAGCAACTTTGCCTCAAGAAGCAAGCACTCTAATCACTCTGCCATTTCACACTCCCTGTTCATAATTAAATTCTAAATATATCATGTTACTGATATAGTGCTGGAAGAATTTCTGGATCTCAACATCTCTAGAAATCAAGCAATTTTAAGAAAATTTAAATCTCAAGGTCATCTATACCTGACTGAAAATTCCATGGCTCTGAATTTGTCTTGAGCACCCTGATCATCTATACATGCATTAAGGCAAGCAGTGTAGATTGCAATACTATCAGCAAACCAGCCTGCCTCACAAAGGAATGCACCTAGGAAGGCAAGAAGAAATAAAATCTACATATGTGCTTTGCTGCACTACTACAGTCTCTTTGTAAGATGTAATATTGAACACTCGTTCTGTGACATTCATTCACAAAATCCTGTCATAGAATGCTACAACTTATCTGTGGTTGCTTTTTAAATATAATGACAGATGTAGTCAACACTTAAACAAATTTCAAGTATGCAAGACCGGGTTTGACATTCAAGAAAAGCTTCGCTAATTCTGCTGTTCATCTTTTGAACGGGAGCCGCGCTAGCGTAGTGGTTACAACACCGCTCTGGCGACCGGGTGATACAGAATCAAACCAGGGCGACGGCATTTGAGGATTTTTCGTCGACCGGGATTTGGACTGGATTAACTCGAGACCTGGCGAGAACATTTGAAGCAGTGTCGTCGACCAGGGACTGGCGGCTCCTGAGCCGACCCAGCTGCAATGGGTACCTCCGAAATCGGCGAGTATTTGCCTGAATGGCGAGGGACACCTGTCTCTGTACAAGAAATAAAGGGATACTCACGTAAAATCAATGTCAGGTTAGACATAAAAATAATAACCTGAGATTTCGCCTTGAGTATTAGCGGGCGTACGAAAAAATAATCTTTTGAACAATCATCCACATGACCTGAAAAACCCACACAGTCCCTACTCACACAATCATTGACTTTTTTATTACTTCATGAGTGCTGATTATATGCCCCACTTGTCTGATTATGTTTCAAATTATACATTTAATTAGGGTTTGATGATTTTTCTTTTTTTTTTTAAATTATGAGTGAATACTGTAAATGTGAGTATTCTGTTATATTATTATTACAATGTTGCATGCATACATATAAATGAGATTGAATGGATACAGTATAAAATATGAGAAAAAAGAAGGGCAGAATGTTAGACAGGCCTGCACCCAATTTTCAACCTTTTAAAAATTAAGTTTGTTCGTTCATTCTCAGGTATTTCTTTGGTTTCTACTGTCACCATTATGCTTGTCTTGGAATGATACTTGTAATATGTAAATGAGGATTTCTGTTTCTCGTGCATAGGTCTTTTTTATGGCTGGTGTTCATCATTAATCTGGTATCAAGATGCAAACACGGCAGTTTCAATTCTAAAATTATATCTCAGTATATTAAACCTGCCACAACGGGCTGATCACCCGTTTGCCAGTCACTTCGATTACGGAAACAACAGCAAATGGGTTGATTTGCCGTTGCCCTAAAGATGCCACTAGGCGTGATGGGAAACAATGGCAAAGAAAACCTATCTGCTGTTGCCCTAAGACGCCACTAGGCGTAATGGCCACTGACTGCTTTGACGGTCGGTGGCTAAGGACGGAAGAAGAAGAAGAAGAATAATATTAAACCTGAGATTGGTTTAAATAACATGGTCTGTTGAGTTAATGTTAATCTTTTTTTAGATTATTGAATGCCTTATCTACTACCATCCATCCTTTATTTAATACGTAATTGATAACTGTTCATGTGATATTATTGAAGGTATGAAATATGAAAACCATCACTGTTGGAGTAAATAAAAGTATTCAAAAGTAAAACTGTAACACAAAATACTGCTTGATCATCAAGAGAACATGAGAAAAATGTATTTTACCTAAAGAGAATCCTAACTGCAGAACTCGTCCTTTAGCAGCACTGTTCTCCATGATTTCAGGTGTCAAGTGCTTGCAAAAACTAACGGCCAGGATCTTGGCCAAGTTAACTTCATTATCCATAATTGCTTGAAAGCAGCGATGTAAAAGAACCCTGGCCAATAAAGAAATTCACATAAGTTAAATGAAACATTCATTATCGCCTTTCACCTCCCCAAGGAGCATAGGCCTTCAACAAGCATAGGCCTTCAACAAGCATAGGCCTTCAACAAGCATATACCAAGTTCATGTGTCATCGGGTCAAGGTCTTTCCTTGTCTTCTTTATCCCCTACATATCTATCTCCAGTTCTGTTCTCCATGGTCTTCCTCTACCACATTTACTCTGGGGATTTCAGAAAAAGGATGCCTTGTAATTCTATCAACAGTTGTTCTCAATGTATGTCCTAAATGAAACATTAAAAAAAAAAATTATGCTCACAATAGACAAACTACAGCTACAGAGGTCACAGCCAGCAAGTACAAAATCCTACAGAGAACAAAGAAAGACCATGAGAATAAATGCAGCAAATTACACCATAGCAAACTCTATGAAACAACACAACAAAAGATGGGCTTTTACCAAATCATGAAACAACTTATCAAAGATGGATTTATATTTTCTCCTGCTAGCAGTAGTCAGGGATAAAAGCTTGTGCTAGGATGTCAAATTAAGAATATTTAAAGGCAAGAACCAACCGTTTTATATAAAAGTGAACAAATGAAGACCTGAATGTCCTAACAGCACCACCCTGAAGACTATGTTGTCAATTCAAATGAGTTTGTTATCAGTGGATTCTATATCACTGCAATATCCCTGGGAATCAAGAGACTGACATAACAGCAAAGAAGGGTAGAAAACCGACTCACATAATACATGCAAAATAACAGACAAATAGCAGATACGAAACAAGTTGGAAACAGACCATCCAGGCCATCAGAAACATGATGCATATCACCAGCACAAAAGAAAACAAGTAAAAATCTTCAGACCCTTACACAGGCCACAACAGAGACTGAGATACCATGTTCAATCAGCTAAAGATAGGAATTACTGATGACTATGCCTGTGGTTCTGATTAAATGACCACCCAGCATCTGCTGCAGGTGTGTCGTGACAAGCTCTATGAAGATATCAGCAAGCTAAAGCTGACTACTGCTTTGATCAAGTATATTCAAGTTAATGTCGGAGGGGGTTCGGAGAAGAAGTCTTCATTAAAAAATGAATCATGGACAATGAGTAAACAAACAAGAATACCACAAAGAAATAGTTTCACAAAGAGTATTAAGAGTCTCACTGACAGCTAAAAATAAATGTACTTTCAATGGGCACGTATTCTGGGATGAGAAAAGTTAGAACATATTACAACAACAGGCACAATTGATGGATGCCAAAGAAGGATGGTACCAGAAAGCTTATCAACATGGCACTCACAAAAACAAAAAGAATTAATAGGGACAAGAAACTGTGGAGAGACATGATTGTCTCACAGCCCTAGAGGAAGAACTTCATCCAACTGGAAAATAAATGAAAAATAAAAGAGGTTATAATTCTATACTAAAGTATGGATTTTCACTTGAAAACTTTCACTCTTTAACGGCTCTGAAAATTGAAGGTAAATAAAGCTGACATTAAAAATTTCCACAAATGGGTGTTTTCACTTAACTAAATGTATACATTGGTTACATCCCTCTGGAAATGACATCTGCAAGCATCACAAGGCAGTTTGTGCTGGAACACTTTCAGGAGAAATAAGAGCCCAAGATACATAAAGATAACATTGAGAAAGACATGAAAGATATGAAGAGAAAGTAGCAAACTGCCCAGCAAAGGAAAGCTTATAGATATCTGGATGTGGGCCTAAGTTCCATATGGAGTTGAAAGACAAAACTTTCAGGTGCAGCTAAATTTATTAAGTAGTAATTTATTTAGCTACAGTAATTATTTAAACATAGTAAATGTTCTGTGATCATTAACTTGCACTTTGTGAAACATGACGTACTCTACTAGAGTATATTCAAGTAAACTGATGATGTCTCTTGGAACAGCACAGATAATCTTCAGCTACTCGTGTGTCTTGGCCATATAGAAAGAATGAAAAATAACATATAAATGTGAATGGTATGACAAGATCACATATGTGGAACTGATGACAAGAACCAATGGAATAAGAAATGAGAATAAGATGCTGGCATAGATAGGCCACACACTGAGGAAACTTCAAAGGGATCAGGACAACATGGAAAGACCTTAAGCTGATGGCAAGGTGCAGGAGGGCTTGGCATGAGTCTGGTGAAGGCATATGCTACATGGGAATATGAAGGATGGGTTTGAAAAAAAATCGAAAAAAGGTGATTCGTCTTACGAGGACAAAAGACAAAGAAAATAGTCTACGTTACGGCCACAAGGCCTTCGTCAGGAAAGGAAAGAAAGTGAAGGCTAGATAGGACACATAAAAACTAAATAAAATAAAAACTGGGTACTTCCCTGAAGGCAAGAACCGAAATTCTATCAAAATCGCTGTCTGTTTGTAAGCGCGTGGCTGAACAGAAAAATGACTTCTTACCGCAGTTCCCCTCCACTTCCTCGATGGGAATATGAAGGGTAATGAATGAACAAAATGTAACAACAAAACCAATGGAAGTAACAGGTACAGTAGTCGATAAAAAACAATAATTAAAGACATGACCAGACAGCATTAAAGATGAACTTATAGAACTTGAGATAAAGACTGTTAATTACAGAATGAATGAAATCTTTATTTCATCAGGATAAAGAAATGGACTTATTGCCTTTTTACATCTCTGCCCAGCAATAATACACTTCTCAAAGTGTTTTCAAATTCAAACATTCTTAACTTCAATAACAAGTATTTAATATTAACATTCAGTAATAGAACCACACATACGTACACAGAGAGAGAGACAGATTAGAACTGAGTTTGTATTTGAACAACAAAGTAATTACATATTTAAAATTAAGTTAAAGCTATAATTATAACATTTCAAAGTAAATACTCATGAAAACGTTGTTGTCAACTAACACAGATTTGTCCGTAGATGCATGTTTCTTCTTCTTCTTCTTGCGATCGCATCTTTGATGATTACACCGTCAGACGAGTTCTCATGATGAATTCGACTGTTGTTTGAAGTTCCTCTTTAACTCCATATAGCTTTGAGTTTAGTGTTGAGTCATTGGGCCAGTATATCTTTCTTAACTGGTCATACAGAGGACAGTCCTGTAGAACATGCTCAGCAGTTTGTTCGTTTAATCCACATGTGCACAGTGGTGAAGCAGACAATCGTAGCTTGTGCATGTGTTTATTCAGTTTGTTATGCCCTGTCCTGAGTCGAAAAATAGTTATCTGTCCCTGCCGGTCGAGAGTGTGATAGTCGTCTTTGGGTTGGTTCTGTTCTCTTCTGATAGTCTGGATAGCTCTCTTTTTCTCAAAGTATGTGACTTCATTATCTTCTTGTTCACATTCTCCTCCCTTTTTTGCAAGTTTATCTGCCTTTTCATTTCCGGGTACACCACAATGAGATGGTACCCACTGAAGTATGGTTCTCTTTTTGGCAGCTACCTTGTTTAGTTCATTTCTCAGATGCGGGAGTTTACCACCCTTGAGAGCTTGCAGGACAGACAGTGCATCTGTGAGGATGACTACCTGGTGGCAGTCAGAGTTGGTGTTATAAATCATGTTTGCAGCTTGCTCTAGAGCTTGAACCTCAGCTGTATAGTTGGAACAGAATTTACCAGTGGGAATGTGCCTAGTCTCATAGTGGTTGTCAGGATATGAGATAAAGATACCGGCACCTCCATTCCTAACAGCATTAGTTGCTGATCCATCTGTATAGGCATGTATCCATGATTGATCGGGATAGCTTTCTTGGATCATACTCAATGTAGCAGTTCGTTTTTGCAGATCATTATACTCACATCCACTTGTGAGACCACTGACTGTTGTATTAATTTGGAGGGCACTGCTGGCCTGCTCCCATGGTACAGGGTATAGGGTGGGCTTCAGTGGTGTTGTCTTCATGGATAGGTCTTCTTGATGCTGTCTTATAAGTCTTTTTCCCCGATGCACAAAGCTGCTACGCTTTAGACGTCCCAATGCCAGATCATCTAGTCTTGCCTTCATTGGGTGCATTGGCATACTGTTGTACTTTTCCATCTGGATCATGGTTTTTGTGTCTCTTCTATGGGACAATGTCTGTAATCCAGCAACCTTCTGCATCTCTGTTATTGGTGTAGTTTTCATGGCTCCTGTAATGAGCCTGAGAGCTTGATTTTGCACCTTGTCCAAAGACTGCAGATGTGAGTTAGCAGCTGATGACCATGCTGCTGAGCTAAACTCTAAGTGTGGTCTTATTACTCCATTATAAATCTTCTTTAGATTTCGTTCATTTGCTCCCCAGTTGGTACCTGCTAATTTTCTGAGTATGCCTAGTCGTCTTCGGGCCTTTCCTTCTGCATTTTCAATATGCTTATTCCATGTAAGCCTTTGGTCAAATGTCACCCCAAGATAGGTGGGGTAGCTTTCTTCCTTGATCACGGTTGTCCCTAGGTGTATGTTAGCTGATTTGTCCTTGGGGGCGAGGGAGAACAGTGTTGTGGAGGTTTTGTCTGTGTTTATTGTGATAAGCCATTTCTCTGCCCATGACACTAGCATGTCTGCTGCCCGCTGCATTCTATAATTTGCTGTGGTGACATTTTCATCAGCGCACCAGAGTACTAGGTCATCTGCATATAAGGCAGCTTTAACTCCTGCAGGGAGATCTTTCACCAGGTCATTGATGTAAACAAGGAAGAGTGTTGGGGAAATTACTCCTCCTTGAGGTACCCCCTGATGGAGCAACACTTTTCTGCTCTGCAGACCGTCAAGAGTGACTCTAGTTCTCCTGTTATGCAAGTATGACTGGATCCATTTCATCATGTTGCCTTGGATTCCACTTCTCCTAAGTTTTGCAATGAGGCCATCTTTCCACACCTTGTCAAAGGCCTGCTTGAAGTCGACCCAGATCGTTAGGACCTTTTTCTTCTCCTGGAAGGCATCTTCTATTGCTTGAGACAAGTAAGTAACTTGGTCTTCTATACTGTAGCATTCTCTAAATCCAGCTTGTTCCGGCACCAGGATCTGCTCAGACTCTAAATACCATTTCAATCTGTGGTTGACTATTCGCTCCATAGTCTTCCCAACACAGCTTGTGAGACTGATTGGCCGGTAACTTGCAGCCTCGGTCTTACATTTCCCTTTCTTTAGTATGGGTATTGTGATGGCTTCTCTCCATACTTGGGGTACCGTTCCTTTCAACCAGCTGTGGTTGAATATCTCAAGCAGTTTTGTCTTTGCTGCTGAGCTCAGATTTACTAGCATTTCGTTGCTGATTTTGTCTGGGCCGGGTGACTTTTGAAACTTAAGCTTGGAAATAGCCTTCTGTAGTTCTCCTAGTGTGATGGGTTCCCTCATTGGGGCAGGAGTATCTGTCTGTCCCATGGTTGCCAGTATTTCTTTTCTTATCTCTCTCTGATGGTCTATGTTAATGGGTAAGTTGCTTTCTGAACTGTATCTTCTAGCAAACAAGTCTGCAGCTTGTTTTCCTCTGAAAAGTTTGCCACCTTCATCCAATGTGATAGTCTGCCTTGGTGAGGAATGCTCTTCATTTAGAGACTTGACTAATCTCCAAAGTTTCCTGCCGTCTTTCTCAAGGTTCAGCGATGCCGTTTTAGTTCTCCAGCTTTTCCGCTTTTCTTCTAGCTTTGTTCTCTGAAACTCTGCTACAGCCTTTTTCCATTTGTTGTGAGTTTCAAGTGAAGGCTGAGACTCTGCGTCCTTTCTAGCCTTGTCCATAGCTTCCTGACGTTCTTGGAGTGTGCTGGACCAGTATGGTATGTAGTTACGCCGGCATCCTTTGGGAATGGTTTCTTTTGCAGCTTGTAGTATGCATCTGTTGAAGTCTTTTACCACTTCATTAATGTCTCTGTTCTGTACCTTGAGGGTAGACAGCAGCGTGTTCACCTGATGCCTGAATAAACCCCAGTTGGCTTTTTTGTAGTTCCATCTTGTAATGGCTGGGCCTGTACTGAGAGTTGCACTCTGGACAGTAAGAAAGATTGGGCGATGGTCGCTTCCCCCTAGTTGGTCTCCTACTTCTCTACTAATAGATCCAGCTATATCTGGTGTGGAGAAGGCAAGATCTGGTGTTGAGGTTGTGTGCCATCCTCTGGAGTAGAAGGTAGGAGTATCTGTGGCATTATTGACTAGGATTAGGGAGTGATCATCTTGCCAAGTTTCAACCTCTTCACCTCTGTGATCCAGATGGTTATAGCCCCAGCTCTGGGAGTGGCTATTAAAGTCTCCAACTGCTATAAAGTTGGTGGCTGGTACCTGTATAGAGCTGAGACTCAGGGGTTTGTTGTTCGGACAGTAATAGTTCAGGAGTTCTATTTCCATCTTGTCTACCTTTATCTGCAGCAGCTGATATTCTGCTCCATCCATGAAGGTTTTCCTTTCGTGTGCAGGAATGTTATTCCTTACAAGAGTAAGTACTCCTCCTTTTCGTCTATCTTGTCTGTCGGATCTGAAGCATTGATATCCCCTTATTTTAAAGGT
Organism: Oreohelix idahoensis; assembly: GCA_024509875.1. NCBI lineage: Eukaryota > Metazoa > Mollusca > Gastropoda > Stylommatophora > Oreohelicidae > Oreohelix > Oreohelix idahoensis. The sequence continues at coordinate 316,879 of JAMPIV010001391.1, read as the reverse complement.
TTGATCTGCTTTCAAGTGAGTCTCTTGGATACAGCAAACACTGACTTGCTTCTCATACAAGATGTTTTCCAGCTCTGTCTTTTTGCTGTATCCAGCCTGCTTGCTGTTCACTCCCTCTGCATTCCAGTGCATCATGACAAGTGGCACTCTGGGTTTCTCTTTTTCTGTTTTGTTTTGGTCAGTAGTTCTCCTCCGCCGTCTGTTGACTCCACAAGACGGTCTAGAGGGTCCTCCAGTAGCTGAGGGTGGGCTCTGTCGAGGCTCAGAGCCCGGCACTGCACCTGCCTGGTGGAGCTCCACAGGGCGAGCACCAGAACGAGATTTATTTGACGGTGTACTCTCCATAGAAAAAATAAAAGCGAGTTGCATGATACTGTGGTTTCCGGTGCGCCTTCTGGCCCAGTATCTACGACTTTAGCACCTGTTCAACGGGAGAGTGGGCTCATCCCTAATCTGTTTATGTTCCCAGTAGTAGACTATTCGCAAGCAGCCTGGGGGTGTCACTGCTCTGCGCGGACCTTGTTTACCGAGGCGGCGTCCGAGCTCGTATGGTGAAAATATGGTTGCGTTATCTTCAAAATAGCCCTGTCTTTCCCGTGGCTTTTCTGCCATCCTGCAACTTTGAGTTAGGGAGTTCTGAGCTCCAGTCTCTTTCCCAGGCATTTTATCCTGGCCTGGCACGCATACAGAGGACCCCACTTCTGGTTCTAAGTTAGCAGTTGGGGATAGGTGGGGTAGCACACTGTGCATTCCCCGTCATCCAGGGGGCTCTCCAACTATGCAGAGCTTGCACAATGCTGTGCTCTGGTTCTGGGCTCTCCCAAGGAATCCTCACGTCCTGCACAGAGCCACTTCCCGATACCCACCACCTGCCAACCCTCCATTGTAGAAATCTCCTGCATGCGGCCATCCAGTCAAGAGCCAGTATTAAGTCTGGTGCCCAAGTGATCCCCCCAAGCTCAGTGTGCAATGCTGGGTTCTCATCATGCTGCAACACAGGAGGGATTGTGATGCTCAGCCATCTCTCTCAATTCTGCACCGATAAGTGACATCGGGGACTTAACTTTGCCTCAGTACTGGGAGGCCCCGTTTCCGGGTACACCACACACAGCCAATTGAGGCAACGGTCGCCATGGGCGTGATAGACGACAAACAGTGAAGAATGAGGCAAGAAAGCATTTAACCCATGAAGTGGGGGTGGATTGGTGCAGACCAGAGCATGTACCACTCGCCGGTGGGTTCTGCATCTACACCTATAGGGTTCCACCCACTCCTCAGCCCATTTAGTCTGGCCCCTCACCCAGGACCTGTCCGGCTTGGGTGACCCTGCCAGGAGTAAAACTCCCGCCGGCATAGCTCCCGGGATCATTGAGGCGCTCAAGCTCTCCAACCACGGCAAGGTAGGCTTACATGTGGAGAGAGATGCATGTTAAAAGCTTTCATTACTCTGACATGTGAATGCAGGTATCTTTGGAAAATTTTGAAAGGAAGTATTATGGGATAGAAATGTAATGGCTTGAGCAATGAATAAGAAGGACCTTCTGTGCCATTATTTTAGTCTTGTAATACAAAATCATGAACAGGACATAACCGAAATATTCAGGTTTATCATTATTTTTTTTTTTTGGTCAACTGCACAATGTTCAATTCAGAACATACATATAACATGTAAATATATTAGCACAGAACAATTCTATGAACTGCAGTTTCTGTATCATTTTAAACAGTATCATTCCCTTTCAGCACTATGTGGGGCATAGGTCATCAATCCTACAAGCCTTCCTATCCAGTGGCACTTGTTGATTCTTTCCATCAAATCCACATTGATGATCTTGTCATGCATGCCATTTCACTCCTTCTATTCTGTGCAGGCACCCATATAGCTCTAACTTTAAGTTTGTAGTTTTTGTTGTTCTCCATGTTTCAGAGCCATACAATAAGACTGCCTTGACACTTAAGTTGAATATTCTGATTTTGATGCTGGACTTGATTTCTTGTGACTGCTACATATTTTCCAAAGCAATGAAAGCTCTTTTTGCCTTTGGTATCCGTATTTATCCACAAAAATAAGAATCTTCAACTCTAATGTAAAGTCAGTCCTGTTGTACATGGAGAAAAAAACCAATCAAAAAGCTAGACTTTCATAAATGGGTGCTTGCCTACAATAGAAGGATTAAAATGGTATGACATGGTCATGAATGTGCAACGGATGACAAGAAAAAGTGGAACAAGAGATGAGAAGAAGCTAGTGATGGATAGGACACACATTGAGGAAACATGTGGATAGCATTACAAAGCAGTCACTCTGGAAACACCAGGGTAAGAGAGGCAGAGGTAGAGGGTAAGAGAGGCAGAGGTAGAGCAAGAAACACATGCAGAAGAGAATTGGAGACAGAAGCGAAAATGATGAGGAAAAGGTGGAAAGCTTGAACTGATGGCATATAACAGGAAAACTTGGCATGTGTTTGTTGAAGGCCTATGCTCATTGGGGAACTATATGGTATTGATTGATTAATCCTTATTTTGATAAAAACATGAGACATAACAACTAATTGTTAGCTGTTGCTGCTAAAAGAAAACACAAACATGACTATAAACTTAAAAATGTACCGCTTGTTCATCACTCGTAAGACCCTTGAAAATATGTTTAAATCTTGAAACTCCTTTCCTAGATCATCAAGTACATTCTTGTCATAAAGCTGTAGTGGAATAAAGAAAATGGAATCTTCTTTAGTAATGGAAAAAAAAAAATAATTCATATAATAAAAAGAAATGTATAGCTGCAAAAAAATAAAGTAGAAAAAGTGCTAAAACATTTCTGTCACTCAAATTAAATTAGCCCCACTCCCCTCGCCTTTAAAAATAAAATCTGCCCTCATTCAAAAGCTGAAGCAACTATCAAATCTTCCACAAAGCTACTTAAAGCAGTACAGATGTTATAACATTTTCTCAGTGTGATTACAAACTGTTGCTAAATCTTGCACACAAAAGGAAGACATGCTATCAGAAAAATCAAAAGTAAGCAGTTCTTACCCATTCTTCAATCACACAATAACAAAATTCTCTAACCAAGTAACTAACAATGTAGGTTCTAAGCTAGGGTGACCAGACGTCCGGATTTGACCGGGTTTTTTTGCCCCCAAACTGAGCGTCCGGCCGGATTTTTTTTAAATGTTGAAATATCCTGCTTTTATGCGATTGGCTAAATGACTCACGTGAAAGACACTATTTTTAAAAATCTTTATTGGAATCCGATTTCCGAGTACAGAATTAAGAATTTTTATCTCCTCAAAATTGACAGATCGCGCAAATTGCCAACACTACCAGAAGTTGTCACGTTGTTTGATAGTTTATAATAGATTACTATCATATTTTAACCCAGGTTAAACACTGTTTAGGTATTTTGGCATTTGTTAGGGGAAAATATAACAGACAAAACGGCATAAATAAGAACTTGAGGCTGGAATTAGTCAATTATAACTTCGCTGTCTATTGCAAATTACAAATAATATTAACCTTAGTTCGTACTGCTTTTATATTTATTGCAATTTGTTTATTATGAAAAAATACATGAGTAGTATAGTAACGAGTCTGTTAAAATTAAAACCTCATCTGTTGCATTTTACAAATAATTTTAACTTTAACATGGAATGTACCATTGATTAATGGCATTATATTATATTTATATTACAGATACCCGCTCAAAATGCCAAAACAGAAGTGCATGTTCATGGATGAATTGAAAAAAAAATTTCAGTGCTTTTCCAGTGGTCGACAAGAGTATGAAGCAGAATGTCTTGTATGCACAGAGGCAGCACATTTGTATCAATAGCAAATAAAGGTGCAGCTGATTTAGAAAAAACATACAGAAACAGAAAAGCACAAGAAAGCACTTGCGTCTGAATGTTTGCAATCACAACTGACATTTTTTAACTAAAGAAATAAGCCAGGAAAGGTTTGAGGTTGCAGCGGCCTAGGGTGCTTTTGCTTTTACGCAGGGTCAATGGACAAAAGAAAGGAACATTTTTAGTGTAGATTCCGTTAAAGGCACTCTTCTTGTGCAGTACAATTTCAAGGAGCTTTCATGCTCTGATTTCTATGCATATTTAAAACGTAGCCCAACTTTGTTAAAGAAGATTTTATCATCAGAAAAGATATAAGTAGGCACAAAATCAATATGATTTTATTAGCTTATTGTTTAAATGTAAAAACAAAATATGTTTCAACGTATTATAGTTATTGAATAAAGGTGTCCTACTTTTCGTCCTACTTTTTACAAATACTGTCCTCGTTTTTATGACCAAAAAATGGCACTTGTCCTTCTTTTCATATTGAACAATATGGTCAACTAAGTCTAAGCACTCAGAAGTCAAATAACACACAAGACAATGGATTTAAAAGGAGATATAATGCCACCCTTATGGTAAAACACTGTCCAAATGGAAAAAAATTACATCATTGAAAAAATGTGACATGCTAAGCAATTCACTAACTGGTAAAGATAGTCTCATAGCAGGTACTGCCGGAGAGGTTCTAAGCAGTGCAGAAGTATTAAAGACTTCAATATACTAGGTCCAGCATCGGAGTTACCTTCCGTGCTGCTTTTTCCTTCCCTAACACAAGAATAAAGTCAGCTACCCATCTACAGTTGGGTAGACTGGAGCGTATCAATACTTTTGAATTGAACTCGGCACCTTTGTCATGAGAGACTGGCACTCTAACCACCCAGTCAATCAGACACTCACTAACTGAAACTCCTCAAATTTTAGCTAGGCCCTATTGTAATCTTGAATTATTAAAAATCATGAAACTAATTCGCAAGCCTTACACATCATATTACTTCACGCAGGCCAACAACCAGTAATCAGCTATTTTAAAATAAAAGGCTTACAAAATGATCTCAAATCTCATCAGTGGTCTACTTTGAAAAAGCTCTACTTAAAACAATGGTGGCGCTGATCAAACTGGCCACAGCATGTAATGTTTTCTCTGGTGTATATTTGGATCTCTATAACAGCTAAAGTAAAAGTACCCTGAATATTGCGTATTCGTAACAGTGGAAATGAACAGAAAAAACGTGACAGTATACGGTGGAAAAACGGGGGGATCCCGTTTGAAGGGGTCGTCTGGTGACTCTAGACCAATTCGGTGTAGGCCTAATGCTGACAGTACACAATTGCAACAATTAACAAAACTCTACCTTGAATGAAGGCACTAAAGAATTCACATAAGCCCCAAAAATATTATTAATTTATAGCAACGTCATGAATGTACAGCAACTGGCTTGCTACACTTAACTACAGTTACTCGCTACAGACTTGTAGGTTCAATCCAACTTACTTGTGCGACAGTAAACTTAAACACACTTTGACAAACATATTTACCTTATAATACACATCAAATAACACATCGTCGGTCAGATTTCTAAGCTCATTCTTGTACTGTACAAAGCGCATGATAACAGCCGAAATGGCTGTGTTGTAGAGTGACTCTGGAGCCCATTCTAACTCTGTTGCTCTCGCCATCTTGGATAACTAGTCTCTCCGCTTACAAGGGCCGCAACTTTCAAGTCGATTTTTTTTAAGAACAAAGGATTACTTAATTTTTGATAACATTTCAGATTAATTTTTATTATATTTTGTAAATATTATTAAATCTATTGTTTCTATTTAATAAGAATATTATGATTTTATTAAATTATGCCACACATACAAAGTTCTACCTATTGTTGTTGTTGTTTTTAAAGACAAAGTATCCCGTTCAACCCTTGATGGGTTATAATTAGGATATATAATGTAGTAAATTCAAGATAAAAAATTTGATTTCCGATATTTAAATATAGTATATTCTCCCCCCTCCACTCACTCCAAATATAGTAAATCAAAACTTACGCAACGGCAAAGACCACTATAAAGGCTACATTCAAGTCCAAATGGGAAAGAGAGCACCCGGGACATTTGAAAAATGACGCATATCATCAACTATCCAGAAAAGAACAGGTCATCATTTTTCGACTACGCACTGGGCACAACAGATTGAGATACCATCTGTACCACAAATACAAAATTGGTGCAACAGATCTCTGCACCTGCGGTACCAGCCCGATGACAGTCGAACACCTGCTGCAGTACTGCCCAACCTACAGTAATGAACGGGGTAGCATATGGCAACAACCTACTTCTGTCAACGAAAAACTGTTTGGAGATGTCGGGAACCTTGAGTTGACTGCTGCCTTTATTAGAGTCATTAATGTACAAGTCTGAAGGCGAACGAGGAAGAAGAAGAAGAAATCAAAACTGTAAAATGTGTGAATGAATGCGTGTGTTCCCTCCCCTTTCCAAAAAAAAAAAAAAGAAATAAACACACCCAAAAAACAGTTAAAATAAAAAACAAATACAAACAACAACAACAAATAGAAGAAAAAAATAAAGTCTCTCATAACTTCTTCTTCTTCTTCTTTGATCCTTAGCCGCCGACCGTCAAAGCAGTCAGTGGCCATCACGCCTAGTGGCGTCTTGTAGGGCAACAACAAATTGATTCCACTTTGCTCGGTCGGTGGCCATCCTTCGTACAGTGCCCCAACTCTGGTTCATTCTTTGCATCTCAGCCTCCACAGTCCTCCGCCAGGTTGTTTTTGGTCGGCCTCTCTTCCGTTTTCCTTCAGGGGTCCAAAGCATAGCTGTTCTTGTGATGGCATAGGGGTCTCTTCTGAGGACATGACCAACCCAGCTCCAGCGTCTGTCAGCTATGATGGTGTGCATGTCCTCTTGCTTGCTACGAGTAAGCAGATCTTGGTTAGTGATGGTATTTGGCCAAAAGATTCTGTGAATTTTTCTTAGGCATGTTGTGTGAAAAGAGGACAATTTCGACATTTCCTTCTCTGTAACTCTCCAGCATTCCGCACCATAGAGAAGCACAGAAAGCACACAACTCTGATATAATCTTAATTTTGTGCTTGTGCTGTATTGGGAGGACTTCCAGATGTTGTTTAGGCTAAAGAAGGCTGTTCTTGCCTTATTCATTCTGATGTTGATGTCTTTGCCTGCCCCGCCGTCTGGTGTTACTATGCTTCCTAGGTATGTGAAGGTATCTGTCTGTACCAATTGCTGATTCCTTACTGATATGGGCTCAGGGTTGCTCACATTGAGCGTCATGACCTCAGACTTCTTTAAATTGATATTCAAGCCCACCTGCTGGCTAAACTTATTAAGTCTATCCGTTTTTTCCTGGATGTGTAGATGTGAATGTGCTAGTAGTGCAATGTCATCTGCATATTCCAGATCTTCCAATGTAGAAAATGTTGTCCATCTTATTCCTCTTGGACTGCCCTCTGTTGTCTGGCGCATCACCCAGTCTATGACTGTTAAAAATAGAGTGGTTGATAAGGGGCATCCCTGTCGTACTCCTGTCTTCACCTCAAAGGTTAGGTTGCTCTGACCAACACTACACGTAAAGTTGGCATAGAGGCTTTTTATGATCGACACTATGCAGCTTGGAATTCCATAAGCCCTCAGTATTTTCCATAAACTGTCACTATGTATGCTGTCGAAAGCCTTTTCAAAATCAACAAAATTCTCTCATAACTACCCTGTTGTTAATCAGATGAAAGGGGGTGAGAAAGCCATGGATGACACCCAATCCACCAATTATCTGCCATCATCCACACGAGCACCCCATAAGAGTACCCCTTATAGTCACACCATCATTGATCCTTAAATATTAATTTTAGTTCTGGTTATTTACTGTTTTACTACATTGTGCAATTCTCTAGGTCTATCTCCTAATTATAACCCATCAAGTGTTGAACGGTATCATCATTATTCCTTTTCGTTCCCTTTGGAACATAGGGCAGAACCAGTTGCTCTCCATCGATTTCTATTCTGGGCTGTCTTTTTTCATCTGTGCCCAAGTCATTCCAATTTCCCTAGCCTCCTCTTCAACAGTTCTTCTCCAAGTTTTCTTTGGCCTCCCCACTCTTCTTTTCCCCTGTGGATTCCAGTCAAGGGCAACTCTGGCTATGCTTGATTTTTCTCTTCTGAGTTTATGTCCAATGCATTTCCACTTTCTTACCGTAATTTCTGTTTACATTGGCTGTTGTCCGCATCTTTTCCTTAGCTCTATATTTATTATTACATCTGGCCATCTTATACGGAGAATCCGTCGGAAACATCTATTTACAAAAGTCTGTCGCTTGGAGGTGATACTCTTTGAAACATGCCACGTCTCTGAGCCATACAGCAAGACTGACTTCACATTTGAGTTAAAGATTCTAATTTTGTTTTCTCTGGATATAGCTGAGGAGTTCCATATTGGTCGAAGGGCATTAAAAGCGCATCTGGCCTTATTTATCTTTGAGCAGAAGTCACCAGTTGTTGAACGGGATACTTTATTTAAAAAAAAAAAAAAAATCTAGGTCTATCTGTCCTCAATGCCTGTTCCATAGTTATGGACGAATTGCATGCCTGTAAATAATCTAATATTGGTTTTCTCTGTTGTTTACTAAAATGTAGAAAGTAAAGTTGGCATATATATATATTTTTTTTTTCCCCCTCGACATTCTGCACAGTAAGATTCTTCTATTCTAACATAGCCCATTCCTAGTTGCAGTCTAAGAATTTTCTTATTGCAAGGAATGTTTAGTTCTCTGGACACGTTCTTGTTGAAGTCTTGACCAATTTATCTGCATTCTGCCCTTAAAGCTTCCATCCCACTCTACTGTTCATTTATCAGTTATTATTCTTTAATTTAAGGTTTTGATCGTTGATTTACTCATTCCCACATTTATTTGGTTTCTATTCTACTTTTCTTAGCTTCTTTAATCGACTTTTCATTTCCTTCTATGCCAACGTAAATGAACATAAATTCATATTCCTAATTTGTTATCTTCTCCTTTAGATCCGTCTGAGAGCACTGTAATACTGTCCTTTGATATTTTTTGAATATATTCCCTTGCTTTGTTTTTGATGGTTTCCATAATAATAATAATAATAATAATAATAGCCCCTTCAGTCATAACTGACTATGGGAATGCGCCCCTGAGGTGACAGCCCTCAACTGCTTATTTTCCTGGTACTCCTTTCGACGTTTTCTCCTCACCTCTGCTTCTTGTGTGAGCCTCTCTTCGCCCAATCTGAGGTGGTGCCGTAAATAGCATCGCCACTTAGTGCGATCGGCAGCTTCATCCTCCCATGTTGCTGGATCCATGTCCAGTGCCCTCATATCTCTCTTGCACACATCTTTGAACCTCAGCTGTGGTCGCCCAACTGTTCTCTTGCCATCTGCTAATTGTCCGTAGAAGATATCTTTTGGGATGCGACCATCTTCCATGCGGCGAACATGGCCAAGCCAGCGAAGTCTGCGCTGTCTAAGCAGCGTATACATACTTTGAAGGCCAGCACGTGACAACACCTCGACATTTGTCACTTTATCTTTCCACGAGATGCCGAGGATGCGGCGTAGACACCGCAAATTGGTTTCCATATCAGTTGCTTTATTAATTATGCTTGCCAGGTAGTAGTCTGTATCTGGTTTCTTGAGCTCCCAGGGTAGTTCCACTGGATTGTGTATACAACTATTATTAATTGATGCATGTAAAGCGTCCAAGTGTTCATCCATGCAGTTCCAGTCTTTCGGGTATCTACTGGTATTCATGAACCAGTTCTGAGTTGTTAATTGATACCTAGCAAATCCTAGAAAAGTTCGATGAGTCTTATCCAACAAAAATTTGGTCATGTAATTTAGTCTTAGTTCCTTTCTCCTAAGTTCCAAAGGGAGGACTCCTAAGGCCACCTCCAGAACACTTATCGATTTTGATCTGATTGCACCCGCAATTGCACATAACGCTTGGTGCTGAATTCTATCTAAATTAATCGTGTAAATACGTGCTGCAGAGTCATATACTATGCTTCCATAATCAATTTTGCCTCTTGTGACAGTGTAGTGATTTCTAAATACAATATCTAAATTAATATATAACAATATAGGGCATAAAAACGAATGATAGCGATGAGGAGGTCAAGGATGAATTCTATCAACAACTGCAGAAAGAAATGGAAGACACACCTAGATATGATCTTGTTATAGTAATGGGAGACCTCAATGCGAAAGTTGGTACACACAATACATATAATGAAAGAACAATGAGGAAATGCGGCAGCGGAACAGCAAACGAAAATGGGGATAAACTAATAAGTTTCTGTAGCATTAATAACCTGGTCATTGGAGGAACACTCTTCCCACATAAAGAAATTCACAAATTAACATGGGAATCACCAAATGGTCGGGACAGAAACCAGATAGACCACATCATGGTTAACGGTAGATGGAGACATGCATTACAAGATGTGAAGGTAAGAAGAGGTGCAGATGTGGGAAGTGATCACCATTTAGTAGTAGCAAAACTGAAAGTGAAACTAAGAAGGGCTGCAACAACTGTAACTACACAGAAAAGGTTTGACATCAGCAAATTGAAGGACTCCTTTACCAGAAAAGCTTTTACGGCCGACATAAAGAAACGATATCAATTTGCCAAAAGTCAGGAAAAGACTTTGACTGATGATATAGACCAGAATTTCAACACCATTTCAACAATATACAAAGAAAGCAGCAAATCATGCTTGGGATTCCAGGAAAGGAAGAAGCAAGACTGGATAACACGAGAAACTTTAAACACCATAACGATGAGAAAGGAAATGAAAAGAAAGAAAACAGAAGCGAAGTCCCCCAGGTTAAAGCAACTATATAGCGAACAGTACAGTCAGCTGGACAAGGAAGTTAAACGCCAAACCCGAGCCAACAAAAGGAATTTCCTAGACGATCTTGCAAGACAGGCAGAGGAGGCAGCACCGAGAAATGAACAAAGCACAGTATACAAAATAACTAAATTCATCAGCGGAAAACGAGGTGCAAACAATATTACATTAGTAAGAGATAAGCAAGGTAATCTCATCACGACAGCAGAGGGACAAGAAACAAGATGGGCAGAGCACTTCAGAGAAACTCTGAACAAGGAACCACCAGAGACACAATTGAATGTTCCTAAAGCTGAAAACGATCTAGATGTGAATACAGACATTCCACGAAAAGAAGAAATCATCACAGCAATCAAAGGGTTAAAGAACGGCAAAGCTCCGGGCCATGATAACTTAAATGCAGAGCTATTTAAGACAGACCCTGAGCTAGCAGCAGAACTATTAGAACCACTATTTGCACAAGTCTGGAAAACGGGGACAACACCATCAGAGTGGAACAAAGGAATAATTGTCAAATTGCCTAAGAAGGGAGATCTTGCAGGCTGCAATAATTGGAGAGGAATCACTCTTCTCTCAGTTCCCAGCAAAATACTAGGCAGGATAATTATACAGAGAATTTCAAAGGCAGTAGATCACAAACTGAGGAAAGAACAAGCAGGATTTAGAAAGAACAGGAGATGTGTAGATCATATATTCACTCTCAGGAACATTATAGAGCAGTGCTCAGAATGGCAAAGACAGCTTTACATTAATTTCGTTGATTTTGAAAAGGCTTTTGACAGCAAACATAGGGACAGTTTATAGAAAATACTGAGGGCTTATGGAATTCCAAGCTGCATAGTGTCAAAATTGGTACAGACAGATACCTTCACATACCTAGGAAGCATAGTAACATCAGACGGCGGGGCAGGCAAAGACATCAACATCAGAATGAATAAGGCAAGAACAGCCTTCTTTAGCCTAAACAACATCTGGAAGTCCTCCCATTACAGCAAAAGCACAAAATTAAGATTATATCAGAGCTGTGTGCTTTCTGTGCTTCTCTATGGTGCGGAATGCTGGAGAGTTACAGAGAAGGAAATGTCGAAATTGTCCTCTTTTCACACAACATGCCTAAGAAAAATTCACCGAATCTTTTGGCCGAATACCATCACTAACCAAGATCTGCTTACTCGTAGCAAGCAAGAGGACATGCACACCATCATAGCTGGCAGACGCTGGAACTGGGTTGGTCATGTCCTCAGAAGAGACCCCGATGCCATCACAAGAACAGCTATGCTTTGGACCCCTGAAGGAAAACGAAAGAGAGGCCGCCCAAAAACAACCTGGCGGAGGACTGTGGAGGCTGAGATGCAAATAATGAACCAGAGTTGGGGCACTGTACGAAGGATGGCCACCGACCGAGCAAAGTGGAATCAATTTGTTGTTGCCCTACAAGACGCCACTAGGCGTGATGGCCACTGACTGCTTTGACGGTCGGCGGCTAAGGATCAAAGAAGAAAGAAGAAGAATAGGGCATAAAGGCAAAGATAAGAAAGTACAAAAGAATTTTCTGCTAGAACGGTTGGTATCGCCTGCGCCTTCAGATTGTTGTTTGCTAGCGGATGGCCGAACGAAACGGTACCCAAGTTTTCAAATTTGACCTTGACATAAATGCCTGCTTTTCCTAGTTCTAAGAAATATGTGCTTAAAATGCATTGTGAAACGAGGAGGGGCAAGGCTCGATAACACGCAAAGCACTCTCAATTGGTTCTAAGTCTACAACCAACTTGCACGCTTTGCCTTAGGGGTTTCCCCAAAATACGAGGAAAAAGTTAGAACATGTAGACAACTCGTGTCACAAAAACAACCTTAGCTCTTATTTCAAAGGACGTAATTCTCACGTAAATAGAGAGGACAGCACATGGAAAAGAATTGAACGTGTAGTAGACTAAAAATAAAAAACTAACATAGAAAGAAAAACTGTGTACTTCTGAACCAAGCCAACTAGTCCCATATAAATTGTATATTCGTGTACCTTAGGACTTGCTGACAAAGAATATGGTAGTAGTTACGCAAATAGTCCATTAATTAACTAATTATAGCCATAATACTATAGTGGATCCGACCAGGCTGTCAGGAAAGATCATGCCTGCTTATAAAATTTTATGGCACGTTTTGAAAAACGACTTTGGGTAAATGAGGTTAAAAGGTACGGGATATTTGATTGGTTGGATTTTAAAGGAAGGCGAAGTATGATTGGTTGACCTAAAACTAAAAATATATTTGCCTTGGAAACATATTGGGAGTTGTATTTGAAACGATAGATTCAAAAATAAATGTAAACATGGTCCCATTGGACAAAGCAGTAGATATTGGCACGAAACGGGGACTGTTCACTGCCATTTCAATAAAATTTTGTGTAAAGCAAGATCGATGAGAGCAGGCGGAGAATTTTCTAACATAGGAAAAGCCTGGACATAGGGCAGATCGAAAATGTGCCATATTCTATTGCCTAGTCATCGTTTACTTGTGTTATTTCCTTGCATCTGTGAGGTTTTTGGTTGCTGTCAATAACTGTTGCCAGACTACAGTGAGTCGATATATTCATGCCACAGTCTTGCCTTTTTCGGAGACAACTGTAAACCACCATCCTTCTTGAAGAAGTGGAAGCTGAAGGTTGTCGTTCAGCGAAGTGCAGGAAGAGTCCTACATCATATTACAAAGATAGGTGCATGTTCGGCACCTGATCGCTCAACTAACATTATATTAAAAATAAGAGACTGGGAATAGTGATAGAAACATTCCATCAGTGTCCACAGAACTTACAAACAACATGCAGAGATGATGATAATAAACAATCTACCAGTGTATACTAGAAGTCACCTCAGTTAGCAAATACAACTACACCCTTATATAATAATAATATGTGTATTATGGACAGAAGATCCATTGTATAAATTGATTGATGTAATTAATTTCTATGATTTCACTTTTGATTGTCAGTCCTGATTCCAAATGAATTAGATTCAGGACAATAAATTGAAAAAACATTTAACTTTATCAACTTTCAACCACTGACTTACTAAAGATAGTCTTTTAAAATATAGTTCGTATGTGATTGTCGTGGTACTGTTGTGTTGTATTAGATAATAAAATAATTGTGTAATTGTTTATATGTTTAGTTGGTTAATGCAACCTTACACTAACATTTCATAACCCTAGACACCAAACGTAGTCATCTTACAGTCTATCTAGAATAAGTCTGAATGAGATCATAGTGGTGGTAGTAGAAAGGTGCCCTGGAAATTTACTCTAATATTTATTATATTCAGGGACCTTCACAGCTGACCTCATTCAGTACACTAAGATTTCTTAACAACAAACTGTATTAACATCAAACCCACCACAGACAGACTAACCTCGAACGTCACATTTACCTGTGCCATCCTGTAATTCATTCTGTGCTCTTCACTTTAGTTTTTCTCACCTGTGTCAGTATTTGGTATTTTCGATTCATTTTTTACACTCCCTTCCCTCAATTATTTTTATGTCGGGACTTCAGCGACCATCTTTTGCTGAGTAGGGTAATCAATTCCTTTCGTTTGAACCCATATTGACACCTGGGATCGGTAGAGAGAAGTGTGGTTTATTAATGTGTAACACATTTTCCTGCGGCCGATTAATAAGTAAACAACCGTGGGATGACCGCAGTCGATTATCTTAACAACTGGTAATAGTCCTGTCTGACCAGGTTGTCAATGTTGATTAGACTGGGTAAATAAGATAATCGTTTCCGGACAAGACTTTCGGAAGAATAATTATCCATCTTGACAGAGACTACATGTGGTAAATTTTGAAGTCGTGAGTATAAACATGTTCGATAATAGACGGAAGCTGGCACACCATATATGATGATTGTAAACAACTTATTTTCGCGTTAGTTTTGTAGGATTTTTTTTCATGAGAGAAAGGGAAACATACACTCTTGCATGCTATTGGCTTAGCCTTTGAAATGTAAAAAGTGCAACATTTCTGATTGGAGCCTTGTCATATAGTAGCACTCTGGATGTGGGCTGAATGTTGCCTTATAATTTAGCGCCTTGTGAGTTTACCGCACTGTGAAATTCAACTGGTCAAGAAGACAGCCAGAGTAAGGAATAGGATCAAGATTTCACTTTAAATGACCGAACAACATGTTTAAACATCTTGTGCACATGTATCCCAGGAAAACTCTAATGTCATTAATACAGAAAGACCGGAATCCTAGGAACCTGAACACTAAGTCAAGGTGGGATTCTATTAGCAAAGTAATACCCCAGACCACACGTAAGAGGCATCTTAAACAGGTTGCCATAACTATTTCTCTGAGCCAGAAGTCGGTTTTCCCAAAAGAGGTTTTAGGGTAAATTGTACATTTTATAATTCTATATTTTGCATTATTAACATGTCAAAATTGCTAGTGGATGTCCAAGTCCTACGAGGCTGGCAACCTCAGCTTACAGAATGATGATTTCGTGAACCACCACTGCAAGAACTGGTGACTTTTTTATGCGGGTTTCTCATAGAGAATCAAAAGCAGAGGTAGTCTCAAGTTCCATATGGAGCAGGGAGTGGATGATGACATAAATGATGTACATACTTATTATATTAACATTTTTAACCAGTGCGTATGTAAATGTAAACATGTACAATATAAATGCAATGGATGTTTTCCGCTCACTGGGATTAATATTAATGCTCAGAAAGGGTAAAGTTCTGAGGCAGATGGGATGGTGGAATGAAAAGGGGATACACCTGATTTTGTGTCAGGACCCAATACTCATGAGAGTATTTGTTTCTCTCTTATTTCATGATACTAGTCGGTGGTACCAATTGGTGGTGCTATCTGTGGAACAAGTGAGTGGTATAAGTGGCCCTGCAGTCAAAGCTAGACACCTACAGCAGACGGGTCTTAACAGACGTTGGACCATCTTCGCAATTACCCCACTATACTGCGAGGGACGTGTTGCAGCCACCACACTTAATCAGTGACGAGTGAACCAGTCCATAACCTGCAAAGAACAAGCATCGACTGAAGCAGAAACCAACCGAAATTTAACTGCCAGCTAAGTACACATTCAAAGCTGCCAAGTGAACACTCTATTTTCAGACCAGAAAACATTTTTTCATATCAGACCATCACATATGAAGACATTTTAAAAGACTTTATCTAAATTCACCCCGCCCTTATTTATTTTACAATTGTTAAGGATAATTGACTATTAAATATTGTTACCGGTAAATATATAAATTTATAGTTGATTTGTCATTTTTAGTGAACTGTACCCGTATGTCTCAGTCATTTTAAATACTTATAACAGAGCTATTTAAGTAATATTTTACTGAGTTAACTTAGAACTAGCTAAAATACATAGTAATTCTTCATACAAAGTTAACAATTTCTCAGTCCAATTCAGCATTTTCTTGATTTCTGAATTATCTTATGAAAATTCCCTCGAGATAGAAGCATCATCATCCTTCTATCTACAATTCTGCCAGGAGTACTCTTGAGCGAAGGTAGATACCTTTGAAGACCCTCAGTAGATACTCTGAATTTTGACCACCGTTGGGCCATCATTGCAGAGCAAGGGGAGTAAACCCCGTGACACATCTAATGAAAGATTTATAGAACATGATCATTGTCTTAGTGCTTTCACGCCATCCATGATCATTCACATATCTTAGCATGTTAGAAAGTCTTCTGCAAGACTCTGCCTGTCTATCTGTGTGTTTGTTCCAGTTCAGTTGTTGGTCTGGTGTCATTCCTAGGTATCATGTGGTTTGGACTGTACTAATTTGTTGCCCCTGTAATTTTATGTCAATTATTTTATGTTTAACAATCTTTCCTTTACTTCATTAACAAGGGCAGTTATGGTGTCAGACTCTCAGTCCATGCTTCGGAAGGTCTAAAATGGATGGCTACGGTGTGAATGGAAAACCTACATAAAAACCTCTAATCTTCAGGACATGGTGCGAATCTACTGCCCTGGTCATGAAGGGGCGCACGGCAATGAAAGAGCTGATAGTGATAGACTAGCTTCAAGAGCACATATAGTAGGTGTACTGAATATGGTCAAAGGAGAGATACTGAAGACAATTAATGATCGTCTATTAAAGAATGACACTGCGATCGATGAATCAGCAAGGCTAAGATTGCTGGAGAGTGGCATTAGGCGTAAGACTGGCAGAGATGAACGTATGAGAGGATGCATCCGGCGTATATACAACCAGCGCGAAACAGGAACAATTAGCTTTCATGCTCTTCGACATTTTCTGAGGGAGACTGAGCACCTATGAGTTTGCCTGGAGTGCAATGATGTCGATTCTGAATAACAATAACAATAGCCTTTACTGAAGATCATTCCTACTGTCTTATTCGCATTTAAGTGAAATCCCCATTTATTCATCCATTTACATACTTTATTTATTTGTGTTTGAAGATTATTATATGATTTTGTTCAATTTTTCCTCCATCATATAGCAATATCATCTGCAAACTATGCCAAACTATTTTGGATATCTTTAAATTCTTCATTCAAATCATTTACCATTATTGTAAAATTGAAGGGGATAAAACTTATCCTTGAGGAATGTTATTCTGTTGTTCCTACAGTTCTGACCTGTCATCGTCAATTTGTACTATGAAATATCTATATTGAAGGCTCTACATTCTCCACACATACAACTTATTCACATAATGAAACACTGTTACAGACTTTTTTTGTATATGTCTACATGTTCAACGCTAATTTATGAGTCATTTCGTGATTTTATTATGTTTTTAAATCCCTCAAATGGACACTTAGAACTCAAACGTAACAATGTAAACACTAAACTATTGCTTAATAAAAGCAAAGACTGCATCGTAAAGCACGGCCAGGGCTAATAGCACACAGTAAATATAAATTGACAGTTATAAAGTGGATGGGGGTGGGAAGAGAAGACTATGAATACATTTACAGAGGAATAATGCTACTACCAGTGTCACGAAATGTTAAACAGAATCTTCATTGAAAGAGGTCATAGATAGACAGCTGAGAAAAGAAGTGGCCGATTACCTTATAGACAAACCCTGAACAGACAAGTTAGCCAATACTACGCATAATAGTAGGACAGGGACTGGAAATGAATTCACCACTTCACACTGAAATTGTGGACTGCGAAAATGCTTTCGACAGTTTAGATAAAGAATCACTTCGGAAATTGATGAAGCATCATAGAGTCCCCATAAGATCATTAACGTTATAAGGAACACATACCAAGACACGAAGTGATGAAGGACAACGTGTATTATCCTTTCAGATAGAACAAGACTGCAGCATGGATGCCTCCCTCTTGTCACCATTTCTCTCCTCACTAGCTGCAAGTTGGTTTTTAAACAACAGAAATGGATGTAAGGTGATACTGTCAAAACAACTAAACCATCTAGATTAAGTCGGCAACCTAGCTCTTCCAAAACCGTAACCAGACGCAAAACAAAATGTGAATATTTGAAGAAGATGTCGCATCAATTGGGTCTGAAATTGGTTTGGTTTGGTTTTAAGGACTATCTTCATTGCACACGGACAACGCCATCAGTGCTCCGATCTCCTCCCTTAGATCACACAAAGAAGATATCAGCACAGTGCACGAACTCCGTATCACCGGCGAGAATCCCAATGTGTATATATAGGAATCACACATTCTATAAATATTTTTTCTGGTGGGTAGGTTTCTAATTTTTAAATTTTGCCAGGGCAGCGGCCTTACAGCCTACTCTTTACTATTTCCAACTGCCATGGGATTTTTAACATGCGCAACCTGCACACGGGACCTCCTATTTTTTCGCCCTTATCCGAGAAGGCCTAGGCATCCGATCTCACTACCCAGGAGACCAGGGGGGAGTATAGCATCATTAGGACCACTGGTTCTGAAGAAAAAAAGTTTCATAAATTATATTCCCTCAACTGGGAATCGAACCCGGTACTAGAATTCGAGGCGGAAGCCTCACCTCTTAGCCACTCCAAACCCCTAGGTCTGAAATTACACAGAGAAAAACAAAGATTATGAGAATAAATGTGGCAAATGATAGCCAGGATGCCTTTGAAGAAACATCCCTACAAGATGTAGCCTCATACTTTCCCCCTCCCCCTTTGTTTTAAATGAAGAATCATATCCTGTTCAACCTCTGATGGGTTATATATATATATAGTGTTTATAATTCCAGATAATATTTTTAATTGCCGATACCTGATCATGGTATCATTTCTCCTTTCCTATGATTGTAAATACATGACATTATAAGAGTCTGTGGTGAAAAATTCTAATACCCATATATAAATTAGAACATAACTGGAAAAGCAGAACGAAATAATACGATAGAAAGAAGAATGGAGAAAGACCAGTGCTTTCCCAGTGTAGATAACGCCTTCGTTGTATAACGCCGTAATGGCTAACACAAGACTTCTACTTGTCCTACTTCGTTCGTTGCTAAATATAATACTTCCACGATTAACAGAAGTTAGGCCCAACGATACGACAATAAACGTAGTTCTAAAAATAGAATGTGTAGTCAAATCTTCTAGACGACCTTGATTTTAAAAACTAACATTAGTGCAAAATCGCGCACAAGGTTAGCCTTGGAAAGACAGACGGGCTTAGAAGAAGAGAGAGAGAGAGATAGACGGACTGTGGAACACGGTCACACAAGCAGCTCGCAGTGTGTATAAAAATTAAACCATGTCGCATGCAGTGCATGGCCAGATTTTTCAAATAAACAGTGATAAAAACTAACGATACGATATTAGGTTCAGAAAACAGGTTTAATTCTTATTAGGAAACCTGATATTTTACGTAGGGCTCTTGACTTTATACTGATAGTACAGTCGTATAGAATTGAACAGGTGGTAGTTTATAAATAAACAATTAACATCGAAAAAAGATCGTATTCTTAACTACGCCACTTAGCCCCCTGCAAATTATATATTCGTGTAGTTGAAGATTTATTGACTGAGAATATGTATTTGTTTGTCTAAATAGTCTATTAGATAATCAATTATTGGTAAATAAACATGTAGAGGAACGGAGAAACTGTCCGATCAGGTCATAACTGCTTGGCGGGGATAGTAGAATTTTTTTTGGAACAAAAGTCGTGAGAAAGGCTAATTATAGTACGAGGCCAGAGATTGGCTGAACGTTGAAGTTAAACGAAAGATTATTGGGTGACCCCTGAGTAACAAATAGATGCCTAGAAACGGGGAAGAGTGAATGAAAATATTTGAACGCCTGTTTATCTTTGAAAATATTCAAAACGATTGGTCAATACATTGGATATTGGCAGAAGAAATCTTAGAGGGGAAGCCATATCGTTACACATTGTTAGAGATGAGAGCAGGCTGTATTATTCAAAATTAAATATATGATAGCAGCCTGGACAATCCGCAGATCAAACTGTGTCAGTCATCTTTAGTGTGTATTTCATAACGAATTGTGGTAAGCTAGACATTTTTAATCTGTATTTTATATGAAAATTGAATGTGAAATAATATTATATCTCTGTACATGTGTGAGTCTGTAGCAAACATGAGGCAAAGCCAAGATAATGCTCCACCATGTAAAAGACTATCAGAGAGGAGTATAACTACAAATATATATATATAGGATTGTCAACTAGAAACACAACACCTATCCTATTGTATGGAAGAGATTACAGCTGGAATTGCAGAGGCGTTGCATCCATTCATCATCATCTCAGCCCGTAACCCGTCATGGGTCGTAGGGGTGCCATGGTGGAAGCATCAGCAGACAGGGTCCTCCACTGCTCTCTATCCTCAGCAATGCGTACAAGTGTGGAAAAACCGTGTCCTGCCCATTCTTTGATGTTATCAGCCCAGGATTTTCTCTGCCTTCCTCTTCTCCGTTTACCTTCGACTGTTCCCTGGAGGATCGTTTTCGAAAGGGAGTCATGACGAGTTACATGCCCAAACCAGGCAAGCTTTCGACGTTTCACTATTGACAAAAGTGGTTCTTGGTGGCCTGCATAGGTGTTTATCTTCTCTCTAACATAGACATTTGTTTTGTGCTCTTTATAGCAAATGCGCAAAATTCTTCTATAACATTTATGCTCGAAAGCCTGAATCCTTCGCTCCGTATCTGCAGTGAGTGTCCAGCTCTCACACCCGTACAAGAGAATAGATAATACAAGTGATTTGTATAATTTGATCTTCACAGGAAAACTGATGTTACTTTTCCAGATCACATTCAACCTTGTCATGGCAGCTGAGGCCATCTCAAGTCTTGTCTTGATTTCTTTACTTGATCTTCCATCACTACATATAGTGGACCCGAGATATTTAAAGGTGTTAACTTCTTCTAACGTTTGCCCATTTAACGTAATGTTGGTCGGAACATGTTTCTTATGGCTATTCACCAATATCTTGCTTTTTTCTATATTAATTTCCATCCCATACGTTCTTGTTACTTTCTCCAGTCTAGAGGTAAGGTCTTGAAGTTCTGATTCTGATCCAGCTATCAGATCAATATCATCAGCAAAACGTAGGTTGCACAGAGGTCGGCCTCCAATCGATATGGTTGATTTATAATCGTAGAGAGCCTCCTGCATAATATGTTCTAGATAAATATTAAAGAGCACTGGGGACAGGATACATCCCTGCCGAACTCCTACAGTTGTTTTGAAAAATTCTCCAATGTCGTTGCTTGCAAAAACAGCACTGCTTGCGTCCTTGTATAGTGCTTCAATGATATCTATGATGTTGGTATCAAAATTGAATTTTCTCATTACTTGCCATAAGCCTTCATGCCAGACTCGATCGAAGGCTTTTGTGAAATCGATGAAGTTATGGTATAAATCGTGTTGATGTTGGAGATGTTTTTCGATAAGTACTCTAATATTGAAGATTTGTTCTCAGGTACTTCTTTTTGGTCTAAAGCCAGCCTGTTCCTCTGACAAGATTTCTTCTGATTTCTGTTTTATTCTGTTCAAAAGTATCCTTAACATCACCTTACTTGGATGACTAATAAGGCTAATGGTTCTGTAGTTCTTGCACATTTTTAGATTTCCTTTCTTTGGAAGCGATATTACTAATGACTGCGTCCATTCTTTTGGCCATTTTTTTGTACTCCATATCTTCTGGCAAATTGTTGTCATGATTTTTACTATACCTGGTCCTCCATATTTCAAGAGCTCTGCTGGGATATTATCCACACCCGGTGACTTCCCTCCTTTCATCGAACATATAGCCTCTTCCACTTCTTCCCGTAATATTGCTGCATTTCCGAGTTCCCTGTTTTCGCACTTAATGTTGTTTAATATGCCTAAGTCAGTGTCAAGTTTACAGTTATATAATTCTTTACAATATTCTGTCCACCTTCTCATTACAGCTGTTTTTTCATTGAGCAGAGCCCCATTGCTATCTTCTATGACAGTTACCCTGGGCTGTTGGGGTTTTGATAGTTTTCTTAATGTGTCAAAAGCTGCCTTGCTGTTACCTTTTATTAGCCCCGTATTAATGGACTCACATTGATCAGCTACCCATTTTTCTTTGGCCTGTTTCATTTTCTTCCTAATATTTTTATTCACCATACTGTATTGCCATGCTGCATCCATTAGGGAGAGGAATACTGGTGTATATTGTCACATGAAAAGCTAGCAGTTGGCCTAAAGCGCTGAACTTTATGTTTGTTTGTACTGTCATGTACTTCAGTGTGGAATAATATTGTATATTAGTTATGAAGAAGGAAGCACAACCTTCTCATTTCAGGGGCCGTGGTACTGATGTAATCTAGTATCGACTGGATGGAGCATTGCTTGATCCAGAACGCTGGCAGCAGAATTCTTGCCTAAGATAGCGGCCATTGTATATCTATGCTGAGAAATTGATAAGCAAGCGATCAGAAGAGACGGGTTTCCTGCAAGCTTTATTTGAGATAAGATATTGTCAGCACGAGACAGCTCAACCCTGAACTTTATTATATAAAAAGGGACAGAAATTTTAAAACCAGAATCTGTGAATCCTTCAATATTATTTCCACCAGTAACAAACCCATGAAGTCATGATGACAACCAACAGTTTAGCTATTAATGACAGTATTACCTCATAATATTACACAACAACACCACACTCATATTGCTATAACAGTCTATGACTGGATAAATATCCAGTGTATAAATACTTGTATATAAATATTGTGATTACATTTTTATTGTGATTCCTGATTCACAAATACAATAGAATCAGGAAAGATATTGAAAGATCATTAATACATTTTAAAAACTTAACCCTTGACTTAATAAGATAGTCTTTTAGAGTGTTATGTGTTATGTGTTTGTGATTGTCATAGTGCTGTAAATTGTGGAGATTATTAAAGTAATTGTGTATATGTCAGTTGGTTGTTATATACTTACACTTCATTACTATCATAACCCTAGACACTTAACGAAGCTATTATTCATTTATTCAAGAATAAGTCTGATTGAGATCGAAATGTGGTAGCAAGTAAGGTCTTCTGTATACACACCAAATTTATTATCTTCAGAAACCTTCACAGCTGATCTCATTCAGTACACTAAGTCCCCTATAAATATATTTATTTCCCAACTCACCACAGAGTCAAACTGCGTGGATGTGCGTGTGTGTATTTTCAATTGTCCTAAAATGAAGAGATAAATATAAATAATTAACAGACACTCAACTGACACCGAGGAGGAGGACACAAGACAACAGAAAAAAATATATAAGTGAAAGGCTCACTGGAAATCGAAATAGAAACCATCCAACCGGCGCCATCACCTTGCTGCGAAAGTAAATCGTGAACGGGCACATAGTCAATGTAGCATCCCTAAAATGGAAGTCTTCATACTTGTCATGACTCATACATACTTCTTGGCAACAACAAACATGTAGACAAAGATGGAGGAGCGGACAACGATGCCAAAGTAGGAATATAAAAAGCAAGAGGATATTTCATTGTACTGCGAAATACAGTATAGATAAATGAACTCGAGCACAGAATTAAGAACCTTTAAATGAAATGTCAAAGCAGTCTGATTGTATGGATGTGAAACATGTAGAACAACAGAAAGCGACAACCAAGAACCTAGAAACCAACACAGTCAATAACTTGTTTTATCTCTATGTGACTGTGTAGAGAAGAGAAAGAATTTTAAAGTGAGACAAATTTCGGTCTATCACTCTCCCGCCGGCAATTACAGGTTCGGTATCTCCAGCAAAAATCACCAACTAAATTTCGAAAATGCACTTTAATCGTGAACTTTGAAGTGAAGTTAACAATCGGTAAAATATTGTTTCGTTTGAATTTTCTACCGCTCTGTTGATGAGATTGCAGGGAGCTGATCGTCCTTCAGAGATAGAAGTTACATATAGCCTGCACGTATTTTGAATTCCAAATACTATGAAACCGGAAACAGACATGATTTTATCAAGATAGATCTCTGGAGAGCTCATCGTTTCTGAAGTAAATGTCAGAGATTCTGGGTTGCTTAACGTATGTCACAGGCTGCAAGTGTATGATGACATATGACATCTACAAATTGAATCATAATGGTTTCCCATTTTTGTCGTCCTTGTTCAATCTGAACTTTTACTGTTTCATATTCTCCTTGTGCAGCAAGTCAAGCAGTCTTCCAGATGAGTTGTACTGCATCCATGGACCTTTATCTTCTTACCGTATGCATGGCCTCGACCTGGTCGCCGCTTGCAACCAGGACTCGTGGGAACCGATGGATTACAATTTCGTGGTCTCCATTTCTTCTCCCCCCCCCCCCCCCCCCCCCCCCCACCAACCCCGGGAACCACCCTTAGCAAGAGTGTATATAATTTCAACTTATTGGCAGGAGAAATCAACATCTCACTCTTATATTTCTTACGGATGGTGATTAATCGGGATTTAATTAACCAGGATTAATTTTGTGTCCTATCATCATTGAAAGTCGAGTTTACTGTATTATAAATACTGGAATGTATTCGGCACGTATACGCGCATGTGACATACTATCATATTTGATCAAGGGAGATAATGTCTATTTATGCTATTTATAATTATTAAATGCTGATATACGACAACAATTTCATAAAAGTTATTTTAAAGTGTTCATTTAGCTTATACTTACTGTGGTAGAAGTTTACAATGGCTTTTTTAACATCATCGTTTTTTTAACCTTATATCTCTTTGTTTTAAAATGTTTCATATCGAACAGTCACGACCGAAGTTCATGCATAGTGTACTTAAATTTATTCAAACCGAATATCTTTGAAGATGATATTTCCCCTCTCAACATTTTTTTAATCTTCTTAAGAATATTTAACTCAAAACTATTTTAGCAAATATTAAATCATTCCAACTATACTGAAGCACATTAAAAACGCACCACCTGTATAATCCAGGAACAGTGTGTGAAATGTAAATATAAGTGTTTACAAGTTTACATATTTGGAATCTTTATTCATTTTCCTATGAATCCATGCTGGTCATTAATTTGTACATTTGATTGTTACGAAATTCATTGCATTCTGTGCAGGCAAGGGAGAAAACCAAAAATGCAACCAATAAAAAAATTCATTCACACTATCCTCAATATCTGGCATGTCCACCGTGTGCTTGCAAACAAGCTTGGCAGCGGCTCCGCATGGAACGCACAAGTCTCTGAAGGAAATTCCGGGGAATCAAGTCCCATTCACGTGTAAGAGCAGCTTCGAGCTGTTGCAGATTAGCTGGAGAACCTTGCCTGTAGACTCTGCGTCCAAGCTCGTCCCACAGATGTTCTATAAGGGACATGTCTGGTGATAGGGCAGGCCAATCAATCGTCACAATGTTCTGCTGCTGTAGATATTGCTGCGTAATGCATGCGGTATGCGCACTTGCGTTATCCTGCTGGAGAAGCTGCAAGTCTGGATAATTTGTGAACGCAGGAGCAACCAATGCATCCAGAACCTCATCTCGATATGTCACAGCATTAACATTTCCACGGAAGACGCGAAGAGGCAAGCGATGGTGAAAACTGAATCTTCCCCAAATGTGAATACTGCCACCTCCGAATCGGTTGTGCTGGCGAACACAGCAATCTGCAAAGCGCTCTCCACACCATCGCCAAATCCGCATACGTCCATCAGCAAAGGATATGTTGAATCTGCTCTCGACTGTGAATAGGACAGCATTCCACTGCAGTCTAGTCCATCTGACATGTTGCTCTGCCCATTGCAGGCGCTGCTGACGATGTCTGTGAGTCAAGTTTGGCCCAACATAAGGTCGTCTTGCAGTAAGGCCTGTATCTCTGAGTCGTCGTATGACTGTCATTCGAGAGACTTGCCCACGTCTACCCACTATTGCTCTTGCTGTTTGACTTGTTGGAGAGAACGATTCCTTAGGTGACTCAGCACAATATGACGATCTTGCGCAGGGGTAGTAACTCGTGGTTGGCCACTCCGAAGTCTATCCCGGGCACTGCCTATGGTTCCGTAACGTTCATTGAGACGTACAATAGTGCTGTGGTGGCAATTCATCCTTCTGGCAATGGCCCGCGAGCTCATTCCGGTCTCCAACATACCAATGGCTCGTTGGCGGTCGTTTTCAGATAGTCGTGGCATTTCAAGCTCATGTACTGGGTGTTTTGTCTCAACAGCCTTTTTATACCGAGTATACTGCCACAACGCGTACACATTTTCAGGGTCATAGCTGTTGGGAATCGTGTTGCACGTGTAACTTTCATTGTTTTCATGTAGTCTGTACACAAACCCGTGGGTTGAATCATGCACTTTCCATTCCAGCAGCCATTCGCTCTCTACCTCATGACAAACACGGGGGAAATCCATTTCCACACTTTTTTTTTCCAGCTTCTCGGCATCAGTATATATAATAGTGGTGCGTTTTTAATGTGCTTCAGTATAGTTTTCAGATAAGGCAAGCACCCCTTAAACATGTGTACATATTGCGGCATTAGATTTACTATTACGTTTTCTCCCCTTATGTTCGAATTGTGTGTGGGCATGTGGATGCTTGTGCGCCAGCATGTTCTTTCATCTTTTATTTGCAATGACATTGAAACGTCATTGAGATGACTGATTAAAATATGTATTTTTAAAAACTGCTGAAATTTTAAAAAACAAAACAAAAGAAAAAAACTTGTAAATGGACGCTATTATGCGTGCATTGCACAAACGAGGTGAAAATCTTGTAGACAAGAAATGTGTATGCAGCAGGAATCACCAGAACCTGGGTACTCACTATTGTTTATCACGCTCCTTTATCTAGATCGATGAACCTTTCCTTTTGAGGGATGATATTTTCTGATGTCAGCACCGAATTCTTTTACGTTCCTAAGACATTTTGTTTAATTCAAAAGTTGAAGTTTTAAGCTACCACATGTCTAAGTCCTAAATACGATTCATTTCTTTAAAACTTTTGACCATGTGTCGTGTGCAGGCCCACATTTTAAAAGTTCGGAGCTGATATTGATTATAAACTACCTGAGTTCTGTTCTCAAGTCAAGAGGAATGAATGAAGATTTACTTATTTCTGTGATTAAATTTTTAAGTTCTGAATAGGCAACTCTCGGGTTAAGTTACTTGTTTCTTTTCTCGCCCGTGATGTGAGCACTGAATACGGGATCGCACCTTGCAAGGAGCTGTATAATGTAGCGGAAGGTGTCACTTTCTTGTTCAGTATTTTTTAAGTTTTCATGGTGACATTAAACGTATATCACAGGCTGCGAGTGTATGATGACATATGACATCTACGAATTGAATCAGAATGTATTTCCATTTTTGTCGTTGTCGTACGGTAGGTTAATTGTTTTATTTGGCCCGTCTAAGTAGAGTGGATGTCGAGATATACGCAAGAAAAGGTATAGAAAATAGATTTCACAGGTGGTAGATTGAGGGAAAGATTGGTCTCTGGAGTGATTAGGTTATCTCCTCCAGCCTATCCGTACTACTGTACTTTATTACCAGACAGCCTTTGCCTCCCTATCAAGAATAGATAAGTTACTCTACACACACACAGCTATGTGACAACAAGACTCACAAACGTGAAAAACTACGGATAAATGGGTATGGGTCTGACCAACACACAAAGGTAAGTTTCTTTGTAGTTTATTATCAGCCCAAAATCTACGGGTTTCGTTTGATAAAGTTGATTTTATCTGTTCCACAAGAACAAGTTCAAGAATTCCCTCATATGAAAGAGGTAATTCTGATAATTCAAGGCACTTTATCAAATAGCCCGTTAAACGTGAAGAGAACTGGGGAAATGTCTCCGTGCTCTCCTTTCGGCTGTTTCTGAACATTTGCAGAAATTTTCGGGCGGTCATCTCAAACCGCTCTAGCAAGGCCTTCTTTGGCATGTCGTAATCATGTTGGTTGCTTCCCAGCTTTGTATACACGTCATACGCATGCCCTTTTAGTGCCGTTGAGAGTTTAAGGCACCAACGGGAACTCTCTAACCCATACACATTTGCCATCCTCTCGATTTTTTCTAGGAAGGTGTCAATTTTCTCATTAGGGCTAGGGAATTACTCTAAGACAAAAGACATCGCTGCTAGTTAGGAAGATTGGCTACTGGAGAGATCAGTTGATTGAGACTGGGGTAAAGACGCCTCTCCATTATTGAAAGTAGAGGCACCCCGACTCTCTAGAGCCTTAAGCGCCAATTCGTGTTGTCTTTCCCTCTCTCTCTCATTTGCTCTGCGGACTTCCACCTCTACCTCAATTTTCTTCTGCTCCAATTCTTGTGCTTCTTTCCTCTCTGCTCTCTCTTTCTCTTCCTTCTCCCTAGCTTCTGCTCTCTCTCTCTCTCTTCTTTCTTCTCAGCCTCTGCTCTCTCTCTTCCTTCTTCTCAGCCTTCTCTCTCTCTTGTGCTTCTTTCTCTTCCTTCTTCTCCGCGCCATACCTGTCAAGCTCCCTGTTGACAAGCAGGTTCGCTGCATCTCCCTTTAATCCTGTCTCCTTGGCCTCCTGCCTCAACATGGACCTCAACTGAACTCTCTATGCCATGCCAAAGAACTGGATGCTACTAGGACTAGAGAATAATACGAAGAAAAGAAGGGGAAAAACTCTAAACAGCTTACGAGAAAAACACAAAATATTAATTACCTGAGATACCTCCTACCTTTTTATTAATTTGCTAACTTATCGCTGCTATTATCTGTCAATTAAGACTCTTAATGCAGGCGACTATGCCACATTAAATGGTAAGTCAAACAACTAGAAAAATCTACTATTACTTATCGGTGGAGACAAAATATAAAAAAATTTATTAATTATATTTAATTTTAAAATTACAAGGAGAAAAAAAAATTTTCCTTGAAAATATAATCTCTTCCACAAAAACTCCGTCCGCCGAAGTCAATTACGAGAAGAGACGATATTAACTAGACTTTAAAAAAATCAGAATAAGGCGTCTTTAGCTTTGCTCAACTCTGCTAACTTCAAAACCTTTGAGACTGTTTCACAATCACGCGATCCCAGCAATCTTTATAAAAAAAAAAATTCCAATTTTCTCTGCCAGAGAATAATTAAAGTAACGAATTTCTTGTTTTCCGTAACTCTCTGCTGCTGTGGAAAGAAAACAATCCTATATTTATTTTGTGTGGTCGACCCCAAGTACTAAAAGCGTTGTCTAGGGGTAAAATTATTTTTATTCCCTAACTTCACAAAGACAACTCACTCACACTCTATCTAGAGTTAGACCCAGACTTAAGATCAGATCCTACTGGGCTACCCGTTTAGTGGAACTAATTTCTAGATCAGACTCAAAATCCCGGCGAGCAACCCATTTATTGTCGTAATTTTATTTGAGATAGGTCTTAGAAATAGTGGTCCCATCCGAGTGTAGAATGATAGTGAAGGCTCTATGATAGTAAGGGTTAAGAAATAGATAGTTGATTCACAAGGGTGCTGGAAAGAGTAAGGACAGTCTCTGAAATCGGGTAATTTCTCCGATTTGCCTATCTTACGACAATTTTATTTATCTGTAAACTCCTAAACCTCTCCTGGCTAAACAATTTGTGCCAGTTACTCAACACTCATGTACACACACCAATTTGGTGCTTCAAACACACAAACGTGAATACAAACTACATATAACAGATATGGGTAATGGGTCGGCCAACACAGTAGTTTAAGGTTTATGGTGTTTATTATCATTAAACCAAAATCACAACATTTAGCTTGGTACAGTCAAAGATCATAGTTACAGAAAAAAATACAAATAACAAGGTTGGGGGAGGGGGGGGGTTTGAAGAGTATTATCCCAATATGCCCTTCTCGCTTGTATAGACAAAAAAAAAAAACCCAGTCCAAAGACAAGTGGTTATCAGAAAGAGATACTTTAACCCAAAAAGATAGATTAATTTATTCTGATAGGGGGGTTTACAATATTTAGTATGGGAACAGAGTCCTAGTATTCTCCAAGTTATCCCTTGACTAAGCAGATTAAGGGAGGGGAAATAAGAAAAGGTAAAGAGAACAATACAAGGAATACAGTATAAGGATATTTACCAAGTAAAGAGAATTATAAGTTTTGCTAATATATCTCGTTCATTCATGCACGCTAGCGATGGCCATCACATCAGTCACACACACATTCTCACTTACCGATCGTTGAATCTGGCACTCCATAGAATAACACAAACAGGCAAGTAATTGCTCAACAAAATGTATGTGTCTTTTCCCTCGTTTTCCAACCCCAGACTAGCGGGTTTGGCGTTTAGCAATTTTCCCGTAATCGCTGGAAGGTGAAGCATTAGTGTTCCTTTTTGATTATTATCTAAAGTTTCTATGGGATGGCACTGGCACAGGTAAAGTTATGAGAAGGTAGTGGTCTCCTGGATTTTCACAGCTGGTGGTGGGCTCCTGGATTTTCACCGCTGGTGGTGGGCAACTTCTATAGCGTGAAGACAAAGACTGAACAGTGAGTTATGTTTTCTTCGGGGGGTTTAAATCCAGTGGAAAACAACAGGACTGTCAGTGTACAAGAATATATTCTGTTCCACAGTAGAGCAGTAAAGATTATATATATATGATGGAAGGCATGGTCCCTGGAAAAAGGGGAAGGGGTCGACCTAGACGACGGTGGACCCAGGACATCACAGAGAGTCTGAACTTGTCTTTGGCTGATGCAGGTCGACTTGCCCAGAATCGTGATGCGTTCAGAGCAGCTGTAATGGAGACAACGTTCTGGAAAGAATACGTCACATGATGATGATGATATATATATATATATATATATATTATATATATATATATATATATATATATATTGTCGTGGTTGAGTTGGAGTGTAGAGTATTTGTCGAGTTGGACAACAGTAGTGAAATCGACAAGGGATAGTGGACTGGCAAAGTTATAGAATACACTTTAGATAAGGTGTAAATAGGAGATGGACTTGAGACAACCTGGAAGAAGATTTATTCAAATGATCTCTCTCTCCAAGCCTCAACTCACTTATGTCTGTCTAAGCATCTCCTGCTCTCTCTCTTTTTTTTTCTTATCATACATAGAGATTATAGTAAAGAGCTAAAAATACAAATATGGATGGAAAGGTCGTGAACAGCGTATTAATAAAGGTGTAAACTTTATTAAAGAAGAAAAAGCATGGAATTAATGCATATCATCATACACAGCATAAATTTACATCAATAATCAAATAATCATCAATAGTCATCAATAATCATATACACCAACAACCACACACACAGATCACCATTCATAAAACCTGTAGAACACAGAGAGATGAAATAACTGAGTGTCAGCCCGTCCGTTTTCGGGACCATATGAAATAGCTCCAGTAAGTGGTTTTTTCGTATATAGCCTCCATCGGTGATGGAATTAACCTGAATAAAATCACTGTATAGGCGCTATCATTGGTGATTCCTCCCTACTGGCGCGAGGTGGGCTGGAAGACTCTATTTACCTTCTGTTTACCAAAATGAATAAACTGCGTGGCAGTCCGTCCGTTTTCGGGGACCAGATGAAATAGTCCGGACAGTGTATTACTTGTAGATCCTTCGTGAGGGACTATGCCTACAAAACTGTCCTTGTTGGTACTATCATTGGTGACTCCCCCCTACTGGCGCGAGGTGGGCTGGGGGACGCTGTTTATCTCCTGCAGACCAACTGAATGAACTTAGCGACAGCCTGTCCGTTTCGGGGACCAAGGGAAAAGCTCCAGTAAGTGGTTTTTTCGTATATATCCTCCATCGGTGATGGAATTAACCTGAATAAAATCACTGTATAGGCGCTATTGTTGGTGACTCCCCCTACTGGCGCGAGTGGGGCTGGAACTCTGTCCATAGATGGCTGCTCATACGTGCGAAGTTCTACATAGACCCAGAAATAAACCATGGGACGAAGTCACTTGAGGACAATTGATCCCAAGGCGTGCTTATCCGGCGCTAGAATTGGCTTTAAATCCGGTTTTGGCTGGTTGACTGTGGCTTGGCTGAGTGCCCCGTTTAGGCACAAAAAAGGCGGGTGATATGGAATTCTGCTATAGGCATGCTGGGCGGTTTTGATATTCTGGAAGCCGCAATGCTCTGGCTGGTAATCCAAGAGGCGAGTAGAGAACTACTACTGCATTTGGTGATTCCAGATTTAGCGTTGGCTCCGTTGCACTGCGTGAGCTTAACTTGGCGTTGACAAAAGGGGTTTTGATTCAGGAACGGGGTGTGACACTCGTGGGGCTAGATATCCTCAGAATCCCTCTAGACGAAGAGACGGTGACATTCTTCGTCTGACTGGAAACTAGACTAGCAATTCGGTATCCCCTGAAACTGAGACCGAAAAGAGACACCCTTTTACATCAAGCAAATAATAAATCACACTAACTTTATACAGAAAGTTTCGCTCCACTATGGGATTAAATTTATTGTAGTTATTACTATGATAGTTTAGGGCTGTCTTTAACCATGTCTCCTGTTCCTTAAAAATATCAATTATCAACACGCGCCCGCATAGACTTAATATCTTTTGCACACCCAGGTACCTGTCAGTAACTGTTCTGACAGCAACAATCTACTCCTCTTCTCCCAATCTCAACATACAGCTGAATGGATATGCTTATTCATCTTACAACATTAAGTGAATTTACATAAACAGATTACAGCATTTGAAATTACACAGATAAATCATATGTCCCTTTTGGGGAAACAAACTATTAATATCCCACAAATGAATACATAGAAAATGCAATGTTCTTGCTATAAAAAATCCAGTTGTGGCTAGATCATACGATATAATTATATCTATGCCTGGTGACTGCTTTCAGTGAAAGTTATAGACTAGTGCCTAGCCACACAAGTAAGCATAAAATGATCCTCTCTTGCCACTAGAAATATCTATCAAAAGGAATAAGTGACTATCTCCTATAATCCAGAGTTATTACCTGCATCTCACTATTCAGTTTTTTTAAGTGAACAATCCACACCTGACATTATCTTACAGAAATGACAGTTAATTTAGCCTATTATCTGTTATTGTAAGTTTAACATTTAACCCATGATAAACCGTAACAGTTTAAGCACCCTTACTAGGCCGTAGACAGCGCTACCTTATCACTGAATAAAATTACTAGGAGAAGTCCTCAGAAATGAATTCACTTTCCTAACAGATATATATATAAAAAACTAACATGAATATAATAATTATAAGATATGTCAACTCACCCCGAAAATGACTAGAACATAGGCAAACACATTCTAGTACTGTGTTAAAGTTTGCCTTATCTCATGATGGTCATCTACGGGCCAGGAAAATTTACGAATGTCTTTGTCTATTAAAACCAGTCTACTCTTATAGATCACAAGGGACGCTCCCCCCGGACCTGGCCTGCATATTTCTACAGAAGTTCGGCGAAAGACGTAATCTAGAGTAAGACAAAAGAAATCGTGCGAAAGTTCCCCAGGTAGAGAAATGCATAACATTATGCTCTATCTTGTCTAAGGGGCGAAAACCCAAAGACTGACCGCGATTGTTATCTTCCCCTGAAACAGATCACACTCGTTACCCAGGCCTCAAAGGGTACCAGCCGCTCGTCATCAAACGTTTTAAAGCGACCAGAGAAATTCCCCTGTTGGGACCACAGAGGGTACCCGCCGCTAACGAACCGTTTCTTTCACAGAAACCGTCTTTGGCTCGTTCTAACACTTAAAGCGGACCCGAGAAATGTTTCTCTGGTCGAACGTACCACAGGTGCGTTTAGATAACATTACGTCTAGCGTTAGCTGACCGCAGCTGGCCAGCGTAAACAACCTCGGGTGGGGTTTGAGAGGGTGAGAAAGTTTGGCCACAAAGGTAGAAAAGGAAAGAAAAAGAAATTACAAAATGTCCAGGAAAACAGAACATTTAAAGGAGTAATCAAATTATGGACAAGATGGTAAAATAAATTATCTTTCACGTGACAAGTGCCCCCCCCCCCCCCCCCTTTTAAAGTTCGAGGAATACGGACAAAATGACAGTAATTTATCTTTTCCATCGATGTCCGTTACATGTCGTAAGAACCTTCTATAATCATAACCAAAATCGTATCCAATTTCTGTCAGTACTGTATGACTAGCTCCGAGTTCATTTCTTTTCTTCCCTCTGTCTAATAGACGTTCAGCGAATGGGATTTTGCGAGGCCAGTCAGCGCTGACGCCCTTCGTTTCCGTGTGAACCTGACCTTGCTTCCGCAATTCGCTGTGCCTGTTTATGGTCCGGAAAATTATCCGCACCTGTTGTGGTTTTCGGCCCCGCCTGAACTCACTGGCCACTGCGTAGATAATCCGCCTGTTATGTGCAGTGTAATCATTGTTGGGCTCAGGCTGCGTATGTATATTTTTACCTGTCACGGGCGTGGCCTTGAATAACCCTAGTTGGTAAATAAAGCCGTTCGTTGGCCGAAGAAATGCTAGCATTTTTCTTCTGCCTCTCCACACCTACTCCCCTGTTTCGGTGGGAGCATTGATCAATCTTCAGACCTGTGCCGTCTAAAGGTGGGTCTGGAGCTTTCCTTGCCTTGCCAGTCACAACTCTGGCTTGGTCAACGGAAATGATCAAGTTGCTCTGTAATGGCCTTGTAGTGGTATTGATGGTATTGTATGATGATGATGGTACTACATGTAAATTGTATGAGGCCAGCTGTGAAGGCTCCTGAGATAAAATGTAATTGAGAATTGTCAGAAGGCCTTTCTTGCTACCACTACGACCTCACACTTAATTTTTTTTTTAATGAATGTAGCTGCGTAAAGTGTCTAGGGTTATGATGTGTACTGTGGTGTGATAGTTATAAATATACCCATAGATATTTAACAAGACTAATAAGATTAACAAGTGTTACAATACACTGAACTAACTCACGTGTGTAAAGTTTTTGATATAATTATATTACATTTATTTGTTCTGGATCAAGTTTTATTTTGACCAGAACTTGTTTTAAAAGAAGGATTTAAAATTTATGAAAATTATGCATGGAATGTTACATAATAATGCAAAAGTGTACATATTTAAGTACTAGAATAGTTAGTTTTATTAAAATGTTCTGGTAGTCAGCTACTAGGGAGGATATTTATTGTCTGTGCTGTTGGGGTGGTCTCATCACACCTGTCTATATTGACTACACAGTGTCCAGAAAATGGTGGGAATTTTTATGGGGTATCTGCAACTTAATGGGGTTGGTGAATATCCAGCAGACCAGAGGCTCACTCATCTGGTATTTGTAGCTCTGGTGCTGAAATCAGGTGGTCCCACCTCTCCGTGCTGGCGGGCAATAATGGTGGTCTCTGTCACAAGGACTGCACAGATACACTTGTGTAAATCACCACCCGAATAGATACTGCTTCGTTGACGACAGAAACTCGCAGCTCTGCAATCAAAGTATGGGCCATGTGTCAAAATCTATTCTCTACCCACGTCTGGACACCACACTGACACAACAACCACATTATACAGACAGGTCAGATCTCTCTGACCAAACAGCACAGTTACCATGGTGGGTTTACATCCGATAGATCCTCCCAGACTATAGATTCTGAAAAATAATTATTAGTTTTCTACCCTAAAAGAGGATAGGTAATATGTTTCCTTATTCTCAACTCTTGATCTGTCTTGCATAATCCTTTCTGGAGTTTATGTACATTGTTAGTCCCTAGACCCTGACTTGGGCGGGGGGTCTAGAGCAAAATCCCTACTTGTTTGTAAGGCTAGATTATGATATGGCAGTATCAAATCACTCGAACATGAAACAATATTCAAAATATATAAAGAAATAATTTCAATCTTACCAGATTATGAATAATTAACACAGAAGTGCTAGCAAAACTCAGCTGAGCTGCTGGCTATAGGATGGCGTCCCTAAATTTAACTCACTGTCTTTCATATGGGAAAACACCACACTTTAAAATCTGTGTCTAACACTGAACAATTATTGAAGAATGACCCCAAATGCGCTCTGAGCGCTAATGATATGATTGTCTGTGGCCAATCACTGCCGAGGTTTATTTTTAATTTCAAATTTCCTCACTAAAGTCATTTCAGTCAAGCTTCAGTCACGTATGGATGGTTATCTGTTAGTCTGTCCGTCTCTACTTGTGTTTCTACAAAATTGTGCTCGATTTTTGACCCAACCGTTCTCTCCCCTTCAAATTTTTGTTGTAAAAAGTTATATTTAGACACAGCTACCACCAATGTCCCTTCACTTCTATGCCAAGTAAATTTGAACATCTGTGTCCAAGGTCGTGTTTTTGTGTGCAAATAACCACACTTTTTAGATTCAATTCAGTCTGTCGATGATGTAAACTACACTGTCTTTTGTCATTATTTTCAATATTATCTATCCGTCTGTAAAATTAAGACCATATTCGTTCACTGCTCAGAATAGGCCATCTGGCCAGCTAATTTTTATATTCCTAACATTAATATTAAGAAAAATTTACTTTTTAATTTTTGTAATTTTTTTTCAGACATCTGCGTTCTTCCGCTCAAATTCAAATCAAGCGCTTGGTATCGCAAAACGTCCAATTCCGTACCTCGTGTCAATTTGGGGGACTTGAATTTTTTTTTTACTTTCATCCATTTCCCCCCCCCCAATTGCGTCTCTTTAGCCTTTCCAGTCATATTTTTTTCCCTTTTGATACTCCGTTCCCCTCCGGTCTAGCAAGTCAATTTTATGGGGATGATGACCCGCGGTCTAGGCGATCATGTACATCAGCAGCCTACGCATTATGTTTTTATCCTTAAATGTTATCCTTGGAGGAATTTTACCGTTGTATCTCTGTCAATTTCACTACAGGCCTGGCGGAGGCGACTACTTTGCTGTCCATCAGTGGGGTTGAGACCACTGGAATAATGCGATTTGAATGAGAGAACTTACTGCCTGAAGCAGAGAGTAATCGATCGCATTCTGGGGTTCTAATAAATCATAACAGATCTCCGTAGCTTCTATCCGTGAAGACAGATAGGTAATATCTGCGAGTTGCAGAGTTTGTTGAGTCGCTTTCCCCTTACTAGCATGACGTGAGTCAAGGCTCTCAACAATGGCTCCTTGTACAGTAGTAAGGCAGCTTTTCTCACTGTCTTCTGCCCTGAGAAGTGTGAGAGACTCAAATGGAATACCAGGGATCCCTTCGCCTGGAACCCTGTGTCCACCATAAACGTCAACTTTGCCCTCCCCTGAGGAAGTTACTGGCGTCAGTTGAACTTTGTCCTGCAATGCGAGATCCACTTCCTGGTTGACAGGCCCCGCAGACTGCATGCAAAAGACTGGACGGTTTGAGATCCCGTTTGATCGCGAAGTGCCCGAGAGAAAACTCTCGGTGTGTTTTTCCAAAGTTCTTTGGAACGGTTTGGAAAGTTTAACCATTTTAGCAGGCGACTTATTCTTGCACCTTTTAAGCTCAGGGTGATAAGAGGAGCGGCGCCTCCTTTCTACGATCGTTGAGTTGGAGGGATACGCCTCTGCATATGGTTTTTTCGCTGTCCGGCCGGGAATCTTGCGAAATATAACGTGATAGGGTGTGGCTCCCTTTTCTCGACGTCACGTGTCGGTTAGGTGCTGCTCGGTCTGGAGCGTGAGAGGCTCGGGGTTCGCCGCTTGCCAGACGGGAACAATCCGTATTACAATGCTTGTTAGCACCTGTCTCACCTTTGTGCAGTTTCCATGCCTGGGAACGTTGCGTAATTTTTCCCGTGGCTTTAGGTCTGCTGTCCCGACGTAAATTCTTTCCTTGTTTGGGCTTCGGATCCAAGTCCAAAGGAAAGTCAATTTTCTGGAGTTGGGGTTCGGTTTTAGCAGGTAAGTTTTCTTTCATGGGCGCAAGGTTTGCAGGGGCGTTGACCGTTAAGGGCACAGTAGAAGGGGAAGTAGAGTGACTACATTTAGTATCTGTTTCCACCCTCCGAATTTGGCTATCCAGTTCATTCATTCTGATTTGGTGTAGCCTGTCCCTTTCTTGTCGCTCTATTTCCAATTGCTTATCCCGTTCTTGTTGCTCCATTTCCAATTGCTTGTCCCGTTCTTGTCTTTGCTTTTCCCTTTGCTTCTCATCTTCTATCACTTCTTCTACATACTGTCGGGTGAATGCTTCACTCTCCCCAGTTTGTTTACAGGACCATGCCAAGATTAAACGGCTGTCAAACCAATTGTCTACCTCGTATTGATCCTGCAGGCTTACTGCAAATTCTAGAAAGGGCTGGATTTCGCTATCCTTGTACTCCATGTACTTAGCTACCTCGAGGGCAATCCTTTGCACTTTATCTAGATCGGCCATTATATCAGGGTGAGCAAACACTATAGAAGAATAGAACCTAGAGATCTTAGTTACCTAGTCCACTAGGTGCTGATTAACTTAATAATCAATAAAATCTAGGCTAGCCTGGGAACTTTAAAAACAAGAAAGTTTGTAGCTACTCTGATCGACAAGCACAACCCCAAAAAACTCCAAAAAATGGAAGTGATGTAAAACTTATTACTATCACTTCACCCCAGTTCTGTCAGTACTAAGCTATTGAGAGGATTGGTTACTATCATCCGAATGAACACCCTCCCTTGGTACAAATGCAAGCAAGTAACTGACTATCTGTAGCTTCTTATCTCAGATTAAAGAGCTACTCCTGAAAAAATATTAACCCTTAAAAAAAAAAATTTCTGACTTTTACAACAATAGTCGTCAGATTTGTCAACCAAAAACTCAGCAGTGATACCATCAACCTTTACCAGCTGTCTCATGTGTGGCATGAACAATAAATGTAATTTAATATTTATGATTGCTGTGGAGAAAAAAAACGCTGTTCCGACTTCCTCCAAAAGAAATAGTTCGATATGTCTAGGGGAAAGAAATTCCTATAATCTGCCGAACACTAAACTCTAAGAATCAAGATAGAATCTTGTGAGAGATTCCTACCAGACTGCAACCTCATCTGTTGCGATTGCTGCAGATGTAGTTCAAATTCCGCGGCGAGACCCCATTTGTCGTGGTTGAGTTGGAGTGTAGAGTATTTGTCGAGTTGGACAACAGTAGTGAAATCGACAAGGGATAGTGGACTGGCAGAGTTATAGATTACACTTTAGATAAGGTGTAAATAGGAGATGGACTTGAGACAACCTGGAAGAAGATTTATTCAAATGATCTCTCTCTCCAAGCCTCAACTCACTTTTCACTGTCTAAGCATTTCCTGCTCTCTCTCTTTTTTTCTTATCATACATAGAGATTATAGTAAAGAGCTAAAAATACAAATATGGATGGAAAGGTCGTGAACAGCGTATTAATAAAGGTGTAAACTTTATTAAAGAAGAAAAAGCATGGAATTAATGCATATCATCATACACAGCATAAATTTACATCAATAATCAAATAATCATCAATAGTCATCAATAATCATATACACCAACAACCACACACACAGATCACCATTCATAAAACCTGTAGAACACAGAGAGATGAAATAACTGAGTGTCAGCCCGTCCGTTTTCGGGACCATATGAAATAGCTCCAGTAAGTGGTTTTTTCGTATATATCCTCCATCGGTGATGGAATTAACCTGAATAAAATCACTGTATAGGCGCTATCATTGGTGATTCCTCCCTACTGGCGCGAGGTGGGCTGGAAGACTCTATTTACCTTCTGTTTACCAAAATGAATAAACTGCGTGGCAGTCCGTCCGTTTTCGGGGACCAGATGAAATAGTCCGGACAGTGTGTTACTTGTAGATCCTTCGTGAGGGACTATGCCTACAAAACTGTCCTTGTTGGTACTATCATTGGTGACTCCCCCCCTACTGGCGCGAGGTGGGCTGGGGGACGCTGTTTATCTCCTGCAGACCAACTGAATGAACTTAGCGACAGCCTGTCCGTTTTCGGGGACCAAGGGAAAAGCTCCAGTAAGTGGTTTTTTTCGTATATATCCTCCATCGGTGATGGAATTAACCTGAATAAAATCACTGTATAGGCGCTATCGTTGGTGACTCCCCCTACTGGCGCGAGTGGGGCTGGAACTCTGTCCATAGATGGCTGCTCATACGTGCGAAGTTCTACATAGACCCAGAAATAAACCATGGGACGAAGTCACTTGAGGACAATTGATCCCAAGGCGTGCTTATCCGGCGCTAGAATTGGCTTTAAATCCGGTTTTGGCTGGTTGACTGTGGCTTGGCTGAGTGCCCCGTTTAGGCACAAAAAAGGCGGGTGATATGGAATTCTGCTATAGGCATGCTGGGCGGTTTTGATATTCTGGAAGCCGCAATGCTCTGGCTGGTAATCCAAGAGGCGAGTAGAGAACTACTACTGCATTTGGTGATTCCAGATTTAGCGTTGGCTCCGTTGCACTGCGTGAGCTTAACTTGGCGTTGACAAAAGGGGTTTTGATTCAGGAACGGGGTGTGACACTCGTGGGGCTAGATATCCTCAGAATCCCTCTAGACGAAGAGACGGTGACATTCTTCGTCTGACTGGAAACTAGACTAGCAATTCGGTATCCCCTGAAACTGAGACCGAAAAGAGACACCCTTTTACATCAAGCAAATAATAAATCACACTAACTTTATACAGAAAGTTTCGCTCCACTATGGGATTAAATTTATTGTAGTTATTGCTATGATAGTTTAGGGCTGTCTTTAACCATGTCTCCTGTTCCTTAAAAATATCAATTATCAACACGCGCCCGCATAGACTTAATATCTTTTTGCACACCCAGGTACCTGTCAGTAACTGTTCTGACAGCAACAATCTACTCCTCTTCTCCCAATCTCAACATACAGCTGAATGGATATGCTTATTCATCTTACAACATTAAGTGAATTTACATAAACAGATTACAGCATTTGAAATTACACAGATAAATCATATGTCCCTTTTGGGGAAACAAACTATTAATATCCCACAAATGAATACATAGAAAATGCAATGTTCTTGCTATAAAAATCCAGTTGTGGCTAGATCATACGATATAATTATATCTATGCCTGGTGACTGCTTTCAGTGAAAGTTATAGACTAGTGCCTAGCCACACAAGTAAGCATAAAATGATCCTCTCTTGCCACTAGAAATATCTATCAAAAGGAATAAGTGACTATCTCCTATAATCCAGAGTTATTACCTGCATCTCACTATTCAGTTTCAAAGTGAACAATCCACACCTGACATTATCTTACAGAAATGACAGTTAATTTAGCCTATTATCTGTTATTGTAAGTTTAACATTTAACCCATGATAAACCGTAACAGTTTAAGCACCCTTACTAGGCCGTAGACAGCGCTACCTTATCACTGAATAAAATTACTAGGAGAAGTCCTCAGAAATGAATTCACTTTCCTAACAGATATATATATAAAAAACTAACATGAATATAATAATTATAAGATATGTCAACTCACCCCGAAAATGACTAGAACATAGGCAAACACATTCTAGTACTGTGTTAAAGTTTGCCTTATCTCATGATGGTCATCTACGGGCCAGGAAAATTTACGAATGTCTTTGTCTATTAAAACCAGTCTACTCTTATAGATCACAAGGGACGCTCCCCCCGGACCTGGCCTGCATATTTCTACAGAAGTTCGGCGAAAGACGTAATCTAGAGTAAGACAAAAGAAATCGTGCGAAAGTTCCCCAGGTAGAGAAATGCATAACATTATGCTCTATCTTGTCTAAGGGGCGAAAACCCAAAGACTGACCGCGATTGTTATCTTCCCCTGAAAACAGATCACACTCGTTACCCAGGCCTCAAAGGGTACCAGCCGCTCGTCATCAAACGTTTTAAAGCGACCAGAGAAATTCCCCTGTTGGGACCACAGAGGGTACCCGCCGCTAACGAACCGTTTCTTTCACAGAAACCGTCTTTGGCTCGTTCTAACACTTAAAGCGGACCCGAGAAATGTTTCTCTGGTCGAACGTACCACAGGTGCGTTTAGATAACATTACGTCTAGCGTTAGCTGACCGCAGCTGGCCAGCGTAAACAACCTCGGGTGGGGTTTGAGAGGGTGAGAAAGTTTGGCCACAAAGGTAGAAAAGGAAAGAAAAAGAAATTACAAAATGTCCAGGAAAACAGAACATTTAAAGGAGTAATCAAATTATGGACAAGATGGTAAAATAAATTATCTTTCACGTGACATATATATATATATATATATATATATATATATATATATATATATATATATATATATATATATATATATATATATAATATATATATATATATATATATATATATATATATATAATATATATATAATATATATAAATATATATATATATATATATATATATATATATATATATATATATATATATATATATATATATATATATATCGCTTCTGGAAATTGTTCTTCTCCAGTTAATTTACATAATTTATTGCTTTATGAGTTTTAGATGTTCTTGGGTTGCTTTATCTCATGTAACTTTAGAGAGTGAGACCGCACACGGCCGCCACAAGAAGATTATATTTAAAAGGTTCATAAAAAGTCTGGATGTTAGAAGAACCGAGTCTGGGGGACTCTATAATTGCTGGGACGCAAAGGTATATGATCATCCTATGTGAAAAAATAGAAAACATGAAATCATACACTCAATACTAATCATATTCTGACGTGCGCTAAGTTTACAGTTAAGACTATTTTATACACTCGTGTATTCAGTTATATATATTTAAGAAAAACTCTCCGCGAGTCTAATGGTTAAAAACACACGTATATGCAGAACTAAACTGTATTAATTTGTTATAAATCCCTTTTCGGCTTCTAAATAAATTTAAGCATCTATTATATTGGGAAATAACGTATAGATATATCATTTAATTTACAACTGGAAACTTTTGAGATGGGTTTATTTAATAGGTTTAAATCAACACAAAATCCAGTGAAATAAAATGAAAGAACTAGACCACTGATCACTTGAAACTAATATATTACCACTGGCCAAACAGAATGAATTTAGTCTCCAATATAGAAGATTTGCACAGGAAATCTTGTTCTATAAGCTAGTACTTTATTCAGACTCTCTGGCGCAAATGATAAACGCATTCTTCAGTGGTCTCAATATATAATTAAAGAATTGAAGGATCAGGGGGACACGCGAAAGTTCACAACTTTTTTGAAATCAGGGAACTTTTCTGATTCTGCGCCGCCAGTCCCCGCTCTATTACTCAACTATCTTACCGCTAGACTATTCCCCGTTCGTCTCAGTCTGCGAGCGATTCTCTGGTTCACACACTTTCACTCTCTCTTTTCCCATCCCTGGTTATTAATGACAAGACATCTAGCGGGAACTTATGATATCATGTCTTTCAAATGTCATGTCTTGGACAACCAGGTTGGCCGGGTATACTTGCGCAATCTAAATGTGGTGTCTCGACCATTAATTGCTGATAATTCTACCCCCAGACTATCAATAGCCCGTCTGAATAGACAATAAGCTGGCGACGAACGATAAACATAATGTTGATTTGACACTAGTGTCCCACCTTGCTAACTGTTGTCTGTTCACGATCAAAGGATAACACGTCATGTACAGTCAAGCCTCAAACGTTTGGGCAATGAGGTGTGCCATACAGAGGATAAGATTATATCGGTAGATGAAGGTGTAAAAATAATAAAATACACGGATAAAAAGGAAAAAAAAAAATGAATGATCGAATGAATACTGACAAAGAGAATTGTAGAAAGAAAAATTGGACAAACAAATAGGATGTTTCTTCGTCACGTTTATATTTTAGCAGTATTTCCAGATGTTAATTGAGTTACAGCAGGCATTTTTATTTCTTATATGATTGTCAACTTTCGCCCTCAGAAGTTGAATCGACCCTCTAATTTTTGTAATGTTTGATTAAAACATACTAGAATGTATTTGAAACGCACGTGCGCGCACACACACATATACATACATACAGGACCGTAGATAAGACTTTATTAAGTG
The DNA here is from genome assembly GCA_024509875.1 of Oreohelix idahoensis. Lineage (NCBI taxonomy): Eukaryota > Metazoa > Mollusca > Gastropoda > Stylommatophora > Oreohelicidae > Oreohelix > Oreohelix idahoensis. The sequence continues at coordinate 272,709 of JAMPIV010001391.1, read as the reverse complement.
GGGAGAGGGGGGTTTAATACAAATTTTTTTTTTTAATGCACTATTTTGGTAACGGTACAGTATAATTTCCCCCCCCCCCCCCCCCCAACCCCTCTCCCCTCCTTCCGTATCTACGGCCCTGCATACATACACTCCAATAAGTAAAGATGTTGACATAAGTCAGTAAATTCAGTTAAGTGTGCTGAAAGGAGGAGTGTTGAACTAACTATACTGAATGATAGATCAATAACAAGAATTAGCCCTTGTGCAAATCAGCAAGACACAGCTATTGATATAAGCATTGTAACACTAAATCATGCTAATGCAAAATGGTAAGTTATTGAGGAAACAAATTCAGGAATACGTATTGAATTAACACTAAAAGATAACTTCAAACATGACAAACTGGTAGAAAATAATAATAATAATAATAATAGCCCCTTCAGTCATAACTGACTATGGGAATGCGCCCCTGAGGTGACAGCCCTCAGCTGCTTATTTTCCTGGTGCTCCTTTCGACGTTTTCTCCTCACCTCTGCTTCTTGTGTGAGCCTCTCTTCGCCCAATCTGAGGTGGCGCCGTAAATAGTATCGCCACTTAGTGCGATCGGCAGCTTTATCCTCCCATGTTGCTGGATCCATGTCCAGTGCCCTCATATCTCTCTTGCACACATCTTTGAACCTCAGCTGTGGTCGCCCAACTGTTCTCTTGCCCTCTGCTAATTGTCCGTAGAAGATATCTTTTGGGATGCGACCATCATCCATGCGGCGAACATGGCCAAGCCAGCGAAGTCTGCGCTGTCTAAGCAGCGTATACATACTTTGAAGGCCAGCACGTGACAACACCTCGACATTTGTCACTTTATCTTTCCACGAGATGCCGAGGATGCGGCGTAGACACCGCAAATGGAAGGTATTGAGCCTTCTTTCTTGCTTAGCATAGGTCGTCCAGGTCTCGCTGCCATATAGGAGTGTGCTGGTGACGCAGGCATTATATACCGCAGCTTTGGTCTTCATTGTGAGTTTAGAGTTTCCCCAAACACGAGATGTGAGGCGGGCAAAGGTAGCTGCAGCTTTGCCAATGCGGCTGTCGATTTCTGTATCCAGTGAGAGTTTGTCATTGATGGTAGACCCTAGGTATGTGAAGTGGTGCACCACTGCCAATTCATAGTCATCGATAGTGATAACTGGTGCAGCACCCACATCCTGACTCAGCACATTCGTTTTCTTTAGACTTATTGTGAGGCCAAAGTCCTTGCATGCTTTAGTGAAGCGATTCATCAAGCTCTGAAGCTCCTGTTGGCTTTGAGTGACGACTGCAGCATCATCAGCGAACAACAAGTCTCTTATAGTGACCCTTCTGATTTTTGTTTTTGCCTTCAGCCTTGAAAGATTAAACAGACGGCCATCTGACCTAGTGTGAAGGCATATTCCTTCAGGTGCATCTCTGAATGCATGTTTCAAGAGTAAGGCAAAGAAGATTCCGAAGAGGGTCGGAGCCAGAACACAGCCTTGTTTAACGCCACTTCGTATATCAAAGGGCTGTGACATGCTTCCAGCATATTGGACTGTTCCCTTCATGCCGTCATGGAATGACTTTATCATTTCCAGCATTTTAGAAGGGTAGAAAAACCAAAATGTTATTATATTAAAGCTAATTAGGTCGCTTTCCATGTAGAAATAGAAGAGATAAAAATGAGTAAGATAGAAAATGAAAATAAAAGTTGTATTTGCAGATAATCTCACACGAGAAATATTACTAATAGCCGTTAAACATACTCCAAATGCATATATGCCAGAACACATAATTCCACACCACAAAAAAAGAATGAACATTGGAACAAAAACCGATTACCATGGTGGACAGTTAAATGTTCGAAAATTCAAAAACAAAGAAAACAAGCTCTACAGGAATATAGAAAGAATAGATCCGAAGATACTTTGTATATTCATAAGAAAATAAGAAATGAATCAAAGAAAATCATTGGAGAAATTTCTGTCAAACTCTGAACCCTGCAACTAACTCTATAACAGATGTGTGGAATAAGTTAAAAACCATTAAAGGCAGAACCAAACATATGATAATACCTAATATAAAAAGACCTGAATGGGCAGAGACTGACCGGCAGAAAGCAGAGGTGCTGGCCAGATACTATCATAGATTTAGTTCTGTGGAAAAACTAGGACAGGTTGAAATCAACAGAAGAGCCATCATCATCATGTGACGTATTCTTTCCAGAACGTTGTCTCCATTACAGCTGCTCTGAATGCATCACGATTCTGGGCAAGTCGACCTGCATCAGTCAAAGACAAGTTCAGACTATCTGTGATGTCCTGGGTCCACCGTCGTCTAGGTCGACCCCTTCCCCTTTTTCCAGGGACCATGCCTTCCATCACTGTTTTTTCCAGACTATTATGTCTTTTTATATGACCGAAAAATTTCAGCTTCCTTATTGCGATGGTATTTAGGAGCCAATGTTCCTGTACGTTTAGTGAGTGCAGTACTTCTCTGTTGGTCTTTTTTTCTGTCCAGGGTATTCTCAACATCCTTCTGTAGCATTTCATTTCGAATGATGTAATCTTTTTTTGCAACTGTTTTATTGAGTGTCCAAGTCTCGCAGCCGTATGTTGCTACTGGGAATATACATGCTCTGATCAGTTGTAACTTTGTTTCTTTGCTTGTGCCTTGCCATAGGTTTTTCATCTGTATTAGTTTATGTGAAGCAATTGCAAGTCTTCTTTTAATTTCTACTGCACAGTCGCCAGAGCTTTTGATGATTGATCCTAAGTATTCGAATTCATTAACACTTTCCAGTTCTTCGTTATCAATTTCAATTTCTGGTTTGGTCTTTACTTTGTCTGTTGTCAATACTTTGGTCTTCTTGGTGTTTAGGTATAGATTCTGGGCCTCGCTGTGTTTTTTGGTGGACAGAATTAATTGTTCAAATCCTTCTGGGTTGGTCGATAGGAGGACTGTGTCGTCAGCATATCTGATTTCCGGGATCTGGTACCCGCCGATGTTAAATGAGTCAAACTCTGTGTGTTCTTGGTCATCTCTTACGTTTCTCATGATATTCTCGGCATAAATGTTAAACAGGTAAGGGGAAAGGGTACAGCCTTGTCTTACTCCTTTCTGTACTTCAAACCATTCTGATGTTTCCCCCTCTATTCTTACGGCTGCCTGTTGTTCTTGGTACAGCAGTGCGATGAGTTGTATAAGGTGGTTTGGAAATCCCATATTTTTCATAATAGCCCATAACTGCTGATGTTGTACACAATCGAAAGCTTTGGTGTAATCAATGAAACAAGTATGTAGGTCAACGTTGAATTCTCTACACTTTTCTATGATGATCCTCATGTTGAATATATGATCTCTAGTGCCTCTACCTGGTCGAAAACCCGCCTGTACTTCGTTTATTTCTGTTTCTAGCTTTTGTTGCATCCTTTTCATTATGATTTGTAATAGTATTTTGCTGGCATGGCTTATAAGAGCTATAGTTCTGTAGTTTGTGCACAGTTTCAGGTTGCCCTTTTTTGGCAAGGGTATGTAAATTGATCTTTTCCATTCCTTGGGATAAATTCCGCTTTGCCAGATCTTGCAGCATAATGTATGGTATATACGAGCGCTGCCTTCTCCTCCTGCCTGTATCATTTCAGCTTTTATTTTATCACAACCAGGAGATTTTCCACTTTTTAAGTGTTTGATTGCGTTCCGGACTTCCTCTATGGTAGGTTCTGGTTCACGTTCCGCTTCATTCATGACGTTGTTATCTGCCGCTTTGTTTATTTCCGTATACATTTCTTGACAGTACTCCTTCCATCTGTTCAGAATATCTTTACGTTCTGTTAGAGTGTCGCCTTTCTTGTCATCTATTGCTCGAGGTGATGATTTAAAGTTGCTGTTCTTCAATGTTCTTACTTCAGAAAACATATTCTTACTCAATCCCTGTTCGCGCATCTCCTCTATTTTCCTGCAGGTGTCGTTTATGTATTATTGTTTGTCTTGTCTGACTCGTTTTTTAATCTGCTTTGTGTATTCCTTGTACAACTCCTGATTTTCTGTATCTTTTTTGGGCTTCATTTTTCTTCTCTCTACCACCAACTTCAGTGTTTCGTCTGAGATGTATTCTCGTCTCTTTATACTTCTTTTAGGAATTAACCTCTGTGAATTTGTAATATAAACATCTCTGATGTTATTGGCAAGTTCATCTGGTGTCATTTCCTCCTGTACTGCCATAAGAAGAGCAACACTTCTTAAAAAAACTCTGTAAAGATGTACCTAATAATACTGAACATTTATCATATTTAAATGCAGATATCACAATAGTAACACTGTACCCTACAAGGCATGTCGTAAAAAGAGACTAAGGGAGGGTTGGGCATGAGACTGGTTACCGCATCCCGTAAAAAACTGTTTACCAAAAAACTTCAACAAACTATGGACAAGTCAAATACAGAATGTAAATCAACTCAGCCGCCCAAGACAGAAGAAGGTTCTCTGAAAAGGTGGCGCATGAAGCAATCCAGAGAAAGCCGAAAGGAGACTGGGTTAACCTCAGTCAAAAATAGGAACAGACAACGCCAGCTTTGAAGAAATCATGGGAAAGAATGGATTAAGTACGAAGAACGAGAATGGGGAACTATTAACTAGCTATAGGAAGAAGCATATTTCAACATAAAAGAATACAGAAAGCAACACGGATATCACCAGACCACAGAACTGAGAATCAGATTGATCACATTTGCATAAATAAGACATTTAGGTCATTATTGCACGATATACAAGTATATAGAGGCAGATGTGGTGTCAGATCACCATCTTCTGTTAGCCAAAACAAAAATTAACAAAACTAAAACTCATGAAATTTACAACAGTACATAGCTATAGACAACAGTATAATGTGGGATATCTAAGAAATCTAGAAATAATAGAAAAACTTTCAATCACAGTATCCAACAAATATCAAGTACTCCAACAGCTGGAAGACGAAGCAGAGACGGAAGACCACTGGCAACAAGTAAAAAATATATGGAAGGAGACATGTGAAGAAGTACTGAGAAAAAGAGAACATCAGTACAAAGCATGGATAACAGAAACCATAAACAAGATAGAAGACAGGAAAAACAAGAAAGCAGATTTAAACAGAAGCAAAACCAGAAGCTCTAAAGCCAAGGCTCATGAAGTATAGATAGTAGTAAACAAAGAAGTAAGAAGAAACACCAAAAGAGACAAGATGAAGTATACTGAGGAGTTGGCAAGGGAAGCAGTGGAAGTTGAATCCAAAGAAAATATTAGGGACCTGTAAACAACACAAAGAGGCTAACAGGGAAATATGAGCACGCAAATGGACTCATCAAAGATAAGAATGGAAAATTGCTTATTAATATACAAAAAACAAATGAAGAAATAGACAGAACATTTGGAGGAACTTCTCAATAGACCAGCTTCAATTAATCTCCCACACATCCAGCCAGCAGAAGAGGAGCTACAAATCAGCTGTGAACGACCAAGTAGAGAAAAAAATAAAGAAAGCAATAAAGCTTCTGAAAGATAGAAAACAGCTGGTCCAGATGGCATTCCAGCAGAGGCCATCAAAACAGATATTGATACCTCTACAGATATATTATACAAACTACTTGGCAAAGTCTGAGAGAGAGAGAGGAAATACCACCAGAATGGAAGGAAGGTCAAGTTACCTGAAGGGAAATTTACAAGAGTGCACAAATTAATGAGGAATAATGTTACTATCAGTGCCAGGAAAAGCATTAAACAGAATTATCCTTGAGAGATTAAAAGAGTCCATAGGCAAGCAAGTGAGAGATGAACAAGCAGGTTTTCGACAAAACAGATCCTGTACAGACAAGAAAGCCACACTGAGAATAAAAGTGGAACAAAGCCTGGAATGGAATCCACCTCTATATATCGGATTTGTGGACTATCAAAAGGCATTTGACAGTGTAGATAGAGAATCACTTTGGAAATCGATGAGGCATTATGGAGTTCATTAACTTAATAAATAAGATCTATGAAGGCATGACATGCAGAGTTCTTCATGAAGGACAAGTTACATAACTATTTGGGATTAGAACGGTGGTGCGACAGGGATGCCTATTGTCATTATTTCCTTTCTTACTAGCAATAGATTGGGTAATGAAAACATCTACATCACACAACAGAAATGGAGTCCAGTGTAATCTGACTAAACAGCTTGATGATCTAGATTTTGCAGATGTCTTGGCTCTTCTGTTCCATACCCATAATCAGATGCAAGACAAAATAAAAATACTCGATGAGAGGTCACAACACGTTGGTCTGAAAATACACAGGGAAAAGACAAAGATAATGAGAACAAATACAAGAAATGATAACTAGGTCGAACTTGAAGAAACACCACTATTGGCAGCAATATAGACAAAGTTGGAGGGACAGACATTGATATCTGTCACAAGATGGGTTTGGGGCGACCCCTTCTCGATCTTTCACTACGGCAGTAACCGGTTGCATTTGTTGTGCTGACTATTTGCGTGCTTTGCCATGGTCAGAACCTCTTTCTTTCTCTGCTATGTAGCAGCTATTTTGTATTTTCATTCTCACACTTCTTTCAGTAATATTTCGTCTTTCATGTTTCCTGACCATCCCTGCTGAGATAGTAGACAGGTGATGCAATGTTGGAACGACAGTTATATTGGTAAATTCTCGTGTACTAAACCTTGGGCGCGACTGATTAACACTAAACTCGCCCCGGCGTATCTGTTTAATCGCTAATAAGGCAAGGGTGCGTCTTCGCCATGGCGGTAATACGGGGAGATATCTTATGGACAGACATAAATGACATAATCGTGTCCTATCCGACTCTCACGAAGACATTACTTTATATGAAAGAAATAAGTTGTTACATCTGAAACACATTGTTGTACGAGTTTACAAATGTGTTGGTAAGTTTGCCTGCCAGGCAAACTGATGTTTTATTACCATATATGGGAGAGGTGACTTCTGCATTATACACAGAAATTATTCCATGTCGGAATATTTGAATTGCCGCACACGACACGCATGTTTGAAAACGATTCGCGTTCTGATTAGACTCGTAACAAACAAATGCGGGGGCAGACTTGCAATATAATCTGACAATTTTTGCAAGTCTAGTTCACTGTGAGAAATCGCTTGTCAAGACGACACAATCAGACTGCCAGAAGTTAGAATTCAGAATTCCATTTATCAGGCCGGACTTTTATTTGAGTATTTTGGAAGGACTTACACAGCCCAGGAAAAACTACCATTTTAATAAGGAACCGGAATCTGAGGAAACTGAAACACACGGAGTCAAAGAGGGAATCTATTATTAAAATAACGACCCCCTAGCACACGTGTAAGAGGCATCTACCAGTGCCTCTATTCATCTGAGCAAAAAGTATGTGAGCCAGGATTGGCGTAAGTTGTGCCTTTTTTACCTTTTATATTTTGTCATTACTAACATGTGAACGAATATGTATATCTTGCCATGTGAATAGTAATATGTAAAAATCGCTAGTGGATGTCCAAGTCATTTGAGGCTGGCAACCTCAACGTAAAGAATGATGATTTCATGAACCACCACTGCAAGGGCTGGTGACCGCTTTATCGCATGTTTCTTAAAGAAAACTAAAAGTATAAGTAGTCCCAAGTTCCATATGGAGCAGGGAGGGAAAGATGAAAGAAATGATGTACATTCTAATTACAATATTTACATTTTCAAACCAGTCTAAATGTCTATGTAAACATATTCACTTTAAAATTAATGAAAGTTTCAAACTGTTCAACAAGTGTAGATATAAATGAAATCATATTCAATTTATACTGTGAACATTTTCCAATCAGTGGAGATGCAAATGTAAACATATTCTATCTGTACTATTAACCTTTTCATTTAAATGTAAAATAAAGATAAAGCTATTCAATTTAAATGTAAAGGAAGTTTTCTCTCGAGGGATTAAGTTTAATCCTTATCGAGGGTAAATTCTGAGGTAGATGGGATGTTGGAATAGAGAGAAGGGGACCCATACCTATGGGTTGGAAAACGCAATACTCAGGAAAGCGTTGTGTTTCTATTCTTTTGACATAGTTGTTGGTGGTACCATTTGAGGGTACTATCTCTGGAACAAGAACCAAACCATCAGCGGGAGCAGAACCTACCATTGGCAGCTAAGTTAAACGTTAATGCTGCCACGTGAACTCCTTTATAAACTTTCATCCCATCACAACAGTGATGACAACTTTCTGTTAAATCATTATTCAAGTTTTCTAAAACCTTGTTAAACCTAAATGATTATTAAATTTGCTATTTGTAATTATATAGATTTAACTTCGATTTAATCATTTTAAATGTACTGCATGTTTGTCTCGCCCAATGGGCTGATCACCCGTTGGCTTGTCACACCGATTACGGAAACAACGGCAGATGGATCTATTTGTTGTTGCCCTAAAGACGCCGCTAGGCGTGATGAGAAACTACAACAGAGAAAATCAATCTGCTGTTGCCCTTAAGACGCCACAAGGCGTGATGGCCTCTGACTGCTTGGTCGGTCTTTGGCTAAGGACGGAAGAAGAAGAAGCATGTTTGTCTCAGTCAATTTACTCAATACACTCTAAACTGAGCTATACCTTAATAATAATAATTCCACTGCGTAAATCAGGGTGGGGGCTTGACGAGCTGAAATTAATAATTGCTCAATTCTTCATAAAAGGCGGCGGACCGACATAAAGTTAACAAATGCCCTGCCAATGCAGCATTGTTCTTGACTTCAGAAATATCTTATGAATACTCCCTTGCATAGAAGCGTCATTATTCTTCTATCTACAACTCTGCCAAGAGTAATCTTGTGCTAAGTAGACACCTTTGAAGGCCCATATTAGATACTCTTGAGTTTTGGCCACAGTTGGACCACTACTGCAAAGCAGGGGAGGCAATCCGTGACAATATCAAAATAAGAACACAAAAAGCAAGAGGAGCTTTCATTGCATTGGAAAATATATAGAGATCAAGAGAAATCACGTCCAACGCGACAATACAAATCTTCAACTCAGATGTTAAGTCAGTCCTATTGTATGGCACCGAAACATGAACAACAAAAACAACAACCAAAAAGCTACAGACTTTCATAAATGGGTGCTTGCGTAGAATAGAAGGATTGAAATGGTATGACAAATGTGGAACTGATAACAAGAACCAGACAAGTGTCAGTGGAACAAGAGTTGAGAAGAAGACACACATTGATGAAACTCGTTGATAGAATTACAAGGCAGTCCTTGTTCTGGAATCATCGGGGAAAGAGAGGCAGAGGTAGACCAAAAAACACATGGAGATAAAAATCTGAAAGGAAGACATGCATTTAATATCTAGGGAATTAAAAATTCCTAGCAATTAGAAACTTCTCAGACTACAGCTGGGAAAACGCTATTTCCGAATAGAAGAACCTTACTGTGCAGGATGTCTGAAAGAAAATAATATAGAGCATTTCTTGTTAAAATGTAAGAGGTATGAACAAATGAGAATACCAATATTAGATTATTTGCCGGAATCACACTAACCTATAAATATAGAAGAGGCGTTAAGAAAAGGAAATTGCATAATATAGTCTAACAGTATTCAACAAGAACAGGTTATTATATAGTAAGTAATTGGGAAGGTGAAGGTATGATGCTTTTCTTACAATCCATATGACTTTTGACAGGTGAAAGTCAATTAAATATCTATTAAAGTCAGTTATTTAACTGGAAGCACCAGGCAATTACACTGTTCCCCTTTAATATTATTTTTGTTTGGTGTTTTTGTTTGGTTGTGTTTGATTTTATCTCGTTTTTTTTGTTTGTTAGGTTTTTTAAAAATTAATTAATTACATTTTTTAGCATGCAAGCATAATTGGTAATTATGATTTGTCATATTTACAATGATTTGACAGGTGTGATGCCACTTTCACATATCGGCAGTTGTTCATATTATTTGGAATTGAAAACAATATATATCCTAATTATAACCCATCAGAGGTTGAGCGGGATATTTTTCATCATTAAATTAAAAAAAGGAGTGTTAAAACGACAGCTGATTCCGTCTCCACGGAAAGGAAACTAAAGTAACATTTTCACTGATATCTTCACGATATCGCCAAGTTGTTTGGATTTTTAGACACTAATGAGGCACTATGGGATCGTCCATAAGTTCAGTAATTTAACAAAGAAAGCCTATGAAGACCTGAAATGCAGATTTCTACATGAAGGACAACTTACAGAACCCTTTGAGATTAGAACTGGAGTGCGGCAGGGATGCCTCTTGACACCATTTCGCTTCCTACTGGCTACAGATTGACTTACGAAAACAATAACATCAACCACCAGAAACGGCATTTTGTGGACTCGATGTAGATTTTTCTGATGACTTTCGCCCTTCTATCAATTACTAAAACCAGATATAAAATAAAACGAGACTATTAGATGAGAATTCACAGAAATGGGGTCTGAAAATCCATAGAGAAAAGACAAAGTGTGAGAATAAATGCAACACATGATAGCCAGAATTCGGTTGGAGAAACACTTCTACAAGATGTGGACTCACACAAATATCTTAATAGCAACCTAGACAAAAGTGGAGGAACAGACAGTGACATCCAAATAACAAAGCAGAAGGCAATTAGAGCTTTCATTGCACTAGAAACCAACAGAAGTCAAGTCCAACATAACAATAAAAATGTTCAACTCAAATGTTAAAGCAGTCCTATTGTATGTCTCTGAAACACCGAGAACTGCAACAATGACAACCAAGAAATGGGTGCTTGTGCAGAATCTATTCTGTTATTATTCTGATTACGATGGTAATACAGGATCACAATTATGGAACTGATGTAATGAACCAGAAAAAAAAAGTCAGTGGGACAAGAGGTTATTAGAAAATAACATTGTTTTGAATAAGACAAACATTGATGATGCCTGCTGATAGCATCACAATACAGTCCTTGTTCTGGAATCCACAGGGTAAAATAAATATAGGGAGACCTAACAACACATAGAGGTGGGAAAATGAAACATAATTTAAAGAATAAATGGAAAGAGCTTGAATGGAAGGCACCAGATAGGCAAGCTTGAAGTATTTCTTGAAGGCCTATGCTCCACGTGGATCTCAAGGGTAATATATGAATGAATGAACTGACCTAGTTGTGTGTGCGTACGTGTTTTTTTTTTTAACCGTCAAGTTTATTGCATAAACTGCTCAAAGGTTGGAACAAGTTTGGAGATGCAAACGTTTTAAAATTTAACAGTCGTATCCTGTTCAAAAAGGTGTTAATATGAGTTACAATTGATTGTTTATCTTGCATTTTATTGAAATGAATACACGTTCCTTCTGTTGAATTTGAGAGCACACTTAATAAGATTATAATTTATTTGTTCCTTAGAGATACATATTAGGGGTTACTATGTATCACATATCGGAAACATTAAAGCTTTAGTCCAGTTTAAGCAGTTCACTTAAAAAAAACAACAACTAAATAATAGCACTTAAAAGTTTTTTTTTTTAAAGCCCATACCCAAAACCCTTACTCATCCGCTATTCTACTTATTCATCCAGTCATTTCAAATTTCTTTTCGCCGTCTCTGGCCATCAGTTCTTCTACATGCGCAGCTATTGTAAATGTAGTCACAAAGGTTGTGACGTTTGCAAATTTATTTTTATTATTATTAATAACATTGTCTTTATTGAATTCAATAAAATGTGAATAAACGTGCATCTTGTTATGGGCTATATACAGGTTTGCGGTATAAGGAGCACTAGTTTTAATATACAGATACGTTAAGTAGATTCAACTCCTATTTTATAAAGTTATGTAAGTATCATACTGCCCCTTCTGTTGTCACGGAAACATAGCAGTAAAAAATGCAGCGCATTGCCTATCTGTTCTGTTGAAAAATCTGGTTACTTTGCTCAAGACGAAAGGCCTATATATGTAACACCAGATCAATAGGCCTTCACAGCTTTGGATAGGAAGTATACTTATTTCATGTGCCCAGAAAGAGATTTTTGGAAAACTGTAAGTAATACCTACATATTTATGCATAATCTTTTGTAGTTCCCATATTATATTTATGGTCTCATCAGATACACACCAAACTCACGAATCACACCAACCCGCTCTAATAGGACCAAACCACAAGTCTACAGCGACCAGCGCGCCTGGTGAGTTGTTGCTTATCTTACACGAGATGCAGTAAACCAGCTCTCTGTCTACTTTATTAAAAAAAAAAGTAGAGGCCTGTTGCGAAGAGTTTTGTTTTGATTTGAGTACTTCATTCGCTATCCATAGATTAGTGTAGAAATGGAAAGCAACCATTTAAAACAGTTCATTATATAGGCCTACACTGATTGACGGTTAACAAGAGTATGGGCTAGGCTGATAAACACGCGGATAGACTAAATCTAGTCTGTAATTTTGACACTCCCTTGTAGTGTGGCGTAATAGTAGTGACTTATTGATTAAGTCTCGTCACTGCATTATATACAAACAGCCACCGGAAGTGGGACTAATCTGAATAAGAACCATTCTTAGACCTATGAAATAGTATGTTAACATCATCCTCCATGTAAATAGAGTAAGGGGTCATTCACACATGATGTCACGCAATTTTTACTATTTCTTAAACCAAACATCATTGTCACATTTCATCTAAAAAAAAACCCAGTATCCCCTCTTATGTGACGTCACAAATCTGTTAAACCCCCCCCCCCAGTTTTTGGTAATACTGAAAATAAAGAATGTAGTGGAATGAAATTAGTTAACCAGTGTAGGCAAAACACCAATCTTTCAAGTAAAATAGTGTTTAATTAATCAAGCTTTTACAAAGATCTTCACTTTCATGTGCTGCATCCTAGCACGAGAGAGGGCCCAACATTTGCTGAATCCAACTAAATGCATTTGCATTCCCCCCCCCTCCCAGTTAAAGGTTATCATAATTATCCGAAGTTTCAGCTGGGAGTTGTTAAATATTGTGTGAAAGTAGATTGAGGTTACAAAATTTATTTTGTTTCGACATTAATGAAAGTAGCGATTCTCACTTGTATTTATTGTATGATGCATTCTTTAACGCACCCCTAACCCCATCATCACAAGATTGTGTACTCCCTCCCCCCACTGCGTGACAATATATGAAAATTTTCAAGTTGTGAATGTGTAATTTTTATTCTTTGTCCAAAAATGGTAGTCACTTCAAACTTATCATGATAAAAATGCAGGATCCATCATCAAATCAAACTGAAAGGTCTTTTATATTTGGAAATGCGCCCTAATATAACCAACTAGTTTGAACAGGACGCGCCTCGCCTAAACGAGGCACAACTTTATTTTAAAGAAAATAAAAAAATCATGATGTTAAAAGAAAAAAAGCTGGTCCTAGTAACCCTGGGCAAATACTCTTAATTTGTTTAGACTTAATTGTTGACTACAGTGAGGCAGAGGATTTCTTTTCTTAGCTAGAGTCTGTAAAAATCATTTTAGTATGACACTTTACAATAACAGCGTTTGCCAGCACACAAAAAAGAAAAAAAGACAAAAGCAAGTCATATATGAAAGTAAACTTCAACTTAACTTGGCAAGTTGCAATTGATAATCCTCAACTTTTAGAGTGTATGCTTCATCTATGATCTTTTATCATATTTATCAGCCCATCAATCATTGTTTCTTTAAGACACTACGATGTAGAAAATCACAGAGTAAAGTTGACTCTTATTTTTAATTTTGACTGCCATGTTATGATACAATCAGGCTGTTAATTTACCCATGGCAAGCCACTAAAGAGGGGTGACATCCATGAGTACTCCTCTTTTAAAATATTTGTATTACCTACCAGGATTATTTTGTGGTCAACTCACAGACAATTTAGACAGATCTGTTGTTTATTCATCCTTGTATATTTGGATATGAAACACAAATTGGTAAAATAAATCTAGTAACCTCAATCTACTTTTTAGATGAAGGGAACTTCATCTCCCTGTGGAGTATAGGCCCTCAGCGTGTTTATGCACAACCTTTCTGTCTTATGCCATCTGTTCCCTGGGTATCCTAGAACAAGAACTGGGTATCCTAGAACATCTGGTTTCCGCAAAATGCGTCCTATCAAACGCAATGCCAGTTCCTCGTTCCACTGATATCGATTGTCTTCATTAAGGATGTCAGAAAATTAAATGTATAACTAACCTTACAGACTATGCAGTAAAAATAACATTGCAGTTTCATGAATTAGCCAGTCCTCCCTCTTAAGCTGCCTTTTCATTTACTCATTTAGATTTGTTTACATTTTTTGTTCTTGCTGTTTGTCACGAGAGGTTCAGATGTTATTAAAGATAAGATATCCTGGACATAAAGGTGTATCAGATGATACCAGGATAGTGCCAGATAAGAGTCTGGTCTTATCAGTAAAACCCCCTTCTCTGAAGAGAGTAAGGGTGTATAGACACAAAGGTAGGGTCAAGCTATGTAAGTTCCCAGAGAAGATGGTGATGAAGTACTCTGAGTCCCTAACTGCTACCTCTCCTGATCTGCCTCTGTGATTATGGTATTAAATATTATTATTGACTCTGCTAGGGGTAATTATATAACTAAATTCACCATTAAGAACTGTAATTCAACTTAAAGAATTTAAGAAAGTCTGCTGGTGAATATTTACAATTTAATTGAACAGTTATTCTTTTCTGTTTGAAAAGTATTAATATCAATTTTTTTTACAACATTAAATAAATAAGAACAGTTCAACAAAAATGTCTTTCTCTTGGGTTACAATGTCTATCATCTTGTAGACAAAATAGCTGGCTTGATTATTGACTGGAGGAATTATTATTATTATGATTATTACAAGTTTATTGATACTCTATACTTGTTATGGTCATCACAAACTGGATGCGTATATGTCTTTAGTGAGTATGGATAAGCTGCACAGTTGCCTTAAGCAACTTATCTTAGTCACTGCAGATGGCTCCCTTAGATGCTGGATATAATATTCAGATGAAATCGTTCCAGTAGATACAAACGTAATGGCTGGCACTTTATCATAGACTGGCACTGCATTCGTTGCAGCTTTCAGTAAGAGAAGCCTCTTCTTATTTTGGAGGCTTTTGGTTAAAGGATTAAACCTGCAATGAATTCAAACGCAATCCCTGTATTTTTCTATCCATATCCCTCTTATGACACAGATGGGGACGATAGACAGTTTCAGATAAGCGTGCTAGCAGATGCACAAGGTATAGTATAGTTATCAACAATCATTTTAATTCAAAGTGGTCACAATTTACTTTTACCTTCTTAATTATAAGTATTTTCCCATGATTCGCCTCCATACCGTAATTTGGTTGTAGTCAAACTATTAAGTAATATGTCAAACGATACTGTGAATCAATCCCTTTCATCCTTCTTTATGTTCCTGGTAGGTGCCTCATTCTATTCAAGAAATACTTCTTTAAATACCTTTCCCAACTTACAGACACAATTGACCATCTTTCTCAATATATTAAATATTTCCGAAGGCGGACTTGCCTCTAAAATTACACATGAGCCTGTAAGTTTCATCAGTACACACTGTACATTCCTAACACATCTTATACACATCGTATCGCACAGATGGATTAATCAATATAATTACACACAATTATATATACTTAAGGCTGTTATTCAACTGGCATAGCCCGCCAGATATATTTCCTCTTGCTGAAAAATATTGGTCGTAATACAGGGCTTCAATATGTAGACAGCTGTGTATCCTTTGTTAGCAGGAACGATCAAGCCATGCTAAACATATATACCGCCAACCTGCGGCGTCCACAATAACACTGGCTAACAAAAAAAAAAAAAAAAATTTTCTCTAACATTTCTATGTTTTTCTGGTCAATTTTAATGCGCTGTTTTTAAATTTGCAAACCGTTTTTCTCTATCAGGTAAGGATCTCTAGAAATACGCAATTGAAGTTTTTTAACAACGCATACAGTATTACAACATCATTCGTACAAGAAGTATAACAGTTATGTAGGCTTGAATTTCTTTGCAGTCGACTTTCGTCGGTGAATGGCATGTGGTACATCGCGATGAAGCATCCAACAATAATCGGCAAGCATGGTCACACTCCACCGTCCTTGATAACGTGACTCCATTACGGCGATATCTTGATGGAATCGTTCTCCATGTTCATCGCTGACTTCGCCAAGGTTGGCAGGGAAAAAGTCAAGATGCGAATCGAGCAAATGGATTTTGAGGGACTTGTTACAGCCCATAATTCTGTATGCATCTATGCACTGCTTAACAATATGCACATAGTCGACAGATTTGTGATTTCCCAGAAAGTTATCGACGATCGATTTGAATGCCATCCATGCGCGAAGTTCACTACCATGTAACAAGTTCTCGAACTGTTTGTCTGCAATAACTTTCCTAATCTGAGGTCCTACAAAGATACCTTCCTTTATATTTGCATCGCTAACTTGCGGAAACTTTTCTCGAAGATAAGTGAAAGCTTTGCTCGTTTTATCTAACGCTTTTACGAAATTCTTCATGAGCCCCAACTTTATATGTAATGGTGGTAAAATGATGCTGTCTTTGTTAACTAATGGCTCGTGTATTACATTTTTATGCCCGAGCTGCATACGATCCCTGATAGGCCACACCTTTCTTGCATAAGGTTCCTGTCTGTTGCGGCTGTCCCATTCACATATGAAGCAACAAAATTTAGTATACCCAGTCTGCATGCCCATGAGAATTGCAATGACCTTTAGGTCTCCACAAATCCGCCATTGGTAGTCATTGTACTTTATTTTTGCCAAAAGTATAGCCATATTGTCATAAGTTTCTTTCATATGAACAGAGTAGGCGACTGGAATTGATGAAAATAAATTTCCGTTATGCAATAACACGGCTTTTAGACTAGTCATGGAAGAGTCGATGAAAAGTCCCCATTCGTTGACTATGTGCTCATGACCGAGGTGTACCATTAGACCGTTTACATCTTTGCAATAGCAAATGTCATCATCCATCTCAAAGTATTGAACAAGTTCTCTGTGTCTATGACGAAATTTAGATATCGGAGTATTGGGCGCTAAAAGATTCCATTCTTTGAGTCGCGAACCGAGTAATGCTTGTCCTTTGGTAAGAGCGAGATCACGTATTAGATCTGAAAGTTCTGAATGGTTAATTAAGTGAACACCATCAATCACCGGTATAAAATCCGAGTCAGAATTAGTTTATAAAGCAGGTAAACTATCACTTTCTGATGGTTCATTCACGTCCAATGGATATTGTTCTGGTGGAACTGGGATCGGACACGTGACTGGATCATGAGGCACTGGTTTCAAAACCGATTCAATATTTGGATAAACCACAGACTTTCTAGTTTTAAAAGTGAAACCATGGATATTTGTCAAGCAGAAGTAACAATCAGTAGCGTGATTTGTCGGTTCACGCCATATTACTGGCACTCCAAAAGGCATCAACTTATGCTTCGGCGATTTTCGTAACCAACCTGCCAATGTATTTGCACAAGTCGAACAAACTGCATTTGGCTTCAAAGATTTATTTGCATCATCAACTTTCGAATCGAAATAAAGTTCACATGCTTTCTTTAGTAATGGTGTAAAGTTTTTCTGGTGAACACGATTGGTAAAATATCCGCACACGTAACAGAACAGATCAGCCGAATTTCTACAACTTCTAGAAGCCATATTTCGCTCAGAATTATTTCAAAATACAGTAACTATTTGAAAAATAGCGTAACATATGTCATGCATCTTTTAGCAGTACAAAAAGTAGAATTATTTTGCATGTTATTAATTTTTAATAAGTTATATATATAGTAAAAATGAAACGGAGCGAATAACGGTTTCCCAAAAATATATTTATTCACAAATATCTTAAGAACCCGATGTGATGGAGATAAACGGATTTCAAATTTGAAATCAGCGCAAGAAACTGACCTAAGAACACTTATTCTTATATAAGAAAGAAAAATGTTGTTTGTCAGTGTAATTTATCATCATCATTAGGCTTCTGTTCAATTGAAAACACATAGTCTCATTTGGCTAGAACAAGAAGCAAAGAAGGAATTCTCTCTCTCAAGATCTGTGAGCTTCACTCGCAGATAGGTAACTTCAAATGTTCTGCAACCAAAGGCATATTAATAAGAATGTCATTTACCTTTTACAGAATCTTCCGGATACACACTTAATAAATGTCGTCACTCTTGACGAACAAAGAATCACTGGGGAAAACATTGACATTTCAGTCATATCAAAAACTTTCCAATCCCCACGATGATATAGAGAAAATCACAACGGACATCATGTCCGACAGCCCAAAACACACTCTCCCTGACGGAAGTTCCCTCAGTTCGCGCTCAGAACTTGCACATGCCTAGACAGCATAAAACTGAGCATCGTTAAGACAGATCAACGACAATAATTGAAAGAAAGAGAAGATAACCCTTAAACAACCTGTCATAGAAGTTAATACCCAATTATCCTCAACTTTGACCAACAAAAGTATTAAATAGATATACCTATTATGACTCCGTCAAAAACGACAGCAACACATGTGTCCCACTTCCTCAAGAAATATTTCTTTAAAAGCTTTTCCAAACCTGCAGACACAATTCTGCTATCATTCTCAATTTAATTTGAATGTACACAGGCGGGTAAGAAATTACACAATGGTTGCAGAAACACGTCTACACACTTACCAACACACTGTAGTGAATCAATAGCAAATCACATATATATATATATATATATATATCTTTCTTACCCTCAGGCACACACAGACGAGCTGTTAATGGCAAACGATCTGCTCTCATGTACAACTGGCAAAGGCAGTCTTCATTTACAAGTTACCGCTTCTTTCTGCTCGCTGTGTTTTTCAAATCTTATGGCCCCAATTTAGCAAGGGCAAGGTCTATTTATACTAGCACATCCGGCGTATCGGAAAGCAGGGGGCTAACGGGGTATTGCGAATCCCAAAATGAGGCATATTTTGTCTCTCTGTTCAATTGTGAAAAACTAGTTTCCCCCCTTATCTTTCTTATTTCTGGAGCGATTTTATTCATCTAAGGCTTAAATTATACCCTGAATTAATCTTTATCTTCCTAGCTAAGTGCATTTTATTCTATGCATATTTTAAATACCTAAATTAGGGATTAACCCGATGTGTCAAAGCCTTTCCACTCAATATATCTCTCTTAATAAACTACTTTTCGTGGAAGTCTTTACACCTACCTCTAAAGTAACATTCCTGTTGTAGAATTAGAGACCTCTTCCAAGTGGTACTTCTTTCCTACTTATGTAATTAATTTGCATCCTTCACTCGGTTGCCCAAATGAGGACTGGCCATTTTGCCTGTCCAAGGCTGTAGTAAACACACGAATACGGAAGTTTTTCCATTGGCTAGTGTATCATACAATTTCTACAATGTATGGCGCGCGGCTTTCGTCAGTTACTCAGGATTATACAGAAGCTGTGTTGTGAAGCAGACTAACTCACGACACTTTTCCAAAAATAAAGGCTTCCATTTCTGATACTAAAATACTTCTATTTGTCTTCATCATCAAGTGCATGTCGATTTACAAAATAATATATCTCCTCAGTTTTCAGTCCCTTGTTTCTGGCTATCTTGTGATGAAAGCTGTTAGGCTGTCCGTTATCTTATCTCCGTGTCATCTTCTTACTTGCTATAAATGTTTTAGTTTTTCTCTTTTCATATCCTACCCAATAAAAGCAGACTGTTTCACTTCAACGATTTTATTGATTGGGGTGGGGAGGAGACTGTATTTTATTTCAGTACAATTCTTTTAATTTCTAAATAAATCTGCGAATGTAAACACTTTTCTCTACAGGCACACTTCTATGCCTTACAGTACTTCTTATTTAACTACATGCTGTCCAAGTCTTGACATCCATAAGTGGCATCGCATTATAATTACAAAGTTCTCTCACTAGTAACAATTCATTGAAAGAAATTTTTTTTTCTCATTTTTTGAAACGCTGTTTTTGCATGGACTGTTCAATACTAATATAACTGATGTTGCACTTTTTATCAGATGTTAGATGCGCATGCCCAGGTATTTAGTTGTTTATACTTTGTCAAGGCTGTTCCATTATTTTCATGCTGTATTCTCGGCTACTTTCTTCTTAAAGGTCACCACCACTTTCGTCTTTTTACTATTTAGATACAAGATCAACCTAAATCAGACCTAAAGGTCTTTTATATTTGGACATGCGCCCAAATATAACCGACTAGGCTGAACGGGACGCGCCTTGCCAAAACGAGGCAAAACCTTATTTTTTTTTTAAATATATATATATATTTAGATACAGATAATTCATTCATTCGCTCATTTTCGAGTATGTAGCATTGACTGCAGCTGATCCCTTTGCCGGAAGCTTGTACTGCACATTCTGACAGCGGTAGGTGTCTGTAGCAACGTATTTTACATGACGAGGTAGTTGCCTTCTACGACATGCCCGTAGACGCAGTAGTTCTATTCTGTCTTGATCCCATCAGAAATGCCCAGGAACTACATGGGGCAGTACAGGCAATGTTAATATTATGTACAGGGCAGGGCGAGTATTCTATGGCAGCAATGTTAATATTATGTACAGGGCAGGGCGAGTATTCTATGGCAGCAATGTTAATATTATGTACAGGGCAGGGCGAGTATTCTATGGCAGCAATGTTAATATTATGTACAGGGCAGGGCGAGTATTCTATGGCAGCAATGTTAATATTATGTACAGGGCAGGGCGAGTATTCTATGATGCAATGTTAATATTATGTACAGGGCAGGGCGAGTATTCTATGGCAGCAATGTTAATATTATGTATAGGGCAGGGCGAGTATTCTATGGCAGAAATGTTAATATTATATACATATAAATAGATTCGTTCTTACCCTCAGGCACACACACAGACTAGCCCTCAATGGTTGATTAAGGTCTGCTAACAACTGCAGAAGGCAAACGCTGGCATTAACATATGCTCTGCTGTCCCTGCTCTCTGTGTTTTTCAAATCGTGACTGACCGGAGTTTGTTAGGCAAGTCTATTTATAGTCTGACCTCGGACGTAAGAGATGGAATCCCCGAGTAATGCAATATCTATCCGAAAATGTGGGTACCGTTTGGCCTTTTGTACAATGTAGGAAAACTACTTTTTTTATTATCTTCGTTATTCCTGATAAGATTTTAGTCAATTAAAGCTTACATTATACTTGGAATTAGGCTTTACATATCTATGTAATAATCTTTTTGGTTACTACTTGCATTTTCTGTTATGCATAGTTTAAACAGCTAAACTTAGGCCAACCTGAAGCTTCGAATGCATTTAACCTAAGATTTCTCCCGTCCTATAATATTATTAGTAAAAGTATTACTACTTACAGGTAGAGTAACATCCCTAATATTGTTTTGATAACCTCTGCCAAGTGGTACTTCTTCCATACTGCTGTAGTAAAATCCCGAAGTTAATCATGTTACACAAATAGGGTCTTGCCATCTTTATTCTCCCAGCAGTTGTAAACACAGGACCAAAAAAGTGTTTTTATTGGTCGGTGTATCATATCTTTTTACAATGTATGGCACACCGTAGGGCCAGAGTTATTAGAATTCGTGATGTGAAACAGACGTCATTTCACGACACTGTTTTTAAACATCCAGTCCCTGATGAAGTCTTTGTGACTGTGACTTAATCTTAACTTGGGCTGTATTTTTCCTGTGTCCTAGTAAAACTTTCCTTATCACCTTAAGCTGGCATAGTAATTGTATTCTGCATTTTTTGTTACAGTGTCTTAAATTGTAGTTAGAATATTTTTTTCACTGCTTGGGTAGGAATTTAAAGTAATGAATGAGTATTATTTCTGAATGTTCATAATGCTGTGACAATGAAAAGTGTTGAATTATGATGGAAATAAGATAAATTCAAGACTGGGTTATTGGAAGAAATGATGCATGTAATAATAATAATAGCCCCTTCAGTCATAACTGACTATAGGAATGCACTCCTGAGGTGACAGTCTCAGCTGCTCTATTTTCCTGATGTTCCTTTCAATGTTTTCTTTTCTCTTTTGCTTCCCGTGAGAGCTTCTTTTTGCCCAATCTGAGGTCGCGCCGTAGAGAGCATCGCCACTTGGTTTGATCGGCAGCTTCATCCTCCCAGGTTGCTGGATTTATGTCCAGTGCTCTCTTGGTTGTAGCGCGACACGCCCACGCGACACCCACACACACCAGCGCAAGGTCAGCGCTGCGGTCTTTCTTTGAAGTTGGTAGACAGCGGAAATGTGACTTACGGTTAAAAGCCATACAGTATTACTGAAGAATGAGGAAATAGCTATATAGGAATGTATGGCCGACTTTAAAAGTTTGCATTTACTGGACATTAAATTATTCACTACAGGAGAACGCATGGTTGGAATAATATTAAATAAATATAACTCAACAAAGGAGATAGGCTAGGAATTATATCCAAAAGGATATTATTCAAATATAAATAGTTTTAAAGATAATTAATATTTTTCACCTTCATCACATCGGCTAAAAGTTAGCTAATAATCTTTAAAAATTTATTACACTAACAAGCCTCAACGGAATTGTATAAAACTTATATGTAATGAAAGCCCCATATGGGGAAAAGGAAATGATATATAGGAAGGAAGGAAGGAGATAAGTGTGTGAGTGACAGAAGAGAAAAACGAGTACAGGAAAAGCACAGATTGTTTCAAATAGCTTCAAAACAGGAGATGAAACTAAAATCTTTTGGGGAATTTGGGAGCTGCTTTCTCGTACGCGCGAGAGACTGAAATATAAGGACAGAGCGGCGCATTGTAAATCACACACCAAATCCAGAAGCCAGAGTGAGAAACTGGAGGACAGCCTCTGCAAGAAAAGTTCTATTTTCACGCTGCATGCAGGGCAGATTAAGTTAAGCCAATACAGTCTCACCGTGAGCTTATTAATCCTAAGAGGGTATGTAAGTTTATTAAAAATATATGTATTACTAATATCATTTTATTTCAGATTTTATTTCTGATTGATTGTAGCAGATATAATAAAAAAGGGAATGACGCTAACCAGAGATAACCTTCACCGGCATTGTCAGGAAGCATAACCATTAATTGGTTAGCCAAATATATATTATGGCTAATTCTTGCCTGGAAGCTTACGACATACCAGCAAGTACATAAGTGACTTGACATCCATAAGTGGAAGGCAAAGGTTATATCGTACCCATGTATCATAACATGTGATTTATTCATGTATATTGTTAATTCTGCACCTTATACATTATCTTATCATGCTATCTCTGTAATATACTACCATGATTCATTCATTTACATACAAACACTGAAGACATGGTCGCATCATGAACAGCAGAGGGTGGTGAGATTGTTAGAACAATGGCCACCTATTACTTCTTGTTCCAGGTTTTTATGATCAATGTTTATGATCATTCCTGATCGAGAAACTAAAGACTTGAAGAAGTTGATCCAGCTCACTGAAGCCTAGAGGTCAACCAAACTTCAACACCTTAGTCCCCCGTAGTTATATAGGGCGGGCTGAAGGAAAGTCTTCCGTACTCCAGTGTGTCGGAGGAACCTCGAGCAGACGTGGATAAAGTTGAGTTTATATATTTCCATCCAACAAATCCTGTGAGCAGTTCTAAAACGACTTTCTAATGATGAAAACTAGATGGCAAGAGATAATGTGACAAACTTGTTTTATAAATTCAGTGGAAGATAAATCCAAGACTTTTTCTATTAGTTATTTTAATTTGTAACTGTAAATAATCATACATTTTACCATCTTCCAACACCCATTTATCATTACAAGAATATATAGATGTACATAATAAATTGGATAATTGTACTCATTTGACTTGTTAAATTTTTAACTGTTAAATTTTGAGTTACTTTTTCTAATTTAATTATAATATCACATAGGGTTACGATAGCGAAGTAGCATCTTATACTTCTGAAGCCTAAATCTATTGTCCAGCTCAGAGTATTCACAGCTGTAACTCACTTGTGATACCAGTGTACTTCTCGGGCACTGGAACTTCATACTTTCTGGAGAGAGATTCTACTTCTGCTCTACCACTACTATCATACTAGGAAAACCTTTCGCTACATTGGGGGCTCTTTCGCGGGATATTATTTTGTATCCTGGGCCACTATCTATGTATTCTTCTATCTTGAGCCACAAATAGTTTGTAAAAATAAATTTTTTTTTTTTTTGGAAAAAATTCTAAAAACTTAGAAATTTGTTTGTAATAGTAGTACCATTGAGTACGAAGTAAATAGGAAACGCTCACAAGGTTTTAAGGATTTGTCTTGTTCAAAGTAATTAATTGATTTTAATTAAGTTAGTTTGTTAGTGAAGATAAAATTATATACCCTCTGGTAAGTAAGCATCATGGCTGAATTGGTGAAGTTTAGAGCTGCGATTATGCAGGAAGGAAAAGACTTGGGTATGACAGGAGATGCTCTAATTCGATATATCACAACTGAAGTGGATAAATATTTAGATAGAGAGACCAAAAGAATGGAAGTTGAGGCTGAAGCTAAGAAATTAGAGGCAGAAAGAGAGACCAAAAGAATGGAAGTTGAGGCTGAAGCTAAGAAATTAGAGGCAGAAAGAGAGACTAAAAGAATGGAAGTTGAGACTGAAGCTAAGAAATTAGAAGCAGAGAGAGAAGCCAAAAGACTGGAAAGAGAAGAAAAGAGACTAATTTTGGAAGCTGAAGAAAGAAGGTTACAAAGAGCGCATGAGTTAAGTTTAAAGGAACTTGAACTCCAGGGAGCAGCTAGCAATCATGGTGCTAGCTCACCTCACTCTGAGAGTAGCTCCAACCATAGCGCGGCAAATGGAGCCATGAGTTTCCACCTGGATCCATTTATTGAAAAAGAGGACGCCATTGAGTCGTACCTGGATAGATATGAGAGACTGGCCTCTACCTATGGATTGGAAAAGGAAAAATGGAGCCTTAAGCTATCTCAGGGGTTGAGGGGAGTTTCATACGATGTTTATTTAAAACTCTCAAAAGAAGACCAGGAAGATTATGAAATCTTAAAACAAGCTTTACTGGTCAGGTACGAAAAGAATTCTGAATCTTATAGAAAGAGATTCCGAACTGCTAAGCTACTTCCAGGAGAAAACTATCACCAGTTTTCTGCCAGATTGGAAACTTATCTGACAAAATGGATTAGCTTAGGAAAGTGTCAAGATATAAAAGAAATGGTCATGATGGAGCAACTGAGAGAATCCATGCCTCAAGAAATGAGAAAATTTCTTATGGAACAAGGAGCTGAGAGATTGGAAGATATTTTAACCATGGCTGAAAGATATCAAGCAGCTCAGTCAGAAGTATCAGGAAATAAGAAGAAGCAGGGTGAGAACTTCAAACCTTCACAAAACTTTACCAACTATGAACACAGGGACAATTCCAACAAGAACAAACACAGAACTGATTATAAAGACAAAAACCCTCTAGGATCAGAAAAGAAACCTCCAAGAAAGGAAGGAAAGTGGTGTAAATCTTGCCAAATGAGTAACCACAATACTGCGGAATGCAGACGGAAAAACCCTCCTCATCACGCTGCATGCCTTACAACAGAGAACAAGGGAAGGAAGGACCTGGCAGATAGTCAGAATGACCTCCATCATCCCCCTGTCTGTGAGGAAGTGACCTTGAATGGCACCCAAGTACTGTGCTTATATGATACAGGCTTGGACTTTGACTCAGTAGTGTGCTCTTCTCTGGTGAGTCCGGAACAGATAACCACAGAAACAGTGGAAATCAGAGGACCAGTCAAGGGAGCAGGAACCATGACACTGCCCATAGCCCGAATCAACATAAGATCTCGCTATGTGGAAGGAGAGATCAAAGCAGCAGTGATGGACAACCCTATCTACCCATTAATACTGGGATGTAGATATGTCTTTCTAGGAGAACCTATAAGACCCATAGTGATGGCAACAGTCCAGACCAGGGCAAGCTCTAAGAAAGAGGAGGACACTATCATCAATACTCATCCAGAAGAGATGAGAAAGGCTCAAACTGCTGACAGTACATTGAAGCCTTGCTTTGGCAAATTACCTAAAAGCCATAACCCTCCAGAGAAAGGAGACTTATATATGAAAAAAGGCCTACTATATAGAAAAGCTGGAACAGGACCAAAAGGACATGGACAGCTTGTAGTGCCAAAATCATACAGGGAGCAGGTTATGAAGCTAGGACATGCTATACCCTTCAGTGGACATATGGGAATAGGGGCCACTGGACAACGGATAGCCTGTCACTACTTTTGGCCAGGGATCACAGAGGACATAAAGAGGTATGTGAGATCCTGTCCAGAATGCCAAAGAGTAGCTCCTAAACATAGGACTGCACCAGCAACACTGGGAGAAATGCCCATCATGGGAACGCCCTTCGAACGTGTTGCCGTGGATATTGTTGGACCCCTCAGTAGGACCAAGAAGAGAAATGCATATATCTTAACCTTGGTCGATACTTGCTCTATGTGGGGAGAGGCAGTAGCAATGTAGCAATGTCATCGATAGATTCGAAACATGTGGCAGAGGCACTGTTAACAATATTCACCCGATTAGGTTTCCCACATCAAATATTGACTGACAATGGTTCTCAGTTTAGGGGAAAGCTAACACAAGAAGTATTCAGGTTATTTCAAGCTAGACATTATCACTGTAGCCCGTACCACGCCCAAGGGAATGGTCAAGTAGAGCGGTTCAATGGCACGCTCATTTCAATCCTTAGAAAGTTGGCTAGTGAGAAACCTGAAACTTGGGACACATACTTACCCTCAGCACTATTTGCCTATAGGGAAGTCCCACATAACTCCACAGGATTGGCTCCAGCTACATTGTTGTTTGGACGACCAATCAAAGGTCCACTGGAAGCATTGTTGCGGACATGGACTGATGAAAAAGCAGAAGAAACCGTGACTTCTTCATACCAATACGTCAACGAGTTGACATCTCGATTGAAAACAAGTTGGAAACTGGCAAATGATAACTTGAGACAGGCCAGGAGGAAGCAGGCTGCTTACTACAATAAAACAGCAAAAGATAGGGAACTTGAGGTGGGAGAAAAGGTTCTGTTACTGTTGCCCAGCAGCAATAATAAATTGCAAATTGGATGGCAGGGACCCTACGTCATATTGGAAAAACTTTCCCGGACCAACTATAAGATTGACAAGAAAGGAAAGGAGAAGGTGTATCATGTCAACCTTCTTAAAAAGTATTATGACAGGGAAGCATCAGAAGTTGCCCATATCATGACCCTGGCCATTGCAACAGAAATGCAGGATGAACCAATTTCCTCCATGGAATACCCCCTATCAACTACGGAAAGCTATGCTCAGGTTAATGTGAGTGAACATTTAACTCTTGAGCAGAGGAAAAAGGTTCAGGAGGTGTTAGAAATCCATGCTGATGTACTCACAGATAAGCCGGGGTGTACTAATCTGTTAGAGTATGACATGACGATTACTGACCCTACACCAGTTTGTATGCGGACATACCCTATACCTTATGCTAAAGGACAGGCACTCAAGGATGAGATTGATTATCTCTTAAAAGAGAAAATTATTTCAAAGTCTGAATCTCCCTACAGCTCAAGTGTGGTGCTATTAAGGAAGCCTAGTGGTGAACACAGGTTATGCATTGATTATAGGAAACTAAATGCTATCACTGAATCTCAGGTAGACCCATTACCTGACACCAATCAGTTGTTTGCTACATTGAGTAAGGCTCGGTATTTTTCAAAAGTAGATCTAAGCAAGGGATACTACCAAATACCAGTGAAACCAGAAGTTAGGAAACTGTTAGCCTTTAGTACACCGGATGGACATTACGAGTTCAATGTACTCCCATTTGGTTTAAAGAATGCTCCAAGTATCTTCACCAGAATGATGAGGAAATTGTTGGAACCATTACAAAATCCTCATATCACCAACTTCATGGATGATATTCTGATTGCTACCACTACATTCGAGGAACACGTAGTAGCACTCTCCATGTTGTTAGGTAGATTAAGAGAAACGGGATTGACAGCACGCCCAACTAAGTGTCATATTGGATGTGAGACATTGGAATTTTTAGGTCACACTATCTCTACAGGGCAAATGTCTCCGGACCCAAAGAATGTAGAGAAAATGAGAAAAGCACCAAGACCACAAACTAAGAAGGATGTAAGATCCTTTGTGTCACTGTGCGGGTTTTATCAGAAATATATACCCCATTTTAACTCATTGTGCGCGCCATTAACCGACTTAACCAAAAAAGGTCAGCCGGATAAAATACAATGGACTGTGGAGTGTGAACAGGCTTATACAGAGTTGAAAAATAAGCTGACAAATAAACCTATCCTTGCCCTTCCCGATCTCACACAAGAATTCGTACTAAGAACGGATGCTAGCAATGTAGGCATCGGAGCAACATTACTACAGCGGGCAGACACACCGCCACATATGCTATTACCAGTAGCTTTTGCCAGTAGAAAGTTAAATACAGCTGAGAGAAATTATTCTACCGTTGAACGTGAATGCCTCGCTTTGGTCTGGTCGATCAACAAATTCGCCCCTTTTCTTTACGGGAAACACTTCATTGTGGAAAGTGATCACCAGCCTTTGATGTTTTTAGCAGTGTCTAAAAAATTAAATTCACGACTTTTAAGGTGGAGTTTACTGTTATCTCCATATTCGTTCAATGTGAGATACATACCAGGACGGGACAATCTTGGACCCGATTTTTTAAGTAGGCATCCTATCAAAGGAGATATAGAGAAACAGAAAATTAAGGAGGAACTGCAGCATGTGTTACCAAAAAGTTAACCGTGCAGGCACTGTTTTAAAGAAGAGGGCTCTGTAGCGAGATTTGGTAAACACTTGCTTGGTTGTAGCGCGACACGCCCACGCGACACCCACACACACCAGCGCAAGGTCAGCGCTGCGGTCTTTCTTTGAAGTTGGTAGACAGCGGAAATGTGACTTACGGTTAAAAGCCATACAGTATTACTGAAGAATGAGGAAATAGCTATATAGGAATGTATGGCCGACTTTAAAAGTTTGCATTTACTGGACATTAAATTATTCACTACAGGAGAACGCATGGTTGGAATAATATTAAATAAATATAACTCAACAAAGGAGATAGGCTAGGAATTATATCCAAAAGGATATTATTCAAATATAAATAGTTTTAAAGATAATTAATATTTTTCACCTTCATCACATCGGCTAAAAGTTAGCTAATAATCTTTAAAAATTTATTACACTAACAAGCCTCAACGGAATTGTATAAAACTTATATGTAATGAAAGCCCCATATGGGGAAAAGGAAATGATATATAGGAAGGAAGGAAGGAGATAAGTGTGTGAGTGACAGAAGAGAAAAACGAGTACAGGAAAAGCACAGATTGTTTCAAATAGCTTCAAAACAGGAGATGAAACTAAAATCTTTTGGGGAATTTGGGAGCTGCTTTCTCGTACGCGCGAGAGACTGAAATATAAGGACAGAGCGGCGCATTGTAAATCACACACCAAATCCAGAAGCCAGAGTGAAAAACTGGAGGACAGCCTCTGCAAGAAAAGTTCTATTTTCACGCTGCATGCAGGGCAGATTAAGTTAAGCCAATACAGTCTCACCGTGAGCTTATTAATCCTAAGAGGGTATGTAAGTTTATTAAAAATATATGTATTACTAATATCATTTTATTTCAGATTTTATTTCTGATTGATTGTAGCAGATATAATAAAAAGGGAATGACGCTAACCAGAGATAACCTTCACCGGCATTGTCAGGAAGCATAACCATTAATTGGTTAGCCAAATATATTATGGCTAATTCTTGCCTGGAAGCTTACGACATACCAGCAAGTACATAAGTGACTTGACATCCATAAGTGGAAGGCAAAGGTTATATCGTACCCATGTATCATAACATGTGATTTATTCATGTATATTGTTAATTCTGCACCTTATACATTATCTTATCATGCTATCTCTGTAATATACTACCATGATTCATTCATTTACATACAAACACTGAAGACATGGTCGCATCATGAACAGCAGAGGGTGGTGAGATTGTTAGAACAATGGCCACCTATTACTTCTTGTTCCAGGTTTTTATGATCAATGTTTATGATCATTCCTGATCGAGAAACTAAAGACTTGAAGAAGTTGATCCAGCTCACTGAAGCCTAGAGGTCAACCAAACTTCAACACCTTAGTCCCCCGTAGTTATAGGGCGGGCTGAAGGAAAGTCTTCCGTACTCCAGTGTGTCGGAGGAACCTCGAGCAGACGTGGATAAAGTTGAGTTTATATATTTCCATCCAACAAATCCTGTGAGCAGTTCTAAAACGACTTTCTAATGATGAAAACTAGATGGCAAGAGATAATGTGACAAACTTGTTTTATAAATTCAGTGGAAGATAAATCCAAGACTTTTTCTATTAGTTATTTTAATTTGTAACTGTAAATAATCATACATTTTACCATCTTCCAACACCCATTTATCATTACAAGAATATATAGATGTACATAATAAATTGGATAATTGTACTCATTTGACTTGTTAAATTTTTAACTGTTAAATTTTGAGTTACTTTTTCTAATTTAATTATAATATCACATAGGGTTACGATAGCGAAGTAGCATCTTATACTTCTGAAGCCTAAATCTATTGTCCAGCTCAGAGTATTCACAGCTGTAACTCACTTGTGATACCAGTGTACTTCTCGGGCACTGGAACTTCATACTTTCTGGAGAGAGATTCTACTTCTGCTACTTAGAATAGGTCATCCATGCCTCGCTGCCATATAGAAGTGTGCTGGTGATTTAGGCATTATATACAGCAGATTTGGTCTTCATTGTGAGTTTGGAGTTTCCCTAAACACACGTTGTGAGGCGGCAAATGTGGCTGCAGCTTTGCCAATGTGACTGTCAGTGTTTATGCATGTAATAATTAATATCCAATATGCACAAAAATGAAACCTGATAGTTAAAAGCATTCATAAACAACATTTAAACAACTATGACTTTTGCAGATCACTCTGTAAAATATTATTTGATGATTTTAGACTCTCTTTTCTAATCAGACTAAAATTAGTAATTTGTTTTAAAAAAAATATTTGACAATTATTTATTAATTTCCAGAGCTTGAATTTATTATATCTCGGTGCACTTATGTGGCATCACCTTCTTGTTTCTTCTTCTTTTCTGTCCAATTTTCCATTTGGTGTTCTAAGAAGATTCATTCAGCAGTCATGGGCTATTCAAGTAGCTTATTTGAGCTTCTCATATACTTCAGCCATTCCACGTCCTATTTTTTTCCTGTGTTCTTCCAAGTGGCTCCATATTGAATATTCCATTGTTCTAGCATGGGAGAATGGGATGTTGATTGGTCTTAGTCTGCATCCTCATCCACTTCGTGAAACATGTTCTGTTTTGTCTCTGTATATTCCTAATCATCATCATTATCCTTCAGTTCCATGTGGATCATGGGTCAAGTTCTGTTCATATCATTTTTTAAGTCATGTCTGCTGTTTCTGTTTCCTTGTGCTTTGTTTTATTTACTGTATCTTAAGTATTCCTAAACAGGAGCTTCCTTATAATGCTGACAGCTAGTTTCCTCATTGTATACCTTATCTAACGTCATGTCTTTTCCTCACTGCTTGTCACGCTGATATTTGTTTGGTTTCTTCCATAACTTCCACATTTGTGATTACTTTCATCCTCTATTCTGCACAAGCACCCATTTATGAAATAACTTTATGGTTTTGCCGTTCTGTACATTCCAGTGTAGTTTTATTTCATCTGTACCTTTTTCTTTTATTTATTTATTATGGTGATGTTTCATATTTCATCCCATGCTGTATTGTTTGGTATGTAGGCAGTGAATACCTCACGTTGAAAGTTTACATCATCTTTGCAGTAACCATTGTCCACTTCATATACAACATACATATCTGCCTGAGTATTGAGGCCTTTGGTTTCTGATATCATTAGCTCATCTGGAAGCACTAGTCATGTGGGAATACCATTTCATTGTTTATCTCAGGTCTGTATTTCTTGTGTGATTTTGTGCATATTGACAGTGATAGCTGTGGCCATAGAATACTCGCTCTGCCCTGTACATAATATTAACATTGCTGCCATAGAATACTCACCCTGCCCTGTACATAATATTAACATTGCTGCCATAGAATACTCACCTTGCCCTGTACATAATATTAACATTGTTGCCATAGAATACTCGCCCTGCCCTGTACATAATATTAACATTGCTGCCATAGAATACTCGCCCTGCCCTGTACATAATATTAACGTTGCTGCCATAGAATACTCGCCCTGCCCTGTACATAATATTAACGTTGCTGCCATAGAATACTCGCCCTGCCCTGTACATAATATTAACATTGCTGCCATAGAATACTCGCCCTGCCCTGTACATAATATTAACATTGCTGCCATAGAATACTCGCCCTGCCCTGTACATAATATTAACATTGTTGCCATAGAATACTCGCCCTGCCCTGTACATAATATTAACATTGCTGCCATAGAATACTCGCCCTGCCCTGTACATAATATTAACATTGCTGCCATAGAATACTCGCCCTGCCCTGTACATAATATTAACGTTGCTGCCATAGAATACTCGCCCTGCCCTGTACATAATATTAACATTGCTGCCATAGAATACTCGCCCTGCCCTGTACATAATATTAACATTGCTGCCATAGAATACTCGCCCTGCCCTGTACATAGCTCGCCCTGGATATTAACATTGTTGCCATAGAATACTCGCCCTGCCCTGTACATAATATTAACATTGCTGCCATAGAATACTTGCCCTGCCCTGTACATAATATTAACATTGCTGCCATAGAATACTTGCCCTGCCCTGTACATAATATTAACATTGCTGTCATAGAATACTTGCCCTGCCCTGTACATAATATTAACATTGCTGCCATAGAATACTCGCCCTGCCCTGTGCATAATATTAACATTGCTGCCATAGAATACTCACCCTGCCCTGTACATAATATTAACATTGCTGCCATAGAATACTCGCCCTGCCCTATACATAATATTAACATTGTTGCCATAGAATACTCACCCTGCCCTGTACATAATATTAACATTGCTGCCATAGAATACTCGCCCTGCCCTATACATAATATTAACATTGCTGCCATAGAATACTCGCCCTGCCCTGTACATAATATTAACATTGCTGCCATAGAATACTCGCCCTGCCCTATACATAATATTAACATTTCTGCCATAGAATACTCGCCCTGCCCTATACATAATATTAACATTGCTGCCATAGAATACGCGCCCTGCCCTGTACATAATATTAACATTGCATCATAGAATACTCGCCCTGCCCTGTACATAATATTAACATTGCTGCCATAGAATACTCGCCCTGCCCTGTACATAATATTAACATTGCTGCCATAGAATACTCGCCCTGCCCTGTACATAATATTAACATTGCTGCCATAGAATACTCGCCCTGCCCTGTACATAATATTAACATTGCTGCCATAGAATACTCGCCCTGCCCTGTACATAATATTAACATTGCCTGTACTGCCCCATGTAGTTCCTGGGCATTTCTGATGGGATCAAGACAGAATAGAACTACTGCGTCTACGGGCATGTCGTAGAAGGCAACTACCTCGTCATGTAAAATACGTTGCTACAGACACCTACCGCTGTCAGAATGTGCAGTACAAGCTTCCGGCAAAGGGATCAGCTGCAGTCAATGCTACATACTCGAAAATGAGCGAATGAATGAATTATCTGTATCTAAATATATATATATATTTAAAAAAAAAATAAGGTTTTGCCTCGTTTTGGCGAGGCGCGTCCCGTTCAGCCTAGTCGGTTATATTTGGGCGCATGTCCAAATATAAAAGACCTTTAGGTCTGATTTAGGTTGATCTTGTATCTAAATAGTAAAAAGACGAAAGTGGTGGTGACCTTTAAGAAGAAAGTAGCCGAGAATACAGCATGAAAATAATGGAACAGCCTTGACAAAGTATAAACAACTAAATACCTGGGCATGCGCATCTAACATCTGATAAAAAGTGCAACATCAGTTATATTAGTATTGAACAGTCCATGCAAAAACAGCGTTTCAAAAAATGAGAAAAAAAAATTTCTTTCAATGAATTGTTACTAGTGAGAGAACTTTGTAATTATAATGCGATGCCACTTATGGATGTCAAGACTTGGACAGCATGTAGTTAAATAAGAAGTACTGTAAGGCATAGAAGTGTGCCTGTAGAGAAAAGTGTTTACATTCGCAGATTTATTTAGAAATTAAAAGAATTGTACTGAAATAAAATACAGTCTCCCCCCCCCCCCCAATCAATAAAATCGTTGAAGTGAAACAGTCTGCTTTTATTGGGTAGGATATGAAAAGAGAAAAACTAAAACATTTATAGCAAGTAAGAAGATGACACGGAGATAAGATAACGGACAGCCTAACAGCTTTCATCACAAGATAGCCAGAAACAAGGGACTGAAAACTGAGGAGATATATTATTTTGTAAATCGACATGCACTTGATGATGAAGACAAATAGAAGTATTTTAGTATCAGAAATGGAAGCCTTTATTTTTGGAAAAGTGTCGTGAGTTAGTCTGCTTCACAACACAGCTTCTGTATAATCCTGAGTAACTGACGAAAGCCGCGCGCCATACATTGTAGAAATTGTATGATACACTAGCCAATGGAAAAACTTCCGTATTCGTGTGTTTACTACAGCCTTGGACAGGCAAAATGGCCAGTCCTCATTTGGGCAACCGAGTGAAGGATGCAAATTAATTACATAAGTAGGAAAGAAGTACCACTTGGAAGAGGTCTCTAATTCTACAACAGGAATGTTACTTTAGAGGTAGGTGTAAAGACTTCCACGAAAAGTAGTTTATTAAGAGAGATATATTGAGTGGAAAGGCTTTGACACATCGGGTTAATCCCTAATTTAGGTATTTAAAATATGCATAGAATAAAATGCACTTAGCTAGGAAGATAAAGATTAATTCAGGGTATAATTTAAGCCTTAGATGAATAAAATCGCTCCAGAAATAAGAAAGATAAGGGGGGAAACTAGTTTTTCACAATTGAACAGAGAGACAAAATATGCCTCATTTTGGGATTCGCAATACCCCGTTAGCCCCCTGCTTTCCGATACGCCGGATGTGCTAGTATAAATAGACCTTGCCCTTGCTAAATTGGGGCCATAAGATTTGAAAAACACAGCGAGCAGAAAGAAGCGGTAACTTGTAAATGAAGACTGCCTTTGCCAGTTGTACATGAGAGCAGATCGTTTGCCATTAACAGCTCGTCTGTGTGTGCCTGAGGGTAAGAAAGATATATATATATATATATATATATATATATATATATATATATATATATATATATATATATATATATATATATATATATATATATATGTGATTTGCTATTGATTCACTACAGTGTGTTGGTAAGTGTGTAGACGTGTTTCTCTGCAACCATTGTGTAATTTCTTACCCACCTGTGTACATTCAAATTAAATTGAGAATGATAGCAGAATTGTGTCTGCAGGTTTGGAAAAGCTTTTAAAGAAATATTTCTTGAGGAAGTGGGACACATGTGTTGCTGTCGTTTTTGACGGAGTCATAATAGGTATATCTATTTAATACTTTTGTTGGTCAAAGTTGAGGATAATTGGGTATTAACTTCTATGACAGGTTGTTTAAGGGTTATCTTCTCTTTCTTTCAATTATTGTCGTTGATCTGTCTTAACGATGCTCAGTTTTATGCTGTCTAGGCATGTGCAAGTTCTGAGCGCGAACTGAGGGAACTTCCGTCAGGGAGAGTGTGTTTTGGGCTGTCGGACATGATGTCCGTTGTGATTTTCTCTATATCATCGTGGGGATTGGAAAGTTTTTGATATGACTGAAATGTCAATTTTTTCCCCCAGTGATTCTTTGTTCGTCAAGAGTGACGACATTTATTAAGTGTGTATCCGGAAGATTCTGTAAAAGGTAAATGACATTCTTATTAATATGCCTTTGGTTGCAGAACATTTGAAGTTACCTATCTGCGAGTGAAGCTCACAGATCTTGAGAGAGAGAATTCCTTCTTTGCTTCTTGTTCTAGCCAAATGAGACTATGTGTTTTCAATTGAACAGAAGCCTAATGATGATGATAAATTACACTGACAAACAACATTTTTCTTTCTTATATAAGAATAAGTGTTCTTAGGTCAGTTTCTTGCGCTGATTTCAAATTTGAAATCCGTTTATCTCCATCACATCGGGTTCTTAAGATATTTGTGAATAAATATATTTTTGGGAAACCGTTATTCGCTCCGTTTCATTTTTACTATATAACTTATTAAAAATTAATAACATGCAAAATAATTCTACTTTTTGTACTGCTAAAAGATGCATGACATATGTTACGCTATTTTTCAAATAGTT
Organism: Oreohelix idahoensis; assembly: GCA_024509875.1. NCBI lineage: Eukaryota > Metazoa > Mollusca > Gastropoda > Stylommatophora > Oreohelicidae > Oreohelix > Oreohelix idahoensis. The sequence continues at coordinate 236,178 of JAMPIV010001391.1, read as the reverse complement.
ACTGTATTTTGAAATAATTCTGAGCGAAATATGGCTTCTAGAAGTTGTAGAAATTCGGCTGATCTGTTCTGTTACGTGTGCGGATATTTTACCAATCGTGTTCACCAGAAAAACTTTACACCATTACTAAAGAAAGCATGTGAACTTTATTTCGATTCGAAAGTTGATGATGCAAATAAATCTTTGAAGCCAAATGCAGTTTGTTCGACTTGTGCAAATACATTGGCAGGTTGGTTACGAAAATCGCCGAAGCATAAGTTGATGCCTTTTGGAGTGCCAGTAATATGGTGTGAACCGACAAATCACGCTACTGATTGTTACTTCTGCTTGACAAATATCCATGGTTTCACTTTTAAAACTAGAAAGTCTGTGGTTTATCCAAATATTGAATCGGTTTTGAAACCAGTGCCTCATGATCCAATCACGTGTCCGATCCCAGTTCCACCAGAACAATATCCATTGGACGTGAATGAACCATCAGAAAGTGATAGTTTACCTGCTTTATAAACTAATTCTGACTCGGATTTTATACCGGTGATTGATGGTGTTCACTTAATTAACCATTCAGAACTTTCAGATCTAATACGTGATCTCGCTCTTACCAAAGGACAAGCATTACTCGGTTCGCGACTCAAAGAATGGAATCTTTTAGCGCCCAATACTCCGATATCTAAATTTCGTCATAGACACAGAGAACTTGTTCAATACTTTGAGATGGATGATGACATTTGCTATTGCAAAGATGTAAAAGGTCTAATGGTGCACTCGGTCATGAGCACATAGTCAACGAATGGCGACTTTTCATCGACTCTTCCAAGACTAGTCTAAAAGCCGTGTTATTGCATAACGGAAATTTATTTTCATCAATTCCAGTCGCCTACTCTGTTCATATGAAAGAAACTTATGACAATATGGCTATACTTTTGGCAAAAATAAAGTACAATGACTACCAATGGCGGATTTGTGGAGACCTAAAGGTCATTGCAATTCTCATGGGCATGCAGACTGGGTATACTAAATTTTGTTGCTTCATATGTGAATGGGACAGCCGCAACAGACAGGAACCTTATGCAAGAAAGGTGTGGCCTATCAGGGATCGTATGCAGCTCGGGCATAAAAATGTAATACACGAGCCATTAGTTAACAAAGACAGCATCATTTTACCACCATTACATATAAAGTTGGGGCTCATGAAGAATTTCGTAAAAGCGTTAGATAAAACGAGCAAAGCTTTCACTTATCTTCGAGAAAAGTTTCCGCAAGTTAGCGATGCAAATATAAAGGAAGGTATCTTTGTAGGACCTCAGATTAGGAAAGTTATTGCAGACAAACAATTCGAGAACTTGTTACATGGTAGTGAACTTCGCGCATGGATGGCATTCAAATCGATCGTCGATAACTTTCTGGGAAATCACAAATCTGTCGACTATGTGCATATTGTTAAGCAGTGCATAGATGCATACAGAATTATGGGCTGTAACAAGTCCCTCAAAATCCATTTGCTCGATTCGCATCTTGACTTTTTCCCTGCCAACCTTGGCGAAGTCAGCGATGAACATGGAGAACGATTCCATCAAGATATCGCCGGAATGGAGTCACGTTATAAAGGACGGTGGAGTGTGACCATGCTTGCCGATTATTGTTGGATGCTTCATCGCGATGTACCACATGCCATTCACCGACGAAAGTCGACTGCAAAGAAATTCAAGCCTACATAACTGTTATACTTCTTGTACGAATGATGTTGTAATACTGTATGCGTTGTTAAAAAACTTCAATTGCGTATTTCTAGAGATCCTTACCTGATAGAGAAAAACGGTTTGCAAATTTAAAAACAGCGCATTAAAATTGACCAGAAAAACATAGAAATGTTAGAGAAAATTTTTTTTTTTTTTTTGTTAGCCAGTGTTATTGTGGACGCCGCAGGTTGGCGGTATATATGTTTAGCATGGCTTGATCGTTCCTGCTAACAAAGGATACACAGCTGTCTACATATTGAAGCCCTGTATTACGACCAATATTTTTCAGCAAGAGGAAATATATCTGGCGGGCTATGCCAGTTGAATAACAGCCTTAAGTATTATTGCTACGCAATTTAGGAGCTCGTTCGTTGGACGACAGAGCTAATTAAGTACCTGACGCGCTGAGTCAGTGGTACGGAAGCTACATTATAAACTGTAACATTAGGACAGATGATGTTTGGGTATGTCCTAGTTGATGTATGATGCAAGCCTTTGATTACCAGACATTTAACAGTCATTCATTATTATGTGAAGTCCTTGATCTTGTCGATTTGACTGTCGTGTTGATGCTACTGTCAGTTTCGTAAATAAATGTTTGAAACGTGCCAGCAGTCTTCAATCCATCATTGACTACTGCATGTGAGTGTACGGGTGCATTATTGACTACATTAAGAGCTTCAAGCATTCGCGTTCTCGTCTACACCCACACTCAGCACATCATAATACCAGTACCACACATCTACAACATGTACGCTGTTTTGTGTGAGTGATCATAGTACCCCTGGCAGTGCCTCACGCTGGTGGCCGTTACATTTCTGGCCGTTACATTTCTGGTGACCTACATCAACACCGCAACATTACACAGTCCAGGTGATAAACGACACGTTCACTGTGCCAGCTTTCACATCACGCATAAACAGTACGTTACAACATGCCTGGAATATAAGAAAGAAGGACAGAAATTGTTTTAATGTATGGATCAAGGTATTACTAAGTATTTTATACTAGACCAAATCATTGTATGCAGGCGGATCATGGACTGTGTCGTAAAAATTAACAGTGATGCAACGTCAAAATATCTCCAATGATACAACGTAGGGATAAAAAACCAATGCGTAAGCTGCTGGAATACATGATCGCCCGCGCCGCGGGTCATCAGGTGTTAGACTTGAAGGCAAAACGGAACGAGGATCAAAAGACAAAAATCTGACTGAACGCGTACTTGAACTAGCGAGGTTAATGGACGCAAATTGGTGGGGCAAGGAGGAAAAGTCACGTTCCCCCCCCCCAAGTTGACAGAAAGTAAGGAATTCGACAGAAGGGACCTTGGATATGATACGCCACAGTCATTTATTGGACGCTTTTGCGATACCAAGCCTTTTATTTGAATTCAGCGGCTAAACGCAGATGTTTGAAATATTACAAAATTCAAAAAGTAACTTTTTCTTAATATTAATGTTAGGAATATAAAAATTAGCTGGCCAGATGGCCCATTCTGAGCAGTGAAATAATATACTTTCATTTATACAGACGGACAGATAATAAGAAAGATAATGACAAAAGACGGGGTTGTTCACATCAGCGAAAGACTGCATTGAATCAAACATGCCACTATTTGCACAAAAATCGCAACCTTGAGACTCAAGTGTTCAAATTTAGTTAGAATGCAAGAGGGGGGGAGTAGCGGACAGTAGTGGCTAAAAATAACTTAGGAGGCAGGTTCGTGCAGTTTTACATGTGTTAGTCCAAAAAAAACAAGTGAAATTGTGGGAAAAAGATAAATTGTGACCGACGTACATTTTAAAAATTGAGATGTACTTTTGACTTTTTTTGGGAAAAGATAAAATGTGACGGACGTACATTTGAGAAAATAAGATGTAATTTTGACTTTATTTTCAAATTTTGAATTGAAAAGCTTGGTCTTCTGATCTGATTGGCCAACGCATTTTATATTAGCGGGATAGAGACGCACATTTTTGCCATTCGACATAAGTCTGTCCAGTAACACAGTCATTAATTGTAGTGGTGATTTCCCAGAAATAATACATAATATTCAGTGGGACACCATACTATAGCCAGCAGCTCAGCAGAGTTTTGCTAGCACTTATTTACTGTGTACTATATTCATATTTCTGAGCTGTGAGTTTCAGTTGGCACCAAGGTGGTGTCAAACGAGTTGTTGATTTTACCCGAGTGGATCCGTGCAGTAACCTTGTGTCAGAGCAGCCTATTATTGCCCCCAAGCACGGAGAGGTGGGGCCACCAGACCACTATTATTGCCCCCAAGCACGGAGAGGTGGGGGCCACCAGACCTCAGCACCAGAGCTACATCTTCAAAGTTGAGTGAGCCTCTGGTCTGCTGAGAATTCACCAACTCAATATAGTTACTAACAATCCCATAAAATTCCTGCAATTTACTGGACACTGTGTAGTCAATATAGACTGGAGTGATGAGGCCACCCCAACAGCACAACCATTAAACGGTCTCCCAAATTAGATGACTACTATAAACATTAATAAAACTAAATAGTCTAGTAACATACATATGTACACTCTTGCATTTATTATGTAATATTCCATGCATTTTTTTCATAATTTCTAAATCTTTTATAAGTTCTGGTCAAAATAAATGTAAGAAAATTTCTATCAAAAATTTTACACACTTGAGTTAGTTCAGTGTATTATAACATTTGTTAATATTATTAGACTTAGTAAATATCTGTGTGTGTGTCTATAACTATCACACCACATTACATATCATTACCCTAGACATTTAACGTAGCCACATTCATTAGAACACAAAAAAAGATAAGTGTGAGGTCGTAGTGGTAGCGAGAAGGGCCTTCTGACAATTCACAGTTACATATTATCTCAGGAGCCTTCACAGCTGACCTCATGCATCACACGTAGTACCATCACCACCATACAATACCATCAAACCCACTACATATATTGGGGTCTCTTTGTCCCGGGATAATTAGCCCATTAAGTAATATTAGGATCTCCTGGTGGGAGAAAGAAAATTAGGGGAACAAAATTGTAAAATTCCCTTAAAATTAAAAGTGTCCCTGCAGATAAAAGTTGGTGAATCTTCACAGCCAGTAATTAGTTAATTAATTAATTAGAATTAGTTAGACTATAGTAATTAGAAGTTCTTTAGAGGTTAGAGATTTATCTTGTATATTATTATATTGTCTAAAAAGTATGGCGGAGCTGGCAAAATTCCGATCAGCTGCTGTGCTGTCGGCAAAGGAGATGGGAATGGAGGGTCAGATTTTAATTCAACATGTAACGGCTGAATGTGATAAATATATTGAACGGGAAGAAAGGAGATTAGACAAAGAGGCTGAAAGAAAATTAGAGTCCGAACGGTTGGCTGAAGAGAAGAGGTTACAAATTGAGGCTGAGACTAAGAGGTTGCAGATTGAGGCTGACAAAGAGGCAAAGGCATTGGAGGCCGAAGAAAAACGACAGCAAAGGGAGGCAGAAGATAAAAAGGCCGAAAGGGAGGCAGAAGATAAAAGGTTGCAAAGGGAGCACGAATTACGACTAAGGGAGCTGGAGCTACAAGGCCCGGTCCCTGAAAATGGTGCCAGCCCTTTTGCCTCAGATGCTACGCCCAGTCTGGGAGCCTCAAACTCAGCTATGGGGTTTCATTTAGACCATTTTGTTGAAAAAGACGATGACATAGAGGGGTACCTAGGACGTTTTGAGTTATTAGCTACTACATATGGGTTAGAGAGAGAGAGAGGTGGAGTTTAAAGCTATCACAGGGACTGAGAGGTACTTCTTACGAAGTCTTTGCAAAAATGCACAGAGAAGACCAGGAGAATTATGACATGTTAAAGCAGGCTTTGTTATTGAGGTACGAAAAAAAAATGGGGAATTTTATCGTAAGAAATTTAGAAATGCCAAATTGTTGTCTGGGGAGACATACCACCAATTCTCTGCCAGACTAGAAACCTATTTGGAGAAATGGACTGCTCTGGGGAAGACCCAAGATCTTAAAGAAATGATCATGATTGAGCAATTGAGAGAGTCCATGGCTCCAGACATGAGAAAATTTCTCATGGAACAAGGTGCAGAGAAGTTGGGGGAGGTTTTAAATGTCGCTGAGAGGTATCAGGCAGCCCAGGCAGAGGTAAGTGGTGCTAAAAAGAAGCACATAGATAATTTTAAAGCTCCACAGCAATTTAATAAATTTGATAATAGGGAGCAGGGAAATAAAGGTAGGACAAACTTTGAACGGCCAAGAAATGACTACAGAGACAGAAACTCACAGTTCAATGACCAAAAATTCAATGAAAGAAAACCGTTGAACCAAGGAAAAAGATGGTGTAAATGGTGCAAGAAGGATAACCATAACACCGAATTTTGTAGAAGGAAACCTTCAAACATTGCTGCAATGAAGTCGGGGACGCAAAGATTAAAGGTTAATCCTAATGGACAACAGGAACCTTATCACCCCCCAGTTTGTGAGGATGTTATTTGTAATGGGGTCACCATAAGGTGCCTTTATGATACAGGTTTGGATTATGATTCAGTTGTGAAGTCTAGCCTAGTGGACCCAAGTCAGTATACCACAGAAACAGTGGAAATACAAGGGGCAACTAAGGACATACCACTCATGACACTTCCCATCGCAAGGATAACGGTGAAAACTCGCTATGTGGAAGGAGAAATCAGAGCAGCAGTGATAGATGAACCAATCTACCCTCTGATATTGGGGTGTAGATACGTCTTCTTGGGGAATCCCGAGAGACCTGTGATCATGGCGACAGTGCAGACCAGGTCACAGAAGAAGGAGGAAGAAGGTGAACCTATAAATGCTCATCCAGAGGAGATGAGGAAGGCGCAGGCTGAGGATAGGACACTCAAGCCATGTTTTAAAAAAACTGCCCAAATGCCACACACCTCCGAGCAAGGGGGAATATTTCATGAAGCACAAACTCTTATACAGGAAGGCCGGAACTGGAACAAATGGTCACAACCAGCTGGTTCTTCCCACTTCATATAGAGATAAAGTGATGGAACTCGGGCATGCGATTCCCTTCAGTGGTCACATGGGGATCAGCGCCACAGGACAGCGTATAGCTTGTCATTACTTCTGGCCAGGGATAACGGAGGATATAAAAAGATATGTCAAATCCTGCCCAGAATGTCAAAGGGTAGCTCCAAAGCACTGGACTGCTCCTGCAACTCTAGGGGAAATGCCCATAGTGGGAACACCTTTTGAGAGGGTTGCAGTGGATATTGTAGGACCTCTCACTCGGACCAAGAGGAGGAACAGTTACATCCTTACTCTGGTGGACACTTGTTCTATGTGGGGAGAGGCGGTAGCCCTGCCGTCAATTGATTCAAAACATGTAGCAGAGGCACTACTTACAATATTTACCCGATTAGGATTCCCGCATCAAATCTTGACGGATAATGGTTCTCAGTTCAAGGGGAAACTAACGGAAGAAGTTTTTTAAGCTATTTCAAGCCAGACACTTTCATTGTAGTCCGTACCATCCGCAAGGGAACGGCCAGGTAGAGAGGTTCAACGGGACTCTCATTTCTATCCTGAGAAAGCTGGCACACGAAAAACCGGATCTGTGGGATCAATTCCTGCCCGCCGCATTGTTTGCGTACCGGGAGGTACCACATAGTTCAACCGGGATGGCTCCCGCAACTCTGCTATTTGGGAGGCCAATAAAAGGTCCATTAGAAGCTCTATTAAGGACCTGGACAGATGAGAAGGCGGAAGAGACTGTTACCTCATCTTATCAATACGTGAACGAACTGACCACTCGTTTGAAAGCTGGATGGAAACTGGCAAATGATAATTTGAAACAAGCCAGGAAGAAACATGCAGCATATTTTAATAGGAAGGCAAAGGACAGAGAACTGGCAGTCGGAGAGAAGGTGCTGCTTCTACTACCCGGTAGCCAGAATAAATTACAAATTGGATGGCAAGGTCCATATACGGTTCTAGAGAAGGTGTCTAGAACAAACTATAAAATTGACAAAAAGGGGAAGGAGAAAGTTTATCATGTAAACCTGTTAAAGAAGTATCTGGACAGACCACTCCAGGAAAGCACCCCCTTACTGACCTTAGCTATCGCAACTCAAATGCAAAAGGAACCACTCACCTCACATGAATACCCATTACATCCTTGTGAAACAGCCGCACAGGTAAAAGTCAGTAAGCACCTGACTAAAAACCAGAGGGAGAGAGTTCAACAGGTTCTGGAGGAACATACAGATGTATTAACAGATAAACCAGGACATACAAATTTGCTACAGTATGACATGAAACTGGTAGACTCAAACCCAATCTGTATGAGAGCCTATTCTATTCCGTTCGCGAAGGAGAAGGCATTGAAGGAAGAAATAGATTATTTGTTGAAGGAAGGGATCATTTCACACAGTGAATCATCTTTTAGTTCTAGTGTCGTATTGCTGAGAAAACCGTCTGGGGAACACAGACTGTGCATAGATTACAGGAAACTGAATGCTGTCACAGAAGGGCAAGTGGATCCATTACCAGACACAAAACAGTTATTTGCCAGACTGAACAAGGCAAAATACTTTTCAAAGGTGGATCTTAGTAAAGGCTATTACCAGACCCCAGTGAAGCCTGAAGTGAGACCTTATTTGGCTTTTAGCACTTCAGATGGACATTATGAATTCAACATGCTACCATTCGGACTGAAAAATGCTCCGAGTGTATTTTCAAGGATGATGCGCAAATTGTTGGATCCCCTGAATAACCCATGTATCACGAATTTCATGGATGATATTCTCGTCGCCACAGAGACATTTGAAGAACACATTGAAGCTCTAGAAATGTTATTTAATAGGCTTAGGGAGGCGAACTTAACTGCTAGGCCAACAAAATGTTGCATTGGATGCAAAGAGTTGGAATTCTTGGGACACACGGTATATCAGGGTAGCATGACCCCTGATCCTAAGAACTTGGAAAAACTGCAGAGAGCACCTAGACCACAAACAAAAAAAGGACGTGCGATCATTTGTGTCGTTATGCGGATTTTATCAAAAATATATCAAAGATTTTAACTCTATTTGTGCTCCTCTGACTGATCTGACTCGCAAGGGACTTCCAGATAAAATTAATTGGACTGCGCAAAGTGAATTAGCGTTCCAGGATTTAAAGGAAAAACTCACTAGCAAGCCTATTCTCAAACTACCTGATTTGACACAGGACTTTGTCTTGAGAACCGATGCCAGTAATGTAGGACTCGGGGCGGCTTTGTTGCAAAGATCATCTTCACCTGATGGGGAACTGAAACCAGTCGCTTATGCAAGCCGCAAATTGAATAAGGCGGAACAAGGATACTCCACAAGCGAAAAAGAATGTTTAGCGTTGGTCTGGGCAATAAAGAAGTTTCAAATCTATCTGTATGGTAGGACTTTTGTGGTCGAGACGGATCATCAGCCTCTCGTATTCTTATCTCAGGCTAAGCATGAAAACGCAAGATTGCTGAGGTGGTCTTTATTGCTTCAACCTTATCAGTTTAGTATCCAATATATCCCAGGTAAATTGAATGTCGGTGCAGATTTCCTCAGTCGGCACCCCTGTGATCAAAATTAGAGTAATGGCAGGCGTAAGGAGAGATTTTGTCTATGTGTATCACTGGTTTTAGAACTTGCCGTAGGCATGTTTTCAGGTGGGGAGATGTGTCGTAAAAATTAACAGTGATACAACGTCAAAATATCTCCAATGATACAACGTAGGGATAAAAAACCAATGCGTAAGCTGCTGGAATACATGATCGCCCGCGCCGCGGGTCATCAGGTGTTAGACTTGAAGGCAAAACGGAACGAGGATCAAAAGACAAAAATCTGACTGAACGCGTACTTGAACTAGCGAGGTTAATGGACGCAAATTGGTGGGGCAAGGAGGAAAAGTCACGTTCCCCCCCCCCCCCCCCCAAGTTGACAGAAAGTAAGGAATTCGACAGAAGGGACCTTGGATATGATACGCCACAGTCATTTATTGGACGCTTTTGCGATACCAAGCCTTTTATTTGAATTCAGCGGCTAAACGCAGATGTTTGAAATATTACAAAATTCAAAAAGTAACTTTTTCTTAATATTAATGTTAGGAATATAAAAATTAGCTGGCCGGATGGCCCATTCTGAGCAGTGAAATAATATACTGTACTTTCATTTATACAGACGGACAGATAATAAGAAAGATAATGACAAAAGACGGGGTTGTTCACATCAGCGAAAGACTGCATTGAATCAAACATGCCACTACATGTATTTGCACAAAAATCGCAACCTTGAGACTCAAGTGTTCAAATTTAGTTAGAATGCAAGATGGGGGGGGGGGGGGTGGGGGGGGGGGGGGGGGGGTGGGGGCGTGGAGTAGCGGACAGTAGTGGCTAAAAATAACTTAGGAGGCAGGTTCGTGCAGTTTTACATGTGTTAGTCCAAAAAAAAAACAAGTGAAATTGTGGGAAAAAGATAAATTGTGACCGACGTACATTTTAAAAATTGAGATGTACTTTTGACTTTTTTGGGAAAAGATAAAATGTGACGGACGTACATTTGAGAAAATAAGATGTAATTTTGACTTTATTTTCAAATTTTGAATTGAAAAGCTTAGTCTTCTGATCTGATTGGCCAACGCATTTTACATTAGCGGGATAGAGACGCACAATTTTGCCATTCGACATAAGTCTGTCCAGTAACACAGTCATTAATTGTAGTGGTGATTTCCCAGAAATAATACATAATATTCAGTGGGACACCATACTATAGCCAGCAGCTCAGCAGAGTTTTGCTAGCACTTATTTACTGTGTACTATATTCATATTTCTGAGCTGTGAGTTTCAGTTGGCATCAAGGTGGTGTCAAACGAGTTGTTGATTTTACCCGAGTGGATCCGTGCAGTAACGTTGTGTCAGAGCAGACTATTATTGCCCCCAAGCACGGAGAGGTGGGGCCACCAGACCACTATTATTGCCCCCAAGCACGGAGAGGTGGGGCCACCAGACCTCAGCACCAGAGCTACATCTTCAAAGTTGAGTGAGCCTCTGGTCTGCTGAGAATTCACCAACTCAATATAGTTACTAACAATCCCATAAAATTCCTGCAATTTACTGGACACTGTGTAGTCAATATAGACTGGAGTGATGAGACCACCCCAACAGCACAACCATTAAACGGTCTCCCAAATTAGATGACTACTATAAACATTAATAAAACTAAATAGTCTAGTAACATACATATGTACACTCTTGCATTTATTATGTAATATTCCATGCATTTTTTTCATAATTCCTAAATCTTTTATAAGTTCTGGTCAAAATAAAACTTGATCCAGAACAAAATAAATGTAAGAAAATTTCTATCAAAAATTTTACACACTTGAGTTAGTTCAGTGTATTATAACATTTGTTAATATTATTAGACTTAGTAAATATATCTGTGTGTGTGTCTATAACTATCACACCACATTACATATCATTACCCTAGACATTTAACGTAGCCACATTCATTAGAACACAAAAAAAGATAAGTGCGAGGTCGTAGTGGTAGCGAGAAGGGCCTTCTGACAATTCACAGTTACATATTATCTCAGGAGCCTTCACAGCTGACCTCATGCATCACACGTAGTACCATCACCACCATACAATACCATCAAACCCACTACAGACAGATGGATCTAACTAAGGTTTTAAAAGGAAAGTGTAGTCACGGTGAACTGGATGTGGGTAGTGCTGGTATATATATTGTCCTGTGCATTTGCTAGCACATTATCTGACACTGTCTATCGTCCCCATCTTGTGTAATAATGGAATAGTGATGGACCATATAGGGGTTACGTTTATTTTTGTTTCAGGTTCTATCCTGACAACTACAAAACAAAAACTTTATAGAGTCATCCACCTCTGCTGGACTCTGTGGTGCAAGTGCCCTTGTGGTTAACAGGGCCAGATACCCAGCTTCCACCGCCTGGAGAAATTAAAAATACGTGTTCGTGCATGGCAGGAGAGTGACATATCTCTAAACACAAGATAAGTGGCAAAACGAAGCCACTGATCAGCGTATCCAGATTATACCCCTATACTAAAAGACAAGATGCAAATAAACATAAAGTGAATGATGAAAAGTGTGGACATAAATTTACCCATTACTAGCTTCACAGACAAGAAATAGTGACAAAACTCATTAGTATCATATCAATGTTCTTTAAAAGGAGATAATTAACCCAGTTGATAACCTTCAACAAGTGAATGACTTTTGATATTGTTAATTATTTTCAATGTTTATTGATTTATTGTTGTAAATAAATTTGATTTCATTTCAAACTTTCTAGAACCGAAAAGAGAAACGGTATAGGCTAAATAAATTGTAAATATTTACCAACAGACTTACTTACTTATTAAAGTTGAGTTCATGTTCTTGTTGGAAATAATTTTGTTAATATCCCCTAGCAGAGTCAACAATAATAATGATAATACAATAATCAAGGGAGGATCTTGAGAGGGAGCCCATAGGGATCCAGGAAAATACACTAACATCATACCTGGAAACTTGTACAGCTTGACCCTACCTTTGATATCAATACACCCTTACTCTTTTCAGAGAAGGGGGTATTACTTATAAGACAAGACTCTTATCTGGCACTATCCTGGTATCACCTGATACAACTTTGTGTCCAGGATATATTATATTTTAATAACATCTCAACCCTCTCGCGACAAAAAGTCATATCGCAGCATGAAAGGAAAGCAGTAACTTGGAAAAAGTCAGAATAAAAGACATATAGAATACTGGAAACTGATAGCAGTCTATTAAGTTACAGTAGTCAAAACTGGACAGTGAAAGCATTTACCCCCATAAATGCAGAAGTACCCATATCTTACTGGTTAGAGGAATGTCGAGTTGTTTTTATAACCCGCGTTCAACTGTATATCGACAGTCTCCGTTCTATCTGTCACTGACAATGACATCTGTGCTTGTTAATGTCTGTCAGTATGTACCTTTGAGTTACTAATACATGTTATTTAAAACCAGTTATAACAAATATTTGTACGGCATGATGTGAATCACAGCGGATTGATCTACCGCTTGCTTGTCACATTGATCACAGAAACAGCAATTAAAAGTCTGTTGTACCAATATACGCCGCTAGGTGTGACGGAACAACGGACGATTTCTTGTTGCCCTAATGACGCCGCAAGATGTTATGGCCGAAGACTGCTTAGTCGGTCGGCGGTCAAAGGAATAATAATAATAATAATAATATAATGATGTGAATGCAGGAGTTAAAAAAAATAACTTAAAATGAAGTGATGTAAATTACGAGAATATTTAATGGTGCCTGTCATTGTTAATAAAGATCCAGCTTATTCTTCCTAGCTGTATCTTCTCCTCATGCTTCAAACAATACTGTTCTATCTCCGTAATTGCTGTCTTCGTTCATAGTTATTCGTTGGAAACACAGTTTCTGTAATTACCATAATTATTCCCAGCATGTGACTTGGCCATTTTTCATGTGGAGCTATGCAGTTGGGGGACATGCGCGCTGCGTAGCTGTATCCTGTCACATTGACCTTTGATGTAGTTTAATTTTTTTTGTATTTGTGTGTGTGTGCATTTGCACACACCCGCCCCCCGGCCTCCCCCCCCCCCCCCCCCCCCCCCAAAAAAAAACAAAAAAAAATTATAATCTGACATTTGCTTCCTTAGATTCTTATCAGCAAAAGTCATTACGTCCTGTTATTCCCAGAAATAGGGAGACGCGAAGGAGGCGACGAGATTAAGAATGGAAATGTGTAGTGTTACCCACTCCAGCTTGTGTGTGGTTTATGTTGTATTCTATGTAGCTGACTGCGAATACCGTCTCTCTAAATACTGGGAAATCCGGTATTAATTTTGTCTCCCTCGTGGGTGGAGTAGAGTGTCATCGATTTTATACTCCAGCTGTGGATAATGGGGAAACTTGTTCGGATTTCCACAGGAGATTTAACCGAAGCCTGGAGACAGGCTGTCTCGTAATGACAGGCATCCGTAAATCGGGCATTGTTTGGGGAGAACAGAAAATCCTTCCCCATCCCATGTTTGTCAGGGTTATCTTCCTGGCCGCAATTCTCACCTACTGTCCTACTACATTGATTGCTAAAGCAACTTTTACCTGGTATAGTTCTGTCTGGGTCGGAGTGGCGCAGAGCTATGGCGTACGCCTCTAATTCTAAAAGTACCGGGTTCGCTCCCGGCCTATGGAATATAATTGATGGACTTTTTCAGAACCAGTGATTCCTAATAATTTCATACTCTTCCCTCCTGAGTAGTGAGATAGGGTGCCTAGCTTTCTTGGATATGGGCGAAAAAAATAGAACGTCTTGTGATGATGCACGTTAAAATTCCTCGGCAGGTGGAAATCGTAAATAATGCATCGCTTGATTATTGTTTTTTGTTCTCCCTTTTTTAACCACATTGAAACTACAAGAGAATCCGTCGTGTATTCACATATGCCATGCTTTTCATGAAACATTCATTTACAGGTCTGTTTTTTTTCCTTTTCTTGCCCATATCTTTATATCATCAAGCTGAGTTTTGTTTCTTCTTCTTATTTTGCCTCCCGGTCTCTTGCTTATTCTAATCTTCCTTTATCTCAACCTTCCAATAATAATCAGGTTTTAAAAAGGGATGGTGTCTTTTCAGTCTTGTTTTATGTAAACAGGCCGACTGTGAATTCTGAATAAATAGCAACAATGACTTTTACAAGAAGGTCAACAGAACATGCCACACACAACAAACAATATAAACATACAAGAAAATGAAACGAAGAAGAATTGTAATGGTGTTCCAAATATAATCGAAGTCCGTGCTTCGTTGTTATTTTGTATTTGTTCGCTGAGAAAGACAAATTTATTGATTTATCTGGTTGCTTTCGTGTTCTGTGACAGTTACAGGTTTTAAATTTTAATTTTATTACTGCAGTGAAGTAAGAACTCAGTGGTTGTCTGATTGAGTTATCGAACATTTGTTATGTCCACGGCCTTTATGTGTAGGACAAGAACATATTCTATGCCAACTTTACGTGTAGTGTTGGGCAGAGCAACCTAACCTTTGAGGTGAAGACAGGAGTACGACAGGGATGCCCCTTATCAACCACTCTATTTTTAACAGTCATAGATTGGGTGATGCGCCAGACAACAGAGGGCAGTCCAAGAGGAATAAGATGGACTACATTTTCTACATTGGAAGATCTGGAATATGCAGATCACATTGCACTACTAGCACATTCACATCAACACATCCAGGAAAAAACGGATAGACTTAATAAGTTTAGCCAGCAGGTGGGCTTGAACATCAATTTAAAGAAGTCAGAGGTCATGACGCTCAATGTGAGCAACCCTGAGCCCATATCAATAAGGAATCAGCAACTGGTACAGACAGACACCTTCACATACCTAGGATGCATAGTAACACCAGACGGCGGGGCAGGCAAAGACATCAACATCAGAATGAATAAGGCAAGAACAGCCTTTTTTAGCCTAAACAACACCTGGAAGTCCTCTCAATACAGCACAAGCACAAAATTAAGATTATATCAGAGCTGTGTGCTTTCTGTGCTTCTCTATGGTGCGGAATGCTGGAGAGTTACAGAGAAGGAAATGTCGAAATTGTCCTCTTTTCACACAACATGCCTAAGAAAAATTCACCGAATCTTTTGGCCGAATACCATCACCAACCAAGATCTGCTTTTTCGGAGCAAGCAAGAGGACATGCACACCATCATAGCTGGCAGACGCTGGAGCTGGATTGGCCATATCCTCAGAAGAGACCCCGATGCCATCACAAGAACAGCTATGCTTTGGACCCCTGAAGGAAAACGAAAGAGAGGCCGACCAAAAACAACCTGGCGGAGGACTGTGGATGCTGAGATGCAAAGAATGAACTAGAGTTGGGGCACTGTACGAAGGATGGCCGCCGACCGAGCAAAGTGGAATCAGTTTGTTGTTGCCCTACAAGACGTCACTAGGCGTGATGGCCGCTGACTGCTTTGACGGTCGGCGGCTAAGGATCGAAGAAGAAGAACATATACATTCATCACAGGTTTTAAAAAAAAATGTAAATCGAATGACTCACCGTGTGGCAAGTTTTCCGATATCCAGCGGCAGGGCTGCGTTTCCTTTTGGAGCAGCAGCTGGTCAACAGTCATAATTTGTCGTTGTGTTTTAAGTTTGTTTATTGTTTTTGTTCAGAGTGCAGGCGATCTAGATATTAAAAAAAAACTGATATTGGACAACTGTTGGTGCTGTTTATTTCGTAGGTTATTTTTAACAAATTTCTTTCTTTCAGATTCATTAAGCCAATACAGTTTTTTGTTGTTCGATAGATTAATCTAGGTTGTCAGTGCCCCGTTCGTAATGAATGTCGCAGAAAGATTGGGTCGATCTCGTTTCCTCTCCGGCAGTATTTAGTTACAATTTTTGTGTGTATTAAATTACTTGCATTTCCACGGTTGGCCCTTTTCTTTTCATTCTATCAAGCAGATATTTTGTACTGTCAAATCATCTTACACTCCTCTCAGTGATAATTCGTCATGAACCCAGATGGGCCGGTCAGCGACCGAGCGTTGGGTTTACCTATGGCGTGCTCAGAGTATTCACAGCCGTAACTCAATTGTGATACCAGTGCACTTCTCTGGCACTGGGACTTCATACTTTCTGGAGAGAGATTCTACTTCTTCTCTACCGCTATCATCACACCAGAAAAATCTTTCGCTACAACACCTGAGCGGAAATGTTGTAATAATCCGGGCAGATGTAAGAAGTTATTTGTAAACATTGCCGAGACAGGATCGGGTGTTTTCATTCCATATTTGGGAGACATGACCTCTGCAGTAACGCGCAGAAATTTCCAAGAGGAAATAATTTGAATTACCCCACAAAACACGCATGTTTGAAAGTATTCATCACAAGATAGCCAGAAAGAAGGGACTGAAAACTGAGGAGATATATTATTTTGTAACTCGACATGCACTTGATGATGAAGACAAATAGAAGTATTTTGATGATTTTCACCACTGCCAGGGCTGGTTACTGCTTTACCCTATTCATTTTAAATGTAAAGATAGTTTTTCGCCCACTGGGATTAAGATTAATTCTTAGAGAGGGTAAAAATTCTGAAGATAGAGGGGATGATGGAATAGGAAGATGAGGACACATAAGTATGTGTCCAGAAACTCAATACTCAGAGGGTATTTGTGTCTCTTCTTTTGCCTTACTAGTTGGTGGTACCAGTTGAGGGTACTATTTCTGGAACAAGTGAGGGAATAAGTGGCCTGAAGTTGACTCTAGACACCATCATCAGACGGGTCATAGAGACGCAGGACCAGCTTTGCTGTTACTCCCTGATTTTACTCGGAACGTGCTGCAACTCTTAATCTTGACCAAGAACGTGAGCATAAACTCCCTGGAGGTAGAAGCATCATTATCCTTCTACCTACAACTCTGCCAAGAGTAATCTTGTGCAAAGGTAGACACCTTTGACGACCCACATCAGTTACTCTTGATATTTGGCCACTGTTGGACCACTACTGCAGAGAAACCCATGACAATCAAAGAAAAAAAAAAGAAGCGTATAGTTTGAATAACTTCCGGAAGTAATGCATCCTGATTTGCCCTTGTATTCTTAATGATACATTTTGCCCTTCTTAATTTTAGTTATCTCTATGAATGTTCGTCCCTCCTGTGTGCGTATGCTATTAAGTCAGAATATCCATGTGCCTATAGTTTGTCACTTTTAAACTCTTACTGCTGTACTCGTTTATACAGCGTGTATTTCTGCGATAGAATTTGAGTTGCCCGTTTACTACCATCTAAGGTGTGTACGGATGGGGGTTATTGTTGCGACCGGAGTTAGCCCAACGGATTGTTGCTAGCTGGCTAGTCAATCGTGGTAATTGGTTTTACCGTTCATCATTTGCATCGTGCTGTTAATAGTCAGTTACGCGAAAAGTGGAATAAAAGCTTTGCAACCATGATAATAATAATTGAATTCCCAATGTTCATAGACGGGATAAGTCATGTCTTGAGTCCGCACAGATTTAATACATTGAATTCATACATAAATAGTTCACACATGGTTATCATGAAGCACATAAATATTAAGTTCTGTTCATACTTCGATTATGATTTATCTGCGAATCAGTCCTTGTCAAATAGCATGAATTACCGTAGACAGAACGTCATAACTATATGTACGCGTGGTTGGTGATCCCAACAACCGACAGTGAGATTATGCGTCTGGCAATAATATAATTAATACGGACTGTTAATTCATCCCGACTTAGGTTTAGTCACTTACTAACCTGAAACATTCATCTCTCTTCCTCGTAAGAGTGGACTGACCCATGTCCATAATAAAATACAATATAACTGTGTGGCACTCCATGCCCGACACTATAAGACTCCAAGGACACGTCTTCTCAGTTCGACGGTCATTCAAGAAAGAGTCCCGTCTCTTGGTCACGGTGCGTGACCTACCAACGCTGAAACGTCATAGCGTTCAATAGTCTACTAATATTTTACATTACATTAAACACAGTAACCCCTAAAATCGCATGCTGCTAACCTCTAGCAGACGATGCCAATTAAAATACCGTAACAATTCCCTGTCCACCGGGGGAAAAAAATCTATTCGATAGATTTTTTTTTTTTTTTTTGAAAACCTATCTGAGTGAATAATCTCAAAAATTTAACAAAAAATGCGACATATGGCCTACGATGTTCTGACTAGAACAGTGTCGCGGTCATGTCAACTAACTAATAGTCATATAATATATTAACGATCATGTTATACATAACTGTTATACATAAGTGTTATAGTTATTAAAAGAAAATATGTAATACTGATATCTAATTACTTAATTAACTTAAAGTCTGTCGTAATGAAATGTCATGTCAAGACTAAACTAACTAATTAAAATTAAAATAACTAATTATATTAAGTGTGTATTAAGAGTCAAGTTATTGAAAATCTAATGCAAGAAAGTTAAAAACGATGTTATGAGAAAAGAAAAGAGAGGAAAAAAAAACCAAATGAGAAATAAAGTAGAGAAAGAACATAATGTATAAATTTAAATTAGTTATGTGTGTTTGACCATAATCATATGTGTTAAGTGGGTAATACCTATCTAACTTAACTAACTAAATAAGAAACTAATATGTAATATAATTATGTAATTCATTATTATATATAAGAATATTACTTAGAATTATGTGAGATTCTTTTCTTTTATTCATTTTTTTCATGTTTCATTTTTTTCTTCAATTTCTTTTCATTTTTTTCTCACATTTCATTTTAATTTCCATTAATTCAACAGCTAAGTTAAAATTAATTAACATTGGATGTGACGATCCATCCGTAGTCTTGATCCTTGTGAATTTCCATTAGAGAAGACTGTTTAAGTGTTCTGATTCAGAATAACTATAGATATTCTTAACGTCCAAGAATTCCTATCACAAACTGCAATTAGTTCGAAATGTCATCAAGTATTATTTTTGACATTGTCTCAACTAGTTTCATCCGGAACGGACACTAACCAAAGTCCCGGCGTAAATACGAACACACTGTCTCTTGATTTAGTTCATTTCGTATCACACTTGTCTGTACAAGTTATTTAGTTGAATCGTAAGCAAAGGTTTATTTCCATGTCAAGAATTTCGCGATAGGATTCAGTCTCCTGTGACACGTAATTTCGGTTGACGTATTAGAAAAGTGTCAGTGTTGATTACTCGACATCCAAAGGATTTCTGGATAGTGCGTCTGCGACAATATTGTCTGTTCCAGAAATGTATTCAATCGTAAAGTTGAAAGGCTGAAGGAGAATGGCGTATCTTGACAGTTTCGGGCTCTTGTGATTAGCACGACGTAGTGATGCCACCGCTTTTTGGTCCGTCTGTACCACAAAGGGTACGCCTAATAGGAATTTTTCGAGCTTTGTGATCGCCCAAATGACGGATAATAACTCTCTATCAACTGTTGAGTACTTGATTTCTGGTGGCTTAAGTTTCCGTAAGACGTACAGTGTGGGATGGAGGACGTCGTCATGATATTGGAGCAAACATGCGCCAATTCCGTAATTACTCGCATCTATAAGGAGTATAAACTTTTTGGAAGGATCAGGTAGTCTCAAAATAGGTGGGTGTGAAAATATATCAATTATTCACCGAAATATTATATTAAACTCACCAGTCCATGTCACCTTCACTGGCCTGTCTTATTTTAACCAGGATGACAAATGAACTTATGCTGCATTTGGCTGACCATAGTTAAAACATTTAACCACCTTACTGTCTCTTGTAGGCATGGTAAAAACAAATAAGACAGAAAACGTGTACACATTTAAAGATGTTAAGAATCAAAAATGTTTTTCGAGAAGAAAAAGTCAATAAATCAATCTATATTAGGATAGATGATTAAGAAAGATAAGAAATGATGACTGACAATGCTGAGTCATCAAGAAATAAGATCAAAGTATGAGCGTATACCATTATCTGCGTGACGCAGAATCAGGTACTAATTGTAACTTTAGATAACGGTGATGAAAATAAACACCATTATCACGCTCGATTACCCAACGAGCGTCTCGATTGTTACGAAATGTAACCATTGCCTGTCTATTCTGCCCATTGCATGATGGCAGAAGACGAACAAACTTAACGTTTGCTGTATAATCAAAGAAATTTCTAAGTGCCTGCCAGGTAGTATCCTGTTACAGATTTTGCACTAACACTGTGCGAGAATACGCACTTTTCCCAATATATGTAGTATCATTGTCACGAAATTGTGGACAATGATGATATGTATCTCTAGTCATATCACTAGAATTAAATCTCTCCTTAACCATAAAAGTTGTATTTTTATTATTTGTGTTAACTTTATTATCCCTGTTCCTTTTAAGTCCAGCATTATTCTTTAACCTATTATTCTTCCTCGTAATGTTTTTGTCAATGTTGACAACGTCAACAGTTTTCTTAGGATCAGTTGTAATCTGATCCGGTCGCCAACATTTATTATCAGAATTGGCAGTAGTGTCCTGATGAGGAAAAGTATATCTCCCTCGAAATGATCTTTTCATTTTGTTGGGTTGTGCTGAACAGGTCTTATTACCTGGAGTATCCTTAGTATGTTGTACAATAGATCCATCATCCTCATCAGTTTCCGGGATAGTACTCAGAGTGAAGTTGGAAACTGCTGTGCCACATGTATTCATTTTGTTGGCACGAAGTGTAGCCATTGCAACAACAGCGTTAGCGTTGCTAAAAGATTGCAAATTTTTTTTCTCCCATTCATTAATTTCTTTAAGAGTGCAATCCTTACTGCCATGGATGCGTCCTACTGTAAGATCAGCTGATGGATTCTATGGCATGCAAACCTTGACATTACCTGTAAAAAATGGTGTGTTAACATATACTATGGCAGTGGGGTAGTACTCAATAGTACCCCCGAAGGTCATGCAACGGACATAGTCCCCTGTTGCACAGCTAGGATGTACCAGAGACTGCCGAACTCCAATGGTTGTTGATCCAAAATCTTTTAAAACTGAGACCACAGTACCATTCACTAATCCTCTATTGAACATCAGGGTGCCCGTGCCATCGTTCGCTGAAAGACCAACTGCTGTATGAAGGTGTCCACAATTCAGCACAGTTTCTTTGGCCTTCTGAAAAATAGCATTACAATCTTGGCAACTATTTGCCACATTAAAGTTAACAGCACAACATGCAGACGAAGATTGTGACTGATTATTATTATCAGAAACACTAGGGGTCGTACCATCCGTGAGTGCCGCCCCTGCATTGTGATCAAACTGTGATGGTCTCCGCGACTGAGACCGATGACGAGAATAATCATTTGAATTATCTCGTTGTCCCCTATTGTAACTGTTATCTCGATGTCTCGAGCTATGATTATTGTTATCCCAATTGCTGTTATTATTGTGGTTTTTTGATCTATTATAATTAGTATTATGTTGACTGTTGTTGTAGCTTGAATGAGGTGAATAATTCCTATTCCTTGATCTACCTCTCTTCAAATCATTTTTATTATTGTTTCCCTTATCAAAGAGTTAGAAATGTTCGCATTCAGATGCGCAGTGCAGTAATTTTAAGTTTGAGTGCCCATGCAGTTTTGTTTAGATTATTGACTTTGCATACGGCCTCAAATCTTAAAAGCCATGCTCCTAGGTCGTCAACATGTAATTTGAATGGAGGTAATTTGAAATGGTAATTAACCCTATTTTGGTTAGATGAAGATCCATTTTGAGCATTATCATTCTGGCTTGCAGCAGCATTTTGTGCCTGAAATTTTGCTGTTTCTAATTGAATACGTGCTAATTCTAGTAATCTATTTTCCTTGTCAGTTTCTTTTATCTCACGTTCTGCTTCTTCTTTCCTTAATGCAGCTTTTTTCTCTGCTTCTTTTCTTTCAAGTTCCTCCATCTCTGCCTTAGCAATTGCTTTCTGTTCCTCCATTTTAGCTTCATGTTTCGCAAGTTCCGCTACTGCGTATGCTTCTAACGCTTCACCTTTTTTTCAAAAATCTTTACCAAGTTTCACAAAGTAGTCCAGATTAAGCATATTGACTTCTATCTGTTAAGTAATTACTGATCTAAAATAATCAACAAAAAATTTTCAGTAATTATTGTACTTACTCAATCTGGGAATATTCAATCTAATTAATTGTAATATTATTTAACTCTTATTTGTAAGTTCCATACGTAGACATACTATTTTGGGAAAATATTACATATATACTCATTAATATATCATAAATAGTTATGATATTTATCTATGTAGGATGCTTAATTGCTATCATGCACCTAATAATTATTGGTTTTATTTCTCAATAATTATATTATTCAATCAATGATATGTGCTAAGTTAATCTTTCAGTACTGGAAAAATGTACTAAATAATATACACTGTGTATCTTATATGCAGGGCAGACTATGAACCAACACTGCAAATTGGTGCTAAGTTCCTAATTACCCTCAAAATTCATAAAAATTTAATCATATTCATCTACACTCTCATTAATGAATAAATTATAGTAGTATTATTATATTATAAATGGATGAGATGAAGACAAACAACACAATTTGTTAACCAAGGATTACAGAACGGTAGTACAATACGAACAAGACATTTTCACAATTAAAAATGAATTTATCAACTAAATAGAACAAACGGAAGTGCCACAAAAAGAAGGAAGGTCAACGATTGACCCAAGGCAAAGTTGACCTTAATCTATGCAGAATACATAAAAAAAAATGAATGCAAAAGTAATGACGTAACAGGACTCATTAACGGACATATATAACGAAAAGATAGTAAGATTAGAAGGGACGAAATAGTTTACAAACATGACACACAACTGAATAAAATCCAACTGAATATGATCAAATACACCATTGATTTACGACACTGCACAACTAACGTATATTGTCAAACAATAGCAAATACGAACAGACGAGCCTGTTGGCAGAATTTTGAACAGGGTCTTTCGCTAAATGCGATTGTTTTACTGCCTTAAGAAACGATCAAAATCAATTCGGAGCATCCAGGGAGCCATAGAATTGATTTCGATTCTCCGCCCTACCGCCCACGAATAAGGAACAACAACAACGGTAAAAACAGATATAACATAGATATATGAAAAATAGAATAGACATGCCTGCACAGACGAAATGGACTCAGTATTGTGTTATCTGAATGACAACAGTCATAAAACTAGACTTATCTTTAAAATGCTCCGGCGATGTCAAGTTCATCAACGGACTAGATTAATGCCTAGTACTGTTTGCTCCTCGTTGGCTGATAACAGTATTCCATCGTCTGGTCTTCTTGATCATGTAATCTTTTATCAAACTTGGAATGCGTTGAAGGTTGTCCTTTCGAAGTGGGGCATCTACGCATGATGTAGTGACGTCAGATTGACATTTCGTAGTCACGTGTTTCACGTCGTATTTATGCAAATCATGTGACTTTTCTTGTAATCGTAAACAGTTTGTGAAAGTATGTAAACAAGAAAATTTTTTTTTCTTTCGTTCCCCAGCAATGGCCTACCAGTTGTTGTGACCGGAGTTAGCCCAACGGATTGTTGCTAGCTGGCTAGTCAATCGTGGTAATTGGTTTTACCGTTCATCATTTGCATCGTGCTGTTAATAGTCAGTTACGCGAAAAGTGGAATAAAAGCTTTGCAACCATGATAATAATAATTGAATTCCCAATGTTCATAGACGGGATAAGTCATGTCTTGAGTCCGCACAGATTTAATACATTGAATTCATACATAAATAGTTCACACATGGTTATCATGAAGCACATAAATATTAAGTTCTGTTCATACTTCGATTATGATTTATCTGCGAATCAGTCCTTGTCAAATAGCATGAATTACCGTAGACAGAACGTCATAACTATATGTACGCGTGGTTGGTGATCCCAACAACCGACAGTGAGATTATGCGTCTGGCAATAATATAATTAATACGGACTGTTAATTCATCCCGACTTAGGTTTAGTCACTTACTAACCTGAAACATTCATCTCTCTTCCTCGTAAGAGTGGACTGACCCATGTCCATAATAAAATACAATATAACTGTGTGGCACTCCATGCCCGACACTATAAGACTCCAAGGACACGTCTTCTCAGTTCGACGGTCATTCAAGAAAGAGTCCCGTCTCTTGGTCACGGTGCGTGACCTACCAACGCTGAAACGTCATAGCGTTCAATAGTCTACTAATATTTTACATTACATTAAACGCAGTAACCCCTAAAATCGCATGCTGCTAACCTCTAGCAGACGATGCCAATTAAAATACCGTAACAGTTATGACCCTTTTATTTATTTAAATGTTTGCTTTGATTTTAAGGACCATCGTCATTGCACACATACAGCACCGTCAGTGCTCCGATCTCCTCCCTTAGATCACACAAGGAGGATCTCAGCACAGTTCACGAACTCTGTATCACCGGCGAGGATCTCAATGTGTGTATACAATATTCACACATTCTATAAATATTTTAATCGTGAGTAGTCAGTATGTTTCCTAATTTTTTTAATATTCCCGGGGCGGCGGCCGTATTGCCTACTCTATACGATTTCCAACTGCTGAGGGACTTTTAACGTACACAGCTTGCAAACGGGACCTTCATTTTTTTTCGCCCTTATCCGAGAAAGCTAGGCATCTGATCTCAGGAGATCAGGAGGGAGTTTTACATTATTAGGAACCACTGGTTATGAAACAAAAAATTCCATCAATTATATTCCCTGCACTGAGAGCGAACGGCTCCGGGGTCGACCCAGCCTCATGAATTAGGTACCAGAACAACTCTGGGAAGGTTAAGGCGGCCGGCGTGATGCTGACCACATCACCCCTAGTGTGCCGATGGTCAAGAAAATACGGGCCTAACACCGTATTCCCAATATGCCTCAATAGGCGTGTAACGGGATCCTTTACCTTTACCTACTGAGAGCGAACCCGGTACCTTTAGAATTAGAGGCGGACGTTATATCTCGTAGCCACTCCAATCCCTTTTAAATGTTTATACAGTACAAACCTATCTTATATCCTGTACTGTTCCCATTCTTCTGTCATATAATAGACTTAATATTTATCTTTGTCATATGAAAACTGACCTATATTGTTTAATACGAAAGCTGCAGTAGTGATCGCGTCTATAATTATTCTGGATGGTCCCTAAATCCATATCCGGAGTTACCTTGAGAGATCGTGCTAATGACCCCTGTCCACGAAGCACTTTTTTTTATGGTGCTCAGTTGGCAGGGTGGATAGTAACCACTCACTCCCGTAGCGAGGCGGTGTTGTCGTTCGGATCGTCCTGGGTTCGAGTTTCTGGTGAGCCCATCACGTCTGTTGTTTTTCTGTTGTCTAGTTTTCTACTTCTTTGTTTCTCAAGTGTCTTAAACAAACCTTTATGTGTTGTATTATTGATTTACTACCGTCTAGAGGTGTGTAAGGACCGGGTTTCTCTGGCCGGGCTTTTATTTTTGACATCACGGCCTGGGCCGGGCGGGACTGATCTATTAGGTCAGTGCTGTGGTCTACTAATCTACTTTTGACACCTACCACTAATCTTGTCTCTGACTGTTGCACATGCCTGGGGGAGACAGTACAGGCTACAGGATCTTCAAATGCCGGCTAGGCTTAGCTTATCGTGCCCTCAGTAGAAGAGGTAATGAAAGTGAGGAGGTCTTTCAAAAAGAAGAAAGTAGATACAGGTCTGGAATCTGTTTTATGTAATGCACCTGTTCTGTTTGCGGCCTCTTCCCTCCACCCCACTTTCACTGTATTCGCAAAAAGTACTGATTCTATAGGCCGAAGAACCTATCTAGAACACAGCAAAGGTCAGGAATTTATATTCAAATCTTCCAATTTTTGAGACCCAATATGACTGTTTCTGAGAGACTCACTGAGTGTTCTCGTTCATAACTTAGTGCACCTTATTTATTTCGTACCCTGTCCCTTTCAGTCACACTACATTGACACTAATTATTTGTAGTTCCGGCAGGTCTCTTATGAGATAAAGAAAGACAAGGACTTCAGCTCCGTCCCTCATGCATGGCCGTACAAGGCGACTAATATGAAGTTGTGGATGGGGCTGGCAACCTATCATATACAACAAATGGCTTAAAGAAACCAACACGGTAAGACCATGTGAGCGCTTTGTGCACTTGGGGAGCCAGATGCAATAGTGGTTCCGTGCTTCATGGGACAACGACAAAAATAATGATAATGATATTACACTATATTGTTACTGCCCCGGGCACCTTCTCGTGTGTCTATGGGGAGACAAAGGAAGAATATGACTTCTACTCCCTCAGGCAGTTCGTAAGAGGCCACTAATATGTGGTTGTGTATGAGGCTAGCACGGTAGAAGGGGAACGACTACGGTTAGTAAGTTGTGTATGAGGCCAGCAGTTCTATCAAGTAACACAAATGGCTACAGAAACCACAGCTTCAAGAGCACACAAACCTTTGTTGCTGGTTTCCTATAATGGGGACTAGCTGCCAGTGGTGGCTGCATAGCGAACATGGAAATAATGCTGAAGATATTATGTCTGTTCCATTGTGTCCCATTCTCCGCCATCTTGCTTACGTCAGTGAGATCTGTATGTTCATTTATTCATCATCTTTTAGCTCCCCGAGAAGCATAGGCTTTCAACAAACGTCACGTGTCATCAGCTCGACATTTTTCCATGCTTTAAATGAAGGGAATATATATATATATATATATATATATATATATATATATATATATTGTGTTCTGCATCTGAAGGGGCTGGCATCGGATGATGAATGATGATGTGCTGTTTAAATCAATATGTTCCTTGAAAGAGCTAAGCCAGTGACTTTTTTTGTTTTAAACACAGCTATAATAATGCCCAACTTTCTTGTACAGCTTTACATTAGGTGTTTATTCACAATACATTTTATTCACAGATGAATTTGACTTGACAGAAGTGACAGCCATTCTCAACAACTAATATTCAGTTATGACTTAAAATCATAAAACAAGTGGGAAAAAAGGGGATCAAAAACACCAACAAGAGAAAATTCATGTTCCATACATTCTATTGCGTGGAGTAAAAGTAGATACCCAGCAATCGGTAATTCATCGTCACAAATTCATAAATTTTTTGTAAATGATATAGCGAATTACTGATTGATGATAGCTGGTGTCACGGGATTGCCTCCCCTGCTCTGCCGTGATGGTCCAACAATGGCCAAAATTTAGAGTATTTTTTTTTTATTATTTTTCTTAACCAGCGTCAGTTGTGCTGTCAGCCCTTCGGCCCAATGACATGTCATTGCGAGGCTGGGGAACCTGAGGACTTTCCTTCCAACCCGGTCAGGAGCTTCGCTCCTTCCCATCCACAGAGCGTTTATCTCAGGAGCCGTTCAGGTTATTCAGTCAAAATCCCGGTCGTTGACACTCCTTCAAGCGCCGACGCCCGGGCTTGAACCTTGAAAACCTGGTCGCCAGTACAACGTTGTAACCATTACACCAGCGCGGCTCCCAAATTTAGAGTATACAATGAGGGTCTTTAAAGCCTTCGCTCAGGATTACTCTTGGCAAAGTGGTAAATAGAAGGATGGTGCTTCTATATTAGGGAGCCTTCATAGGATATTTAAGAAATCAAGCACAACGCTGAATTTATCAAAGCAGTCGTGAACTTTGCATATGCCCGCCCCTTCTATGAAGATAAAGATATATTGGCTCGTTCTAAGCCCCCAACTGAATTATTCAGTAAAATATTCCTTAAGTAGCTCTGTTGTATTTACATTTAAGATAACTGATTCATACGTGTGCACTTCTCTCTGTAATAATTAAATCGACTTTGAATTTGTAGATACATATAACAAATTTAATAATCAATTATCGTTTAACAGGAGTAAATAAGTGATAGTGAAATGAACTATTGAGTTTTTCTTCACTGAAAATGGGTGGTTTATTTCGGTGGTGAGTTATTTTGCTTTGGCCATATTAAAATGACTTAACTGGCCAGATGTTGAAATGGTTTGCTGACTGCTCCATAATCGTCGACTTTGTGGTGAAGGCACGCTTCAAGCGTAGTTGCGGGTTAACTGCTCCTAACATCAAGGCAAAGATCTTCACAACCCGTCAAGGGCAGGCACCTAGCGTAGACCACAATTTCTTGATCCACAGACTCGCATCAAACTAGTTTCACACACTGGAATCTCCAACTTCACCACAAATTGGTATCATGAACTTGTACCGCAAACTAGTATCACCAACTTGTACCAAAAACTGGTATCTCCAACTTGTACCACAAACGGGACCAAATGATGCAGCAATAGAGAATGCAGTCAGCGACCCGTAGCTTGACTACTTGCGTCAGGGTCAGCGAACCAGAGCTGACCAAGACCCTACTCCACCTCCACGTGGTGGTCCTGGAAACAGGCTGCATCACTGCAGTCTGGCTGAGAGAGTAGGGATCGAAGAGGGAAGGCAAACCCGGTCCCAAAAAATGCCGTGCTGAAGTCGGATGTGTCGGCCGAAGGGCGCAGATATCACAGCTTTGCTGTAAACAGACACAACGCAACCAACGTCCTTTTCAGGACGAACGAGGAAGAAGAAGTACCACAAACTGGTATCACTAACATTTACCACAAACTGGTATCTCCAACACGTACCACAGACTGGTAACTCCAGTTTGTACCACGAACTTTAGAAGAAAACAAATGTCGCTGCTGAGTTTTGGGTTTCTGACACTAGTCAGGCGCATTCCCTGTTGTCCGTTCCAATGACCCTTTCCTTTTTTCTCAGTAATTTTACCCTCCCTGAGCATCATTGATAAATTCAGTAGATAGGATGAAAAATCATCGTTAATTCAGGTAATCGGATGAAAAGAAAATGTGGCAATATACATATGAATTTATTAAATGTTAATATAACAGATATGTACACCATGATGTCATCATCATCTACTCCCTGCTCTACTTGGAGCCTGGGGTCACCTCTGCTTTTGGTTCCCTATGAGAGAACCGGCATGAAGCAGTCACCAGCGCTTGCTGTGGTTGTTCATGACTATCATTTTCATATGCTGAGGTTGTCAGCCTCGTATGAACTTGTACAACCACCAGCGAGCTAGACATGTCAAATGCAAAATATAAAATGAAAAGATGTATATCTTACAACTTACTCCATGTCGGATAATATTTTTTTACAGACGTCTGGCACAGGAAGACTACCCGAATAATCCCAGGCCACCGGGGTGAGGCCGTCTTACAGGTAGTGGAGTATTACTTTAATTATAATCTCACTGTTATCCTGTTTATAGGTTCCGAGGACTTTGTGGTTTCCAGTATTTTGTAGTTTTCTTGCTTGTTAATTTCAGAAGATCCTTAGTACTTAGTCCAATCCTCATTCTTGAAATCCTACCTTTCTTCGGTCTTGGCTTGTATGAAGGTATCGTTTTGACTCGGTGGAACACAATGCTGGGGTCTAAACTCGTGCAACATTATATGGGACCTTTTCAGCAAATGTCTACATAATAGTAAAATCCGACAGTCTCAGCCTTGTTGATTCATCCATTGCAGTGTCATTATCCAGCAGGCGATCATTAATTGCCCTTAGTATCTCTCCCTTATCCATGTCCAGTATCCCCATTATGGGTGCTCTCGAGGCGAGTCTGTCAGCTCTCTCATTACCACGTACCCCTGCATGACCAGGATAGTAGATCCACACCAGTTCTTGAAGACTTGAGTCTACTGATATTTTCCATTCATGCCGCAGCCATCCGTTCTGAACTTTCCGAAGCATGGCTTGAGAGTCAGACAATATAACTGCCCTGGTTGATGGAGTTTCAGACAGCTATCTCAGTGCTGCAGTAACTGCCTCTACCTCCATTCTCATGCTGGAGGTTGTTGTCACGTTGGCTGCACTCTGTTTAGCGACGACCTTGCCCTTTATTCTCGCAGAGAAGCCCCATTCTGATTTCTCACCACGCACTACAGACCCATCAGTGTACACAAATGGCGTCATCATCCCCAGCATGATCACGTATCAGCTGATTAATCTCCAGCTCTGCTTTTCCATTGCCCAAGATCTGCACTCTCTGCCAAGGCTAATGATGACCTGCTGGTAGTTATCCAGTTTTCCCCTGACTTACTCCACTCTTCCCCTTTGGATACATTTTCAACCCTGGTTACCTGATCAATCGTAGCCTCTGCCTGTGCCATCCATGACATCCCCCTCTTGATTCTTGCTCCTTTGATATCAGCTACGTTCTGTTATGTCGGTTGTTACCCGCATATATGCTTTTGCCTGGGCCATCGCATATCTGGATCTAATCGACAGCAATCCGAGCATGTATCTCAATGTCACAATGGGGGTATCACGTGTACAACCCAAAACTAATCGAATCCCTCCATTTTGAATGCGCTCCAGTCGTTCACATTGTGACACTGACAGCTTGAGTATTCCTAGCCCGTACTCGATCACTGAAATCACGAGCTGATGATACAGGAGAAACAATAGTCTCTGTTCCAAGCGCGTAGCAGCCATTATTTTTAAGGCTGCCAGTCCTCGCTTGCACTTCTGTATGATCAGTTCGACATGATACTTGAACGATAGCCAAGTGGGTATCAAACGTTACCCCCAGATACTTCAGCCTGTCTTGCCTTTCAATGTTCTGCCCATTGAAAGTGATATCAGGAAGGTCTGCTTTCATTATAGAGTTGTTCAAAGAGCACCACATTACACATGCCTTGTTGGGATTGACCTTTGATCCGCTTTTATCACGTCATTTAGAAACCGCCTTTAGTGTCTCTTGCATGCCTTGGACCATTTCCTGCCTGTCTGAGCCAGTTCTGTACATGAGTATGTCATGGTCAAATGATAACTGAGTCATCAGTAAATGACACCATGTCTAAGGTGGACCAATGTGCCGAGCGACTGAATGGCTGCTAGGTAAGCAATCGCGAACATGGCTGTCTGGAGGGCGAGCGGTACGGCACCAGGCAGATGGACTCCGTAAGGACATCCATTAGCTCTTCCCTGGTATGGTGGCTCTACCAAGGTGACCGAATATTTCCACCATTTATTGCAAATACACCATGAGAATTTTAACTATCCAGAATCTCCGCGAGAGCTACGGAGATCGTGCTCTGTCGTCGATACCTGCAGCAAATGAAATGAGGAAATACAAATGCAGAAGGAGAGGTAGGGGAGAGAAGCGGAGAGAGAGAAAAAGGACAGCAAAGAGAAGGTTCAGAAAGAAAGCAGATCGCATCTCTATGAAATGTGTGCGTAAAGGATGCTGGAATTGTCGAAGTGCCAATTAACGTGCAGCCATTATACAAACGGTCATCTACAATTTCGATGTTCTCATGATCCAGGAGACAAATTTAAAAGCTAATAGTGTTATCAATTGTCTAGGCTACAGATGTTACTCCAATCCATATGGGCCTGGTAGACGAGGGCAAGCTATATATGTAAAACATGAGTTACCTCATACGTGGCTGGATACAAGTTCCCAAACTAGTGAGAAAGCAGATTTGCAGGGAATTGCTGTGAATGTAGGCGATCTGGAGTGGCGAGTCTACAATTTATATGCTCATGTCGACCGTTTTACAGCAGAGAGTAATTGGAATTTTCTGGCTGAATTGTCTGAAGATTCTAACATACTTACTTACTTAGTCGTTCCCCTTCTACCGTGAGGTGTAGAGGTTTGGAAGAGAGAGCGCCAGACTAACCTATCGGCTGTCTTTCTCCTGGGCTGGTTCCTTTCTAGTCCTCGGTCCTTCAAAGATTGTCTAATGTTGTCCTCCCAGCGGACTCTGGGTCGTCCTGGGGGTCTGGATCCCTGGCTCTTTGTTTCCCATGCTTGTCGTGGTAGCCGATCTTCTCCCATTCTGCAGACATGGCCAAACCATCTCAGTTGGGATTGTTCTACTTGGGTCTGCAGGGAGTGGGATTTTAGGCCTTGACGTATCGTCTGGTTGCGGACCATGTCTCTTCTTGTTACTTCAACCACCTTCCTCAGATACCTCATTTCTGAGGTTTGGATCTGGCTTTTATGGGTTGTAGTCATTGCCCATGACTCGCATCCATATGTCAAGACTGGGACATAGGTGGAGCAGTATACAGCCATCTTCGTTTTCTTACCAACCTCTCTCTTGCTGAGGAATCCTCGATTTATGGCCTGAAAAAGTCTCCCAGCTGCTGCTTTTCGAGTGGCCAGCTCTTCTTTGATGCCTCCCTTTCGGTCTATAATAGCTCCGAGATATTTAAAGTGGTCGACCTGCTCCAGGACCTGTTCTCCCAGCTTAATCTTATGTCTTCTTTCTTCTCGTGATATCACCATGGATTTTGTTTTAGAGCTACTTATGACCATCCCTCTCTTCTCTAGCTCTTCCTTCCAGACTTGCAGGTTGGATTGGAGATGTGCCTCTGATTTAGCAATCAGGGCAACATCATCAGCAAATGCCAGCTCTGAAATACAGACCTGTCTCATCTTCCAGTACCCCACTGAATACTTTCTTGTTCTCTCCTTACATGACTTGATAACATCGTCCATGAGGAGTATGAAAAGATAAGGTGACAGGATATCACCTTGTCTTACACCAATGGTGGTCCTGAACTTTTCTGTCTTATGGTTTGCTGTCCTCACATAATTTCTGCAAGACTTGTAGAAGCTCTGTATAGCATGAATCAGAGGTGCTGGAATGTTCTTCCTTGCCAAACAGTACCAAAGTTTGCTCCAGCGGACCCTGTCAAATGCCTTTTCCAGATCTATGAAACAAAGATGGATCTCACTCTTATACTCAAGGGCCTTTTCACTCAGCTGTCTGAGTGTGAAGATTAGGTCTTGAGTACTTCGGTTTGCTTGGGTAATACGCACTGGACCTCATCCAATTGTGGCTCAGCTAGGCGTCGGAGTCTCTGCTCTAGGATTCTAGAGTAGATTTTACCAGGGACACTGAGAAGGGATATGCCTCTTTGGTTTCCACATTGTTGATTGTCACCCTTTTTGAAAATTGGTGTTATGATGGCAATCTCCCAATCCTTTGGTATGGTCTTGTTGCACCACGCTGCCTGTAGGACCCTTAAGAGTAATAGGTCGCCTGATGCTCCCATGTACTTAACCATTTCTGGTGTTATACCATCATGCCCTGCTGATTTGCCCATCTTGATTTTCTCCAGTGCTGCCTTCAGTTCTTCCATCTTTATGTCATCTTCTTCACCATTTGTTTCCTCTTCTGTGCTAGTGGTTATCACTTCTGATGCTTGACCTTGCTCACCATCAAGGAGTTCTGAGAAATATTCTTTCCATCTTTCCATTACTTCCTTCGGGGCAGTAAGCAATTTGCCTTCCTTGTCCTTTATAAATTTAAATTTGAGAGGGCATTGTTTTTCCTTCCTCATGTTCTTTATGGTCTTATAGAACAATTTCTGGTTTTCTTGCGCATCTTTTTCTAGCTTTTCTCCAAATTCTTCCCAGGATTTCTGTTTTGCTGATAGCACCTTGTTCTGTGCTTCTGTTCTGGGTATCACATATTCTCTATATTTCTCTATTTGTCCTGCTGTGTTTTTAGCTCCTAAGTATTGTTTCCATGCTCTGTATTTCTCACCGCTGTAGCAATAAGCCCCTGATATCTGGTCTTAATTTCTGGCTCTCTCAGCGTGTACTGTAGGTCTTAATGTTCATTTCTTCCGTTCGTTTACTTGGTTTCTTGCGTGATGCTAGGCAGTTCCTAGGCTGAGCAACTCTTTCAGTTGTTCTTTTGATTGTAAGCAGGTAGTGATCACTTCCAATCTCTGGCCCCCTCCAGACTCTAGCATCCCGGACATATTTGAATGAGTTCCTCCTAACAATGGCATAGTCGATCACTGACTTCTCATTCTTTGTTGGTTCACACCTAGTGTATGCATGTACAAGGGGCTTGACATAAGTCTTGGGCCTGACCATGAAGGAGTCACAGGAGGAAGTTGAAACTCGGCCCATTTAAAGTTCATCATATTTGCACTGAATGTGTGAAGTACGCGTTTGTTTCTTCAATGGGTTTTCCCGCTACGGTGCACGGCGCAATGTACCCTATTGACCGGATCTGCTGCTCCAAAGATTTGACAGAACAATGGAAAAGAAGGAGGCCAGAGCTGTGATAAAATTTCTGATGTTTCAGGGAAAAACACC
The DNA here is from genome assembly GCA_024509875.1 of Oreohelix idahoensis. Taxonomy (NCBI): domain Eukaryota; kingdom Metazoa; phylum Mollusca; class Gastropoda; order Stylommatophora; family Oreohelicidae; genus Oreohelix; species Oreohelix idahoensis. The sequence goes on along the minus strand of JAMPIV010001391.1, from coordinate 201,706 downwards.
TACAGAAATACACAGGGAGATGGAACCAGTGTTTCGTGATTCTTGTCCTTCATATAATTCGGTAAAAAAACTGATGTCAACAGTTTAAGTGCGGCCGCTCAAATGTTGCTGATCTGCCAAGATCTGGTAGACCAGCCTCAGAGTGCAACGATGAAAATGCAACACGAGTGAAGAAAATCATTGACCAGGATCGAAAAATGACAATTGTGGAGATAGCTAGTAGAATAACACTGAATGAAAGAACAGTTTATAGAATTTTACACAAAAGACTGAACATGAGAAAAGTGTGTGCACGCTGGGTTCCGCGACTGTTGACACGTGAACAGAAGCAAACGAGGGTAAATTGCTGTCAACAGTTGCTCAAAAAGTGTCAGTCAAAAAACTTTTTGGAGACCATGGTGACAGTAGATGAGACTTGGGTACACCATTATGACCCCGAATCCAAAATTGCCAGCGTGCAATGGAAAACCCCGGGCTCCCCAACACCTGTCAAGCCGAGAGCGCAGAAATCTGCAGGAAAAGTGATGCTGACTGTTTTTTGGGACGCCAAAGGTGTCCTGTTGAAAGATTATCTGCCTCGTGGCAACACAGTTAATGGACAGTACTATACAGATCTTCTCACCAAACTAAGAAAGGTTGTGACCAGGAAACGAGGGATAACGCGCACTCAAAATCTTCCTTTGCTTCAAGACAACGCGCCCTCTCACAAAGCACGGCTTGTGCAGCTAGCAGCCAACGATTTGAATATTGAAATTCTTCCACACCCACCATATTTTCCAGATTTGGCTCCATCAGACTTTTTTCTATTCCCAAATCTTAAAAAACAGCTAAAGGAAATCATTTTGACAGCGATGAAGAAGTTATACTGGCATGTGATGACTGGTTTAGTTTGAAAAAAGGGTGTTTTACTCTCAAGGTCTTTTCAAGGTCAAGCAGAGATGGCAGAAGTGTGTCAATTCAGACGGTGGCTATATTGAAAAGGAATAAACACTATACAAAATTTCAGCTCTCTGTGACATGTCCTTCATGGTCAGGCCCAAGACTTATGTCAAGCCCCTTGTATGTGCTTATGGGGGAACTTTGTGTTGGTAATGATCAGATTCTGCTCGCTGCAGAATCTAAGGAGCCGCTTTCCATTGTCATTGAGAGTATCTTCTCCATATCTTCCGATAACTCCACCCCATCTAGCATGGTCATTTCCAACTCTGGCATTGAAATCTCCGAGCATGATAATTTCATCTAGGCAGTCATCCACTGTCCTTTGAAGCAGCTCGAAGAATTCCTCCTTGACCTCTGCTCTCTCATCCTCATTTGGCTCATACTCTATGACAAGGTTGACTATGGTTTTTCCTTCTTTTAGTTTTACAACCATAATGCGCTCCGAGACAAAGTTCCATCCCTTGATACTATCTTTCTGGTTTTTGGCCACAATGCAACCCACGCCCTTTTTAGCTCTTTCAGATGTGGGTACACCACTGCATAGCAGCGTGCTGCCATCGAGATCCATGACTCCTTGTCCCTTTATCTTTGTTTCCGTAATAGCCAGGATTTCTAGTTTTGCTTTCCTCATCTTTTCCACCAGCTCCTCTTCTTTCCCATTTATAGTTCTTGTGTTCCAAGTTCCATAAGTCGTAGTCCGTAGTCCGTTCAGTTCGTCGCCTTTAGAATCAGTCCGGTTTTCTCTCTTATATTACTCGTAATCATAGTTTAAAGCAAACAGGTGATTGGCCTGTTGTGCCTTTGCATGGTGGAGGGGCTGCCTCCTTACGGCCTCCATGCAGGCCGCCCTCCTCCTTTTTCAGCCGGGCTTGGGACCGGCCTTGGCGGAGTTAGATTCTAACATAAGGTGTTTAATTGCTGGGATTTCAAGGCTAGATCCAATGAGTGAGGGGAACATCACGAAAAATAGGCAGGGTATAGCTTTGAGCCAGGCATTACTTAACATGAACCTTACCATCTTGAATGATGTACGCCCAACTAGACTGGTAACTAAACCTGGTAATACAAATGGTGTCATAGATCTGGAATTCATCTCTACTGCTGCCGCTACCATGGCACGTTAGGATGTATTAGGGGCACAGGAAGGTGATCACCTGCCTTGCGTCATACTCATTGCAAAGGGTAGGATCACTAGACACAGGAAACCTAAACAGACCTTCATTCAAACGTAATCTAGTTCAATATATTTTGGCTAGACCAAGAAGATTTAAATGTTTAACTATAGTATATATCTCTTCTCCCCCCCCGCTTTTCCCTTTCCTTCTCATGACAACCAACAATGGACTTCGCCCATCTACCATTTTTTATTATAAGCATTAGAATGTATATAACGACTATTTATTGTTTTTTAAAGTATTTTGTAACAGTGAAAGAAAGTGGTTGCTGTGACGTACGTCTAGTTTGACTAGTGAATTTTCCCTGATATGATGAATGATTTAAAGGGACCTTTAGCTTTTCATAACATTAGAACCCCTGAACATTTGTTTTAACTTTTCGTTTGCCAGAACGCATTCCACCGGGACTCATGTAGGATACAGCGACGAGATCAAAGAGACAGACCGAGAAGTTAATATAAACGACTATTTATTGTTTTTTTTAAAAGTATTTTGTAACAGTGGATCTTAAGGGAGACTATCGGCGCTATCAAAGACAGTAGTTTTCCCTGATACGAGACGCAGTTGCTTGCCGCTAATTTCGCGTCTCGGTGTCAATCGAGGAACCGAGCGAACGGGGGAAAGCGAAACGGGCAGCAGCGAGCGGATACGAAGACCAGGGGGCGGCTTCTTCTCTTGATTTGGCGGTCAGATCCCCAAAAGTTCGTGAGATCAAATAAGTTGTCAAGTTTATCATGTCCCACTCAACTTACATTTCATTTTAGCTAAATAGACCATGAAGAACTAGACACGTTATCACTCGCTGGCCAGATCTTTACAGAAGCACTAGCTTTATTGAAATCTTGTTATAGATTTTCCCCTGGATTTTATATATGTTTGCAGTGATTTCTAATTCTGTGCAAAGCGGTAAAATATATATTGTGTAAAGTGATCAGTGGTCTAGTCATTCTATTTCAAGGGATTTTGTGTTAATTTAAATCTATTTAATTAAACCATCTCAAGAGTTCCAGTTTTAAATATAATGATCTATCTATTATATTATTTCAAAAGATAATAGATGCTTAAATTAACTTTTAAAGTCGCGAAGGAATTTATAATTAATAAATTCAGTTAAGTCCTAGTTTTATAGATGTGGGTTTTTAACCACTAGAATTCGCGCAGTGTTTATTAAATACATAATTAAATACTCGAGTATATTATAGGCTTAACGGGAAATTCATCGCGCTTTAGAAGGTTATTTGTTTTCGGTATATTACATGTCTTTTTTTTCTTTCATACAGAGTGATCGTAACCTGTGCGATCCCAGCATTAAGAAAGCAATAAAGAAATCAATCTAAGCAAAGCAAAGCATAAACAGTGTGTAGAGTTCCCCTGACGCAGAACTTGTTGAGACTGTGTAAATTTTTAATCTTTGAGGCGATTCTATGTTTGGAATTCCGCTATCTAACTTATAGCAAAGAAAGCACACCCAAAGACAAATTTAACGCACCATCAAACAACTTAAGTCGTAACGGGAAGAAGAACACTGGCCCGAGCTTTGTTAGTTTACTGACACAGAGAGATAATTCATAATTTCCTGAACAGTGATGTGACTAGTTTTCTCACTGGACTTAAACCATACCTCACGGATAAAGTGTACCAGCACGCGTAAGAATTTTATTATCCGCGGCATAGTCAAATAGACCACACCATCCTCACCCCGGTATCAGAGACCGTGCCCTCCCATAGAAACTGTTATTAAGAAAAGAGACACAACTACAGATTCATTTTCCAGCGATTACGGGATCCTTTTATGTGCTGACCGCCTACCCGATAATCTGGGGCTAGAACTTGAACAAACACTCATACATTTAGTTGAGGTGTAACTGCTGTTGTGTTATTCTATGGAGTGCAAGATTTTTTCACAATCGGTAAGTGAGAGCAAGATGAGTGAAGGCCTTTGCTAGCGCGTGTATGAATGACAGGAAATTAATTCTTTTGTGTGACCATTTTGTTAACTTGCTTACCTGGTAACATATATCTTTTCTGTATACCCTACATTGTTCCTTTAAGTGGGATAGTTGATAATTTGTTAACTCTGTTTAAAACCACCTCCTTTCCATTTGCTTAGTAAAGGGAAGAACAGCTGGGAAGAACAGGTTTTTTTTTTCTATCACTTATACCTAACTTGGTAACACCTCTTTCAGAGTAATTAACTTTACTGTTAGGTTAACGTACCCGTGTTCCTGATATTATCTATCTCTGGACTGGGTTTGTCTTTGTCTAATGAGCGGGAAGGGCTTAGTCGATACCAATCTTCTTCACCCCCTCCCAAACTTGTTATTTGCATTTGTGTACTTATGATAATTTATGTAATATCTGATATTTTTAGTGATTGATGTTTAAAGTGAATAAAATCACCTAAACTCATTTAGTTCTGTGTGTTGGATATACCCAAAGCCCAACTTTTCCCCTATTCGTTTAATATAGTTTGTATCAACGTCGTGTGTGTGTTTGAAAACACCGAATCGGTGTGCGCGCAGATGCGAGTCTGGAAAACTGGCAAATAATTGTTTGACCAGGAGAGTGAAAGAGAAGATTGAGAGACACGATTTGTCGTAAATAAGTCTGTCTTTACTCTCCTCCAGCACGCTGTGAAGTAACTATTAAATCTCTACATTTTCTATCACTGAGCTTTCCATCATCATTTTCCACTCTAAACCGGACCACTATTTCTACGACTCTTTTCTCTCAAAATAAATTTACGACAATATTTGGCCGGCTCGTCTGGGATAATTTTGAGATACATTTGATGCACACATATTTGTGGGCTGGTTCTGGGATCTTGAGCTACATTTGAGGCAATCGCATAGCCGGGTTAAAGATATTTTGAGTCTGATTTAGTTTGGGTCTAACTAGGTAGAGTGTGAATGATTTGTCTTTGTGAATTAGGGAAATAAATAAATAATTACACCCCTAGACAAACGTTCTTTAAGTATTTGGGTTGTCCACACAGCATATTTACAGGTTGTTTTCTCTCCACAGCAGTAGAAAGTACAGATAAACAAATATATTTGCTATTTTAATTATCCTCTGGCGGAGATAATTATATTTCTTTCTTTATAAAAGTTGCTGGGATTGCGTGATTGTTTTACAGTCACTAAGGTTTTTGAAGTCAAAAAGAGTTGAGCTTAGCTAAAGACGGATTGTTCTGATTTTTAAAAATTAAGTTAACAACGTCTCATCTCAATAATTGACTTTAGGGACGGAGTTTGTTGTCAGAGATTTAAAATTTAGGGGAAATTTTTTTTTTTTTTTAAATTGTTTTAATATAAATTTTTCTCTACTGTTAGTAAAAGTAGATTCTTTTCCAGTGTAACTTACCATTTAGTGGCATAGTCGCTTGCGTTTAGAGCCTTAATTGCCAGATAATAGCAGCGATAAGTTTGCACAGTACAGGTAGGAGGTAACACAGGTAAATTTGTACTTGTGTTTTTTCTCGTAGCGGTTCAGAGTTCCTCCCTTTCGCGTTTCTTCTTACTAGTTCTCTAAGCATACTTCATCTTATTCTTTAACAATGGCAGAGAGGATAAAGATGAGGTCCATCTTGAGGCTGGAAGCGAAAGAGGCAGGATTAGATGCAGAAGCTGCAAACGCGTTTATTAACCAGGAATTGGAAATATATGACGCGGAGCAACAGAGAGCCGAAGCTGAGAGGAAGGCGAAGCAACAGAGAGCCGAAGCTGAGAGGAAGGAAGAGAAAGAAAGAACAGAGAGGAGAGAGAAGCCCAGGAGAGGGCAGATAAGAAAGAAGCGGAAGAACGTCTTTTGGAACAGAAGAAAATTGAAGCAGAGATGGAAACTCGCAGAGAGAGAGAGAGAGACAAGGAAAGACAGCATCAACTGGCGCTTAAGGCTCTAGAGAGTCGGGGCGCCTCTACTTCGACTAACGGAGAGCCGTCTTCGCCCCAGTCTCAATCAATGGACCTCTCCAGTACTCAATCTGCCCAATTAACTGCTATGTCGTTTTCTTTAGAATCTTTTCCTAGCCCTAACGAAAAAATTGACAGCTACCTAGAAAAATTCGAGAGACTCGCGAATCTTTATGGGTTAGAGAGTACCCGCTGGGCGCTCAAACTTTCAACGTCACTGAAAGGCAATGCTTATGACGTGTACACAAAGCTGGGACCGAATCAACATGATTACGACATGTTGAAAAAGGCCTTACTACAGCAGTTTGAGATGACTGCCCGAAAGTTTCTGCAGTTGTTCAGAAACAGCCGAAAAGAGAGCACGGAAACATTTCCCCAGTTCTCTTCACGTCTCACGGGTTATCTGACAAAGTGCATTGAATTATCTGACCTACCTCTTTCATATGAGGGACTCCTCGAACTTGTTCTTGTGGAGCAGATAAAATCCACTTTGTCGAATGAAACACGTAGATTTTTGGCTGAACAGGGGGCAGTCAGGCGTGAAGACACTCAATAAAGCCGAACGCTATAGCAATGCAATGGCCGAACTTCCCAGCACTAAACGTAAACCCACCGATGAGCCATCTCGAAAACAGAATCTAGAGCAGGCATCCTATTCTTCCACTTCCTCTCAACATTATAACCAACGAGATAACAATACCCAGAAACCTCCCCAGGAAAAATCGAAATTCTACAAAACCCGATACCCCCCCAACAACAATTCTGATCAACCCAACAAGCCTACGTGGCAGCGCGGCCACCAAGGTCAAGGAAAAGGGAAGACCCCTACACCAGGAACGTCTGATCAGGGCAAACAAACCGGTGCAAACCGCATTGGATGTTTGCATACAGCCTCGAAAGGTAGAGTCAATGTCAGTGATTCTCAACCTGAGGGGGACCGACCCTCAACTCGAGGAACTGTAATTTTGAACGGTACCTCTACTACTTGTCTTTTTGACACTGGATTAAGTTTTGATTGTATTGTCGCTAGGCACCTAGTCAAACCCGGTCAGGAGACAGAGGAAACCGTCAAACTTAGTGGAGTTTTCAGGAGTGATGCACCCAGGACGCTTCCTATCGCACTGGTAGAAATACACTCTGACTTTGTCAGAGGAGTTATTAAAGCGGCCATAATGGATGATCCGATCTACCCAGTTATCCTGGGATGTAGATATGTGTTCATTGGGAGACCTAAGGAGCCGATTGTGGCAGCGGTAACCACAAGAGGGCAAGCCAAGAAGGAGAGGGAGCCTGCGCCAAACTTGTTGCCGAATGAACTGAAGGAGGCGCAACAAAAGGACCCTACTCTGGCGCCCTGCTTTAAAAAACTGCCCATGGCTAAGGACCCCAGACACAACGGAGACATCTTTTCTAAGGATGGTGTATTGTATCGTAGAACGGGCAACCCGGACACGGGGAATAACCAGCTCCTAGTACCGACGCAGTACAGAAACCAGATCTTAGAAATGGGGCACTCTCTTCCCTTTAGCGGACACATGGGACAAAACGCCACTATTCAGCGAATAAAAAACCACTATTGGTGGCCAGGAATGAACTCTGACATTGTCAGGTACGTGAAATCCTGCGCCCAGTGCCAACGGGTAGCACCCAAGCACTTGACACCCCCAGTACCTATGGGGCAAATGCCAATAGTAGGGACTCCATTTGAACGGGTTGCTGTCGACATTATTGGTCCTCTGGAAAAGACCAAAAGAAGGAACAGGTTCATCCTGACCTTAGTTGACACTTGCACTATGTGGGCCGAAGCCGTACCGCTACCATGCACTAATTCCAAGCATGTCGCAGAAGCCCTTGTGCAAATTTTTACACGGTTGGGATTCCCTCAACAAGTTTTGACGGACAATGGATCCCAATTCCGTAGCCTGTTAATGGAGGAGATCTTTAAGATCTTGAGGGCCAAACATATCCACACAAGTCCCTACCATCCGGCCGGAAATGGGCTCGTGGAACGTTTTAACGGTACCCTCACCATGATGTTACGTAAGCTGGGTCAGGAGAAACCGGAAGACTGGGACCAATATATATCGGCTGCCTTATTCGCCTACCGAGAGGTACCCCAAGCGTCTACGGGTTTTGCGCCAGCTACACTTTTATTTGGCAGACCTATTAAGGGGCCACTAGAAGCCTTACTTCGGTCCCTGACAGACCAGAAGGCTGACGAGACAGTCGTCTCTGCAAGCAAGTATGTATCTGAGCTTAAGGAAAGGCTAAAGCTAGGATGGGATCTAGCTACTACCAACCTTAAGAAAGCCCGCGCTAAAATTACTAAAAGATACAACAAAGCTGCAAAAGAGAGAGAACTACAACCAGGGGAGAAAGTCCTATTGCTACTTCCAACCGGAAGCAATAAACTTCGCATCGGATGGCAAGGACCGTTTACCGTCCTTAAAAAGATCTCACGTACCAACTACAAGATCTCCATCAAAGGAAAGGAGAAGGTCTTCCACATAAATCTGCTAAAGAAATATTTGGAAAGACCGATGCCATCCTCCGAGCATCTCCTGGCTGTCGCCATAGCAACGGAAGACGAGGAAGATGATGATGGTTGCATGGAGTATCCACTGCAACCCACAGAATCCTTTAAAGATGTCAAGTTCGGCGACAATCTCTCACCAGAACAACAAACAGAAACTAGGGCTCTACTAAAACAGTACAGTGCAGTTTTAACGGATGTACCTGGTCGAACAAATCTCATTGAATTTGATATGAAATTAACAAACGAGACCCCTGTTCAAACCAGAGTTTACCCCATCCCGTACGCTAAAGCTGATGCACTTCGCGGAGAAATAGACAAGCTGCGTCAGGCAGGAATTATCAGTGAGTCTACATCTCCTTACAGCTCGAGCGTAGTGCTGTTGCAGAAGCCCAATAAGGAAGTTCGGCTGTGCATTGATTACAGGTTGCTAAACGCTGTAACGGAATTCCAGCCCGAACCTCTCCAAACTGTTTCTGAGTTGTTCACCAAGCTCAGCAAAGCAAAGATCTTCTCCAAGATTGACCTCAGCAAAGGTTATTATCAAATACCAGTCAAGGAGGAAATTAAACCTTTGTTAGCTTTCAGCACTAGTGAAGGACATTACACATTTAACGTGATGCCGTTCGGTTTGCATAATGCACCAGGAGTGTTCACCAGGATGATGAGGAAGCTTCTACAACCTTTGCAAAGTCCCCATATCCATAATTTCATGGATGACATCTTAATTGCATCGGAAACCTATGAAGAACATATTGCTACGGTTGCTATGCTCCTCAGGAGACTACAGGAAACGGGTCTCACAGCCAGACCTAGCAAATGTCTCATCGGGTTTGAACAGTTAGACTTCCTGGGGCACACTATTTCTCACGGATGCAGTTGGCCTATTAAGAAGAACGTGGAGAAAATAGTGGCAGCAAAAAGACCCCGAACGAAGAAAGACGTACGTTCCTTCATATCGCTATGTGCATACTATCAGAAGTACATCCAGAACTTCAACGGACTGACGGCACCTCTGACTGACCTCACAAAGAAAGGTTGTCCTGATAAGGTCATATGGGATCAAAAGTGCGAACACGCGTATAGCACTTTGAAAGGACAGTTGTCTGCATACCCCATTTTGAGGTTGCCTGACCTCAAGAAACCTTTTGTACTGAGAGTCGACGCGTCAGGTCAGGGCATCGGGTCAACACTGCTTCAAGCCGATGACAGTGACCTGAACATGCTATTTCCAGTTGCCTATGGCAGTCGGAAATTAAATAAAGCGGAACGGAACTACAGCGTAGTTGAAAGGGAATGTCTTGCTCTGATTGACGGTATCAGACGCCATCATGAGTTTCTTTATGGTACATCGTTCACGGTGCAAACAGACCACGCTCCGTTAGCATTTCTTGGTGCCAATAAAGAATTTAACGCTAGGATCATGCGTTGGGCCCTCCTTCTAAGCGTCTATTCTTTCAAAGTGGAATATATTCCGGGAAGACAGAATGTCGGGGCTGATTTTCTGAGTAGAAACTGGTCTACAGAGGAAGAAGAGCAAACTGAAGATACCACTCATCCTAAAATCACCAATCAGGTCACCTCCATTGTCAAAAATGAAAACATGAAAAATGGTTTCATGTCTAAAAGTGGGGACGATTGTGACGTACGTCTAGTTTGACTAGTGAATTTTCCCTGATATGATGGATGATTTAAAGGGACCTTTAGCTTTTCATAACATTAGAACCCCTGAACATTTGTTGTAACTTTTCGTTTGCCAGAACGCATTCCACCGGGACTCATGTAGGATACAGCGACGAGATCAAAGAGACAGACCGAGGGATCTTAGGGGAGACTATCGGCGCTATCAAAGACAGTAGTTTTCCCTGATACGAGACGCAGTTGCTTGCCGCTAATTTCGCGTCTCGGTGTCAATCGAGGAACCGAGCGAACGGGGGAAAGCGAAACGGGCAGCAGCGAGCGGATACGAAGACCAGGGGGCGGCTTCTTCTCTTGATTTGGCGGTCAGATCCCCAAAAGTTCGTGAGATCAAATAAGTTGTCAAGTTTATCATGTCCCACTCAACTTACATTTCATTTTAGCTAAATAGACCATGAAGAACTAGACACGTTATCACTCGCTGGCCAGATCTTTACAGAAGCACTAGCTTTATTGAAATCTTGTTATAGATTTTCCCCTGGATTTTATATATATTTGCAGTGATTTCTAATTCTGTGCAAAGCGGTAAAATATATATTGTGTAAAGTGATCAGTGGTCTAGTCATTCTATTTCAAGGGATTTTGTGTTAATTTAAATCTATTTAATTAAACCATCTCAAGAGTTCCAGTTTTAAATATAATGATCTATCTATTATATTATTTCAAAAGATAATAGATGCTTAAATTAACTTTTAAAGTCGCGAAGGAATTTATAATTAATAAATTCAGTTAAGTCCTAGTTTTATAGATGTGGGTTTTTAACCACTAGAATTCGCGCAGTGTTTATTAAATACATAATTAAATACGCGAGCATATATATATCATAGGCTTAACGGGAAATTCATCGCGCTTTAGAAGGTTGTTTGTTTTCGGTATATTACATGTCTTTTTTTTTTTTTCATACAGAGTGATCGTAACCTGTGCGATCCCAGCATTAAGAAAGCAATAAAGAAATCAATCTAAGCAAAGCAAAGCATAAACAGTGTGTAGAGTTCCCCTGACGCAGAACTTGTTGAGACTGTGTAAATTTTTAATCTTTGAGGCGATTCTATGTTTGGAATTCCGCTATCTAACTTATAGCAAAGAAAGCACACCCAAAGACAAATTTAACGCACCATCAAACAACTTAAGTCGTAACGGGAAGAAGAACACTGGCCCGAGCTTTGTTAGTTTACTGACACAGAGAGATAATTCATAATTTCCTGAACAGTGATGTGACTAGTTTTCTCACTGGACTTAAACCATACCTCACGGATAAAGTGTACCAGCACGCGTAAGAATTTTATTATCCGCGGCATAGTCAAATAGACCACACCATCCTCACCCCGGTATCAGAGACCGTGCCCTCCCATAGAAACTGTTATTAAGAAAAGAGACACAACTACAGATTCATTTTCCAGCGATTACGGGATCCTTTTATGTGCTGACCGCCTACCCGATAATCTGGGGCTAGAACTTGAACAAACACTCATACATTTAGTTGAGGTGTAACTGCTGTTGTGTTATTCTATGGAGTGCAAGATTTTTTCACAATCGGTAAGTGAGAGCAAGATGAGTGAAGGCCTTTGCTAGCGCGTGTATGAATGACAGGAAATTAATTCTTTTGTGTGACCATTTTGTTAACTTGCTTACCTGGTAACATATATCTTTTCTGTATACCCTACATTGTTCCTTTAAGTGGGATAGTTGATAATTTGTTAACTCTGTTTAAAACCACCTCCTTTCCATTTGCTTAGTAAAGGGAAGAACAGCTGGGAAGAACAGGTTTTTTTTTTCTATCACTTATACCTAACTTGGTAACACCTCTTTCAGAGTAATTAACTTTACTGTTAGGTTAACGTACCCGTGTTCCTGATATTATCTATCTCTGGACTGGGTTTGTCTTTGTCTAATGAGCGGGAAGGGCTTAGTCGATACCAATCTTCTTCACCCCCTCCCAAACTTGTTATTTGCATTTGTGTACTTATGATAATTTATGTAATATCTGATATTTTTAGTGATTGATGTTTTTAAAGTGAATAAAATCACCTAAACTCATTTAGTTCTGTGTGTTGGATATACCCAAAGCCCAACTTTTCCCCTATTCGTTTATTATAGTTTGTATCAACGTCGTGTGTGTGTTTGAAAACACCGAATCGGTGAGCGCGCAGATGCGAGTCTGGAAAACTGGCAAATAATTGTTTGATCAGGAGAGTGAAAGAGAAGATTGAGAGACACGATTTGTCGTAAATAAGTCTGTCTTTACTCTCCTCCAGCACGCTGTGAAGTAACTATTAAATCTCTACATTTTCTATCACTGAGCTTTCCATCATCATTTTCCACTCTAAACCGGACCACTATTTCTACGACTCTTTTCTCTCAAAATAAATTTACGACAGTTGCCTACAACTTGTTTTTTTTTTTTTTCTTTTCTTGACTCGTTTCCTCTCATATTGTCCTACAGCATATCTCTTGTTCCGCTTATTTCTATCTGCCACAGTGGGTTAAATTGGTTTGATTTGGTTTGGTTTTATGGACTATCTTCATTGCATACTACAGTGAGTTAACTTGATGTAAACGTTTCCTTTCAAACCTTGACAATAGAGTTCGTGCAGTATCGTAACAATGAAAAACCACGAAGAGTTTGGTTTCTCCCATCCTGTCTCAAGATCTCTACTATCCTATTTGAAATTTAAATATTCCATTATTCTCCAATTATTCTTACTTTCGGTAACTCGGTTTATCTGATTGTTACTGTGTTTTTTTTTTTCGGTGTTTATTACACCCGCTTCTCTTATTTCCCTTGCCTTATTTCTGTTTTCTGAAATGGGTTTGTTAACTAGTTTCTTTTCAAACCTTATTAAAGTCTGTTTCTCTCATTTCATCTTGAACTCTACCACCCAATGTCAAATCTTCCGATATCATATTTCTGTCACACAATTCATGTCTGTGCATTCATATATTAGAACTTCTGTATCTAGCATTATTATTATTTTTTTTTAGCGTTTTTTAAATTATGATGAGTTGCTAGCGATTTCGGCATACTTTTGTGAACAATTGTACTTTGTAATTCATTCATTATTTCCCTTTCGTTGTAGGTTTTGCATCGGCAAACTCATTTTCGGCAAACTCATACCAAGTCCTTCTGAGATGTGCCATTCTTTTACGGTCTTTCCACGTTTTCTTATTCATTTCATTTATGTCACCAGTTTGTGACGGTATTGCCTCCCCTGCTCTGCAGTAGTGGTCCAACAGTGGCCAAAACTCAAGGTGTCTACCTTCGCACAAGATTACTCTTGGCAGAGATGTAGATAGAAGGGTAATGACGCTTCTATCCCAAAGGGAGTATTCACAAGATATTCAGAAAAGCGAAAACAATGCTGCATTGGCTGAGCACGTTAATTCTAAGATCTGCCGACAACTTTTGTGAAGGATTAAGCAATTATTAATTTTAGTTCGTTAAGCCCCCACCCCTGATTTACTCAGTGGAATTCTTATTATTCTGGTATAGCTCAGTTTAGAGTGTGTTTGGTAAATTGACTGAGACAAACATGCAGTACATTTAAAATGATTGAATCGAAGTTAAATTTTTATATTAACAAATAACAGATGTAATAATCATTTAGTATTGACAAGGGTTAAAATAACTGAATAGTTTAAAAGAAAAGGTTCATCATTGACTGATAGTAGGTTTTATGAAAAAAATTTCACTTTGGAAGCTTATGGGTTTCACTTAGCTGCCAATAGTAGTTTCTGCTCTCGCTGATCGGTTCTGTGCAGATAGGTCACTGGAGTTTCTCACGTCTCTGGTCAAGATTACAGGTGCAGCACGTTTCAAGTGCAATCAAGAAGTAACTGCCAAGCTGGTCCCGCGTTTCTACATCAGTCCACTTATACCCTCACTTTGTTCCAGAGATTAGTACTCTCCTGGTACCACCAACAACTATGGTAAAAGAATAGAAACGAAACGCTCTCCTGAGTATTGCTTTTCCCGACACATACTTATGTGTCCCCTTTCTTTTTCCACCATCCCATTTAACTCATAATTTACTTTCTATGAGAATTAAACTTAATCCCTAGAGCGAAAACTTTCTTTACATTTAAATTGAATAGCTTTATCCTTATTTTACATTTAAATGAAAAGGTTAAGAGTGCAGATAGAATATGTTTACATTTACATCTCCTCTGTTTGAAAAGTGTTCACAATATAAACTGAATATGTTTTCATTTAAATTTACACTGATTGAAAAGTTTGAAACTTTCATTAATTTTAAAGTAAATATGTTTACATAGACATTTATACTGGTTTGAAAATGTAAATATTATACTTAGAATGTACATCATGTCTTTCATCTTTCCCTCCCTGCTCCATATGGAACTTGGGACTACTTATGCTTTTAGTTCTCTTTAAGAAACTAGCGATAAAGCAGTCACCAGCCCTTGCAGTGGTGGTTCATGAAATCATCATTCTATACGCTGAGGTTGCCAGCCTCAAATGACTTGGACATCCACTAGCAATTTTCACATATTAATATTCACATGGTAATATATACATATTAGTTCACATGTTAGTAATGAAAAATGTAAAATGCACAACTTACGCCAATCTTGGCTCACAGACTGTTTGCTCAGATGAATAAAGGCATTTGACTAGGCCTCTTACATGTGTTCTTGGGGGTCGTTATTTTTAACATTAATTCCCACTCCGTGGGTTTCCTGGGCTGTGTAAGTCCTTCAAGATTGTTCCACAAAGTCCGACCTGATAAATGGAAATTCTGAATTCTAACTTCTGGCAAGTCTGGTTGTATCTTGGCAAGCGTGAATCTCACAGTGAACTAGACTTCAAAAGCGCCAGGTTATATTTACTGTCCTCCCCCGCATCCTATCCCTGGCAGGCGAACTCACCAACACATCTGTAAACTCATACGACAAAGTGTTTCAGATGTAACAATTTATTACCATCTAAGGTAATATTGTCATAACAAGTCGGGCAGGAAGCGCTTAGGTCATCCGTGTCTATCCAAAACGTGTCACCCAGACACGTAATCTCTTATCAGTCACGCACCCTGGTCTTTATAAGCGATTAGCAAATACGCTGGCGATTTAGTGTTAAGCTGATCTCTGATGTCGGCCGCTGCCAATATTAACCAACAATGTTGTCGATAATATTATCTCAGCAACGATGGGCAGGTAAACAGACAAGACGAAATATACTGAAGGGAGTGTAAGAATGACAATACCAAATATCTGCTACACATAGCAGAGAAACATCACCGGTGTCAATACCTTGTCGAGGTATGGCGGCTTGCGTACCCTGATTACCCCCAGAGCTATGCCAGCGGGAGTTTTACTCCTGGAAGGTTCTACCAAGCTGGACAGGTTTGCGCGGGCAGGGGTCAGACTAAAGCAGACACCCTGGTCCTCCAGGTTGGGGGTTTTAGCATAGGGCTGACACCCCTGTCTATGTAAAAAAAAAATTGAAGTTACGGAAACAACAACGAATAAACAAACTTTGCTGCGGGACGGACATCCGGAGTCTGAGGCTCGTATGACTGTCAGTGGTGAAAGCCGAAAGGAAGCCACTGACATGAGAACGGACGTCCTGACCGCAAAACATGATACAAGAATAGGATTTTGGAATGTCAGGACAATGAATGAGACGGGTAAACTAAAACAGGTCTCGGCAGAAATGAGAAACTATAGGTTAAACATTCTAGGGATGAGGGAGAGCAGATGGACAGGGGCAGGAAAAGTTAAAACAGCAACAGGAGAAACAGTACTTTACTCTGGAAGAGAGGATGGACAGCACAATGAAGGTGTAGCCATTATTCTACAGAAAGGAATAGAAAGGACATTACTGGAATGGAAACCCATCAACAACAGACTGATAAGATTAAGATTGAGAGGTAGATTCACCAATACTACAATACAATGCTACGCACCAACGACTGACAGCGATGAAGAGGTCAAGGATGAATTCTATCAACAACTGCAGAAAGAAATGGAAGACACACCTAGATATGATCTTATTATATACTGAAGCACATTAAAAACGCACCACTATTATATATACTGATGCCGAGAAGCTGGAAAAAAAAGTGTGGGAATGGATTTTCCCCGTGTTTGTCATGAGGTAGAGAGCGAATGGCTGCTGGAATGGAAAGTGCATGATTCAACCCACGGGTTTGTGTACAGACTACATGAAAACAATGAAAGTTACACGTGCAACACGATTCCTAACAGCTATGACCCTGAAAATGTGTACGCGTTGTGGCAGTATACTCGGTATAAAAAGGCCGTTGAGACAAAACACCCAGTACATGTGCTTTAAATGCCACGACTATCTGGAAACGACCGCCAACGAGCCATTGGTATGTTGGAGACCGGAATGAGCTCGCGGGCCATTGCCAGAAGGATGAATTTCCACCACAGCACTATTGTACGTCTCAATGAACGTTACGGAACCACTGGCAATGCCCGGGATAGACTTCGGAGTGGCCAACCACGAGTTACTACCCCTGCGCAAGATCGTCATATTGTGCTGAGTCACCTAAGGAATCGTTCTCTCCCAGCAAGTCAAACAGCAAGAGCAATAGTGGGTAGACGTGGGCAAGTCTCTCGAATGACAGTCATACGACGACTCAGACATACAGGCCTTACTGCATAACGACCTTATGTTGGGCCAAACTTGACTCACAGACATCGTCAGCAGCGCCTGCAATGGGCAGAGCAACATGTCAGATGGACTAGACTGCAGTGGAATGCTGTCCTATTCACAGACGAGAGCAGATTCAACATATCCTTTGCTGATGGACGTATGCGGATTTGGCGACGGTTTGGAGAGCGCTTTGCAGATTGCTGTGTTCGTCAGTACAACCGATTCGGAGGTGGCAGTATTCACATTTGGGGAGGATTCAGTTTTTACCATCGCTTGTCTCTTCACGTCTTCCGTGGAAATGTTAATGCTGTGACATATCGAGATGAGGTTCTGGATGCACTGGTTGCTCCAGCGTTCACAAATTATCTAGACTTGCAGCTTCTCCAGCAGGATAACGCACGTGCGCACACCGCATGCATTACGCAGCAATATCTACAGCAGCAGAACATTGTGACGATTGATTGGCCTGCCCTATCCCCATACATGTCCCCTATAGAACATCTGTGGGACGAGCTTGGACGCAGAGTCTACAGGCCAGGTTCTCCAGCTAATCTGCAACAGCTCGAAGCTGCTCTGACACGTGAATGGGACTTGATTTCCTTGAATTTCCTTCAGAGACTTGTGCGTTCCATGCGGAGCCGCTGCCAAGCTTGTTTGCAAGCACACGGTGGACATACCAGATACTGAGGATAGTCTGAATGAATTTTTTTATTGGTTGCATTTTTGGTTTTCTCCCTTGCCTGCACAGAGTGCAATGAATTTCATAACAATCAAATGTATAAATTAATGACCAGCATGGATTCGTAGGAACATGAATAAAGATTCAAAATATGTAAACTTGTAAACACTTATATTTACATTTCACACTCTGTTCCTGGATTATACAGGTGGTGCGTTTTTAATGTGCTTCAGTATATTAATGGGAGACCTCAATGCGAAAGTTGGTACACACAATACATATAATGAAAGAGTAATGGGGAAATGCGGCAGCGGAACAGCAAACGAAAAGGGGGATAAATTAATAAGTTTCTGTAGAACACTTTTCCCACACAAAGAAATTCACAAATTAACATGGGAATCACCAAATGGTCGGGACAGAAACCAGATAGATCACATTATGATTAACGGTAGATGGAGACATGCATTACAAGATGGGAAGGTAAGAAGAGGTGCAGATGTGGGAAGTGATCACCATTTAGTAGTAGCAAAACTGAAAGTGAAAATAAGAAGGGCTGGACCAACTGTAACTACACAGAAAAGGTTTGACATCAGCTAGTTGAAGGACCCCCTTACCAGAAAAGCTTTTGCGGCCGACATAAAGAAACGATATCAATTTGCCAAAAGTCAGGAAAAGACATTGACTGATGATATAGACCAGAAATTCAACACCATTTCTACAATATATAAGGAAAGCAGCAAATCATGCTTGGGATTCTAGGAAAGGAAGAAGCAAGACTGGATAACACCAGAAACATTAAACACCATAACACTGAGAAAGGAAATGAAAAGAAAGAAAACAGAAGCGAAGTCCCCCAGGTTAAAGCAACTATATAGCGAACAGTACAGTCAGCTGGACAAGGAAGTTAAACGCCAAACCCGAACCAACAAAAGGAATTTCCTAGACGATCTTGCAAGACAGGCAGAAGAGGCAGCACTGAGAAATGAACAAAGCACAGTATACAAAATAACTAAATTCATCAGCGGAAAACGAGGTGCAAACAATATTACATTAGTAAGAGATAAGCAAGGAAATCCCATCACGACAGCAGAGGGACAGGAAACAAGATGGGCAGAGCACTTCAGAGAAACTCTGAACAAGGAACCACCAGAGACACAATTGAATGTTCGTGAGGCTGAAAACGATCTAGATGTAAATACAGACATTGCACGAAAAGAAAAAATCATCACAGCAATCAAAGGGTTAAAGAATGGAAAAGCTCCTGGCCATGATAACTTAAATGCAGAGCTATTTAAGACAGACCCTGAGCTAGCAGCAGAACTATTAGAACCACTATTTGCACAAGTCTGGAAAACGGGGACAACACCATCAGAGTGGAACAAAGGAATAATTGTCAAATTGCCCAAGAAGGGAGATCTTGCAGACTGCAATAATTGGAGAGGAATCACTTCTCTCAGTTCCCAGCAAAATACTAGGCAGGATAATTATACAGAGAATTTCAAAAGCAGTAGACCACAAACTGAGGAAAGAACAAGCAGGATTTAGAAAGAACAGAAGATGTGTAGATCATATATTCACTCTCAGGAACATTATAGAGCAGTGCTCAGAATGGCAAAGACAGCTGTACATTAATTTCGTTGATTTTGAAAAGGCTTTTGACAGCATACATAGGGACAGTTTATGGAAAACACTGAGGGCTTATGGAATTCCAAGCTGCATAGTGTCAATCATAAAAAGCCTCTATGCCAACTTTACGTGTAGTGTTGGGCAGAGCAACCTAACCTTTGAGGTGAAGACAGGAGTACGATAGGGATGCCCCTTATCAACCACTCTATTTTTAACAGTCATAGACTGGGTAATGCGCCAGATAACAGAGGGCAGTCCAAGAGGAATAAGATGGACTACATTTTCTACATTGGAAGATCTGGAATATGCAGATGACATTGTGTGGCCGGGCAGGGTAGTGGGGGTTGCTGTTTAACTCGAGAGTATTAGATTTTGATTACTAGCTAGCCTGCTAGAGGTGATGATTTCTCTCTACAGACTTACAGGAATTTACCAGGTTCGGGGACAATCCTCTATGATGTTTTATTTTTAGAGCATATGGTTATTATTTGTGTTGCACCTGCAACGATTAGCTTTGGCATGATCCTTTAATCATTGGTATGGTGGCTAACTGCAAACATATGATTCGTCAACAGCATTTGTGTTCAATGAAACAAATGTTTATTCAATTTCCAACAAAAACTGGGTTAAGTCAAATGGTAACCACACCAACTTTGCATAATAGCATGTTGACATTTAATAAACAAGCATAAAAAGTCAATGCATTATTTTAATGATGCAATATTCCTTATTGCATCTCGTAATCTTTTCAAGTTGCTAAAACATGGCGTGGCTCCTCTATCCTTCTAGTGTTCCTTCGTTTATTTGTTAATGTGGTCTAGATTTCACGTTTTTCTTATCTCTTCATTTCAATGAAGAGCCAAACTTTCTCTTATTCATTAGTATTCCTTAGTTTGACTTTCTCTCAGCTTAAGGACCTTCATTCTTGGTAAAAGGTTCAGATATATGCCTGGGTTTACAATTCTTTACCCAGTTTTCGAGCGTAGCTCCGTTTCAGTTATGACTGTGGGCTCTAACAGTTATTGCATGCAATTCTTAGCACTACTTACAGTTTTCATGAATTCACAAACAAATTATTCTACGTTTCGAAGTTACACAGTTGCTTTAATTGTGCGAAGTCAATCTCCTCTATAGAATATCACTGAGCAAAGAGAATTACGTCTTGTCTCCACCGCTCTAAATTCATTTCTTGCTAAAAAAAATGGCTTCGTCTCTTGTTCATTCCGGGGAAAAAAGACTCAGCCTAACCATTGGTGGTAAATCACGTGACCAATGCTTGGCGTTACGAAGCGAAGCTTAGCCTAAAATAATGCGTGGCTTTTCGAAGCTAACCTGGTTTAATTAAACATCTGCGCCAAGACTTTTTTAATCTTCTGTTTCTATAAAAATTTATTTTATATGTTAATATAGCCTGTATCTGAAAACTTACGGTATACGCGGTTACAATTGCACTACTAGCACATTCACATCAACACATCCAGGAAAAAACGGATAGACTTAATAAGTTTAGCTAGCAGGTGGCTTGAACATCAATTTAAAGAAGTCAGAGGTCATGACGCTCAATGTGAGCAACCCTGAGCCCATATCAGTAAGGAATCAGCAACTGGTACAGACAGACACCTTCACATACCTAGGACGGCGGGGCGGGCAAAGACATCAACATCAGAACGAATAAGGCAAGAACAGCCTTTTTTAGCCTAAACAACATCTGGAAGTCCTTTCAATACAGCACAAGCACAAAATTAAGATTATATCAGAGCTGTGTGCTTTCTGTGCTTCTCTATGGTGCGGAATGCTGGAGAGTTACAGAGAAGGAAATATCGAAATTGTCCTCTTTTCACACAACATGCCTAAGAAAAATTCTCCGAATCTTTTGGCCGAATACCATCACCAACCAAGATCTGCTTACTCGGAGCAAGCAAGAGGACATGCACACCATCATAGCTGGAAGACGCTGGAGCTGGGTTGGCCATGTCCTCAGAAGAGACCCCGATGCCATCAGAAGAACAGCTATGCTTTGGACCCCTGAAGGAAAACGAAAGAGAGGCCGACCAAAAACAACCTGGCGGAGGACTGTGGAGGCTGAGATGCAAAGAATGAACCAGAGTTGGGGCACTGTACGAAGGAAGGCCACCGACCGAGCAAAGTGGAATCAATTTGTTGTTGCCCTACAAGACGCCACTAGGCGTGATGGCCACTGACTGCTTTGACGGTCGGCGGCTAAGGATCAAAGAATAAGAAGAAGAATAGCAGAGAAAGAAAGTGCGACAAATGAAAGCACGCAATAAAAATCATTACAAAAAATGTAATTGATTCTGCCGTAGTGAAACAGAGATCGAGAAGGGTCGCTCCTTTCGGTCACACAGTTCTTTTCTGCATGTCTTTTTTGGTTTTCCTCAACCTTATTTACCCTGAGGATTCCATAACCATGACTGCATGTAATACCATCAGTAGTTTTCTTCAGTCTGTGTTTAAGAGTAGTATTAAAACATTTGGGACTGAAGTACTGGATGGTAAAAAATAAAATTCAGTCCCAATTTTATGAAGTGGAGTGACCAGTTACATTCATCGCTGCTTTTGCTTTCCCTAACTCAAGAGCAGAGTCACTGCCTGTATTTTGCAGCTGGATAGACGCGACCTGCTTTGGAACTCGATCCATTTTCCTCGAGAAGCAAGAGCATTAAGCGCTGTGCCACTTGAACGCTTAAGGTGAAAATAGGTAGTGTGAGTCTCACATCACCTCTCGGTTTCATAATTTTTATTTGTACTGTAACAATACTTATTGGTTTCACACTTTTATTTTCTTTAAACTTGTAGTTTTGCCTCGTTTTGGCGAAGCGCGCTCCGTTCAGCCTAGACATAGGTCCGTCGGTTCTGTTAGGTAGAATGCCCAGTTATAAAAGACCTAGTGGCGGTTGCCGTAAATGTGAGAAGTTTAGTTTCAGTCAGTAAATGTTTCCGTTAGAAACGTTAAAGGCTAACACTATAATCTACCATCCTGTTGTGGCTGGGTCGACTAAACATTCAGTCTTTCTTTCTTTCTTTCTTTCTTTCTTTCTTTCTTTCTTTCTTTCTTTCTTTCTTTCTTTCTTTCTTTCTTTCTTTCTTTCTTTCTTTCTTTTGAATCCCTGGGCGCGAGTTATCCACTCTTTTGCCCTTTAGGGGACGAGTTATTCACTCATACCCTTGAGCCAGTTATGGGAGGTGAGGTGTGGGCTTTGTTTCAACCCCAAGGGAGCATCCTAGACTCAGCGGTATGATACACCAGGCCGACTTTGGCGTGCGTGCGATACCAAGAGGTTTGATACTCTCTACCCGGTGCAGGGGGGTTATATCTCCGAGACAAGACTGACACAAGCAATCAGTCACCGGCCATGGCACGAGCAGCCAGACAGCATAGTGGCGCGCTGGCGAAGCCACCGCCACCATATGGCTGTCAAATGTTGGCTTTCTTGCAACCCCAGGGAGCATCCTAGACTCAGAAGCATATTGCACCAGTCCCACTTTGGAGTGTGTGCCATGTTCCGAGGCTTGATGGCTCTCTACCCTGCAAAGGGGGTTATATCTCCGAGACGAGGAGCGGTCTTGGGCTTTGTTGCAACCACAGGGAACCTCTTGTCGGGTAACGAGGGTGCAATGCCACGAGAAAAGAGGTTCTCTACCCTGCAAAAGGGGGTTATATCTCCGAGACAAGAATGCGGTATCTGGCAGAGTAGCCAGTCACCGTAGCGGACGTATCGAGGCGTAGGCGCAGCCAACGCCGAGCCTCTACCACTGCCGAACTGCATTACCAAGAAGACACACAGCTCTGCCCCACCTGAACTGGGAAGAGCCGGCAACCGGGACCACTCACAGTCTCGATAGGACAAGGCAAGTCTATTTACTTGTTTATTAATGGCGTAGCAGCGACCGACCTCTACCACTGTCAAAGGACGTTATCTAGACGGACACAGACACATAGCACTGCCTCTACTAAACTGGGAAGACCCGGCGGCCGGGACCACGCACAGTCTCGAGAGGACAAAGATCGCTGAATGGGAGACAAAAATTCAGTAACGGGTATATGGAAAGGCTGGACCGTGCCATATTTTTAATAGCCCGACTGAGCTCAAAATTGTGTGTCAGTCAAATAGGCCTGACTTGAGTTTTGACTGATATTTTCGACCCGTACAGTGCTGTGCTGTGGCCGGACGTCGTAACCTAATTAGTAATCCTCTCTTCCCTTTTGGACATCACATCATCCTCCTACTTCCTGTTGTTGTCCATTGCTGACACAGAGCACTAACAGCAGCCATCCACGCACGTGATTTCAAGGATATATTTCACGGAATAGTCACACTGTCTGCAGTTAGCAATGCCCAACGACAGCACTCCTGAGTATTTACATTACCTCTTTTCTCCGTTTTACACCATGCCGTCTGTCTAATGACTCTCCCATTACCCTTACTTCTTTTGGAACATATTAGTATACAAACCAGTCTTGCTCGATGTAACCAATATGTGTTTAAATGCAGTAGAGAAACTTTCACTCTATCACTGTTTACCACCAAATACCAGTTTTTAGTATGCGAGGGTGAAAGTTTGTATGTTGATACTGATGCGTTAGCAAACATGTTAGTGCTCTAGCGATCTCTTTGTGATCGGAATGATTATTTTGTCTGCGAACCTGACAGTTTAAGTGGAGTGTCATTTTCACACAAGAGCACATTAGCAGTTCTCGGCCTTGCCAAACGGAAAGGTGGAAGTTTAAATAGATTTACACAAAGATTAATAGATTGTATTGGTGGCTTTGCTGTGTCTACATCCTTATACAGTTCATTACTTTAGATACTAACATTTGTCTTGATCTTATTATCAATTCACCCACAGTATCGATTGCTGCTGTGTTCGACTACTCATCATCGAACACTCATTCGAGTTTATGGACGTGGAAATGAGTCGAGCCAACTTACTGTCAAGTCCCCACACGCGCGCGTACACACAATATTCCAAATCTGTGACTTCCTTGTCCCCTCACTAACTTGCCCGGGGTTCCCATGCTGAGCGCGTTCAGTTGTGATCTAGGAAAACGAACGGCGTGTTCATGTGTTTCCAGATTAGGACATTTAAGAGTACTGAAATTTGTGAGTTTTTTAATGCTTGTTTGTTTGCCTGTACTTTAATTTAGTCTTAGCATTTTTTCTTGTAATGTCATCAACCAATTGTTGCTTGTCATAGTCAAACTGGTTTGAAAATAATGAGTGGAATTTTGCTTGTAGCCATGAGAATATTGAAATTTTACTGTGCTAGAAATATCGGAACATTTTGGAAGTAGTGCGAGAAAAGACGGGTTTATGGTTAAAGACTATTGTGAAGTTAAGTGGTGTTAGTGATGTATATTGTGAAGTGATTGTCTACCTCCTGACCTTTCCAGACAGTGCTGTTTTTGAAGGTCTGAATAGATTTTACTGATAATTTTTGCCCCCCCCCCTCTCTCTCTCTCTCTCTCTCTCTCTCTCTCTCTCTCTCTCTCTCTCTCTCTCTCTCTCTCTCTCTCTCTCTCTCTCTCTCTCTCTCTCTCTCTCTCACTCTATCTATCTATCTATCTATCTATCTATCTATCTATCTATCTATCTATCTATCTATCTATCTATCTATCTATCTATCTATCTATCTATCTATCTATCTATCTATCTATCTATCTATCTATCTG
This sequence comes from Oreohelix idahoensis, assembly GCA_024509875.1. Lineage (NCBI taxonomy): Eukaryota > Metazoa > Mollusca > Gastropoda > Stylommatophora > Oreohelicidae > Oreohelix > Oreohelix idahoensis. The sequence goes on along the minus strand of JAMPIV010001391.1, from coordinate 176,816 downwards.
TCTGTCTGTCTGTCTGTCTGTCTGTCTGTCTGTCTATGTAATCTGTCTGTCTATCTCTCTGTCTTATTCCCCGGTTTATGTTTTCTCATTCATTACGGTGGTAAAATGTAATGATCACAATGAATAGCTTGACGTGTTAACCTTCAAGTGTGGTTATATTTACATTGTACTTTTTAAAGCACGAGTTGAGAAAAAAAACCAACGTTAGAAAGCTGAAGATCGTGAATGTGAATTACAAAGGGTTCAAGGATATGATTCAGAATAAGCCATTTGCCGTCGCTCGTCCCCACTAAAACAATACATTTATTGTAAATAAAACAGTGTAACAGGCAATTTAAATGCCTTTGTCAATAATACAATTCCAGTATACATTTGATCCCGAGCGTGTTGAACGATCCCAGTACCATTGAACGATCCCAGTACCAATGAACGATCCCAGCACCATTGAACGATCCCAGTACCATTGATATGAGAAGTTTCCTTAGTTGAATGATGATCACATCTAAATAATACAAAGAAATGACTGCATGTTGAAATGACACAACTACTGATTATCAGATTTGTTCATCCATGATGAACGAAGCACCACAATATACTTGATGTGTCCTGGAAAATTGAGGAAACGATGGCAATGGTAGAATTGCTTACTCGGAGTAACCAAGAGGACATGTACACCATCATAGCTGACAGACGCTGGAATTGTGTTGGCCACGTCCTCAGAAGAGACCCTGATGCCATCACAAGAACAGCTATGCTATGAACCCTTGAAGGAAAGCGAAAGAGAGACCGACCAAAAACAACTTGGCGGAGAACTGTGGAGGCCGAGATGCAGAGAATGGACCAGAGCTGGGGGCACTGTACGATGGATGGCCGCCACTGAACAAAGTGGAAGCAGTTTGTTGCTGCCCTACAACACACCACCAGGCGTGATGGCCGCTGACTGCTTTGACAGTTGGCAGCTAAAGATCAAGGAAGAAGTGCCGATGGTGGATTAAGGATTACTTTATTTAAAGTGTTTATTTTTTTAATTTGAAAGTTCTTCATCGTTGGATACTTCTGTCCTATATTCGTCTGTCCATCCTCTAACCCCCTCCCCCACACCCCAGCAATATCATCTCAGAGACTGGGTCATGCCAATTGGAATGGTCTCCTGTTAGACGTGATACATTCTGAAGGTAACTGCCTTATGGTTGAAGCTTTGCCGTAGTGACGTTTTTGACGAATGCATGAATAATTATCTGTGTGATCCCTCTTTCGAGTGCGTTTAAAAAAAAAAAAAATAGCTGTTTGTATGATTTAATACATCGTTGGCATTTCAAATGTCGTAAAGCTTCATTTATTTTAAGGAAAATATCGATATCCTTAGCTTTATCATACAGGCCTTGCACTTTCACAGTTACCAGAGCATTTCCATATTTCCGTCCTTATCTGTCTCGTCTTCCTTTCTATCATATGGCTTGTCTTCAGTTTCTTAAAACATGTATGTTTCTGACATGTAATAATAATTCGGTCATCGATTGAAAAAACCTCTTAAATCAATTTAGGAACATGTCTGCAAATTTTCACACGTGCCACATCTTCAATGTCTAGAACATGGGTTCTCAGCCTTTTTTTGCTCATGGCCCCTCCTCCTGAGCCTCATTTACCTCTGTGGCCCTTCTCATACTGGCTGTTAGCTGGGAAAAAAGGTCCTTTACCATTATACCGTGGCCCTCTAGAAATATGGCATGCCCCCTGGGGACCATATGGCACACGTTGAGAACCACTGGTCTAGAGTACGTTTGGGCAATATGATTTTGAGTCAAGCCACAAGTGTTGGAAATTTTCATTGTTCATTTGCAACATTAAATAAAAACGGTTCATAAATACTTTGAATCAAAGGGAAAATCCCGAAATTCTGTCAAATGACTTCATTCAACTATTATTCTTGCTTGTAAGAGTCAAACACAAATCAAGGAAGCTCAACGATAAAAGAAATCAATGTGAGACCGTCCATCTGCAGTATTCAGGACAGGCCGGAAATATCAGTAATATGTATTCAGTGTAAAAAAAGTTTGTTTCTTTTGTTTTTGTTTTCCCAAGAGCTTTTTTTCATGAAAATTTCGTTCAGAATCATGCCAAGTCTTTTAATCAAATTCGTCACACGTTTGTTCTCAATTCGCCACACTTTTGTTGCCAGTTTGCCACATGGCCGCTTGAGGAACTTATTGCACATCCTGATCTTGAGTCGTTCAGTTATTCCTCAGTGGTAGTTAATGCATGTGTGGTGGCGTATCAGAAGCAGTCGTGGGTTTATTTATTTTGTTGTTATTGTTTGTTGTTGTTTTGTTTTTGTCTGCGAGGCAAGCGAACACGTTAACATTTCAGCGCAGCAGGAAATGTATTGTATACCGAAGGCAGTGATTGGGTTCCATGACGATCGTGCGTGAACTGGTTCGATGATGATTTTGCGTGAATTGTTTCCATGACGATCGTGCGTGAACTGGTTCCATGATGATCTTGCGTGAACTGGTTCCATGATGATTTTGCGTGAACTGGTTCCATGATGATTTTGCGTGAATTGTTTCCGTGACGATCGTGCGTGAACTGGTTCCATGGTGATCTTGCGTGAACTGGTTCCATGATGATTTTGCGTGATCTGGTTCCATGATGATTTTGCGTTTACTGGTTCCATGATGATTTTGCGTGATCTGGTTCCATGATGATTTTGCATGAACTGGTTCCGTGACCTTTGTGTTAGTTGTTGGCATATTAAACGACACTATGGGAAGTAGAGTATGAGCCTTAAGACTTGAGTGCTTTTCTTAAATTAAATAAACAAATGTATCTAGCCTTTATAGTGTGATCGTCAATACGGAGAAATTAATGTAATAATGAGAGAAAACAACGAATGTTCTCCAGCACGGTTAAGGAAGTAGTATCAGTTTAATGTTTTGGATGATATTGTAATCACCTAGATATTATTCACTGCTGTGTGAATCTTGGCTGAAATTTAGGCATCCATTTACTGTCCACTCAGACTCTCGAGTCTGGAGGAACAGGCTTAATAAAGTTATCGCATTTGAGATAGTTGGCATAATAGTATGATAGTAATATTGCCCAAGAAAACAAATGTGCTGGGTCAGGATGTGGATGTTGCACCAGTTATCACTATCGATAACCATGAATTGGCAGTGGTTCGCACTTCACATACCTGGGTATACCATCAACGACAAAATCTCTCTGGACACAGAAATTGACATCCGCATAGGCAAAGCTGCAGCTACCTTTGCCCGCCTCACAACGAAGACCAAAGCTGCGGTACATAACGTCAGCGTCACCAGCACACTTCTATATGGCAGCAAGACATGGACAACCTATGCTAAGCAAGAAAAAAGGTTCAATGCCTTCCTTCTACTGTGTCTGCGCCACATCCTCGGTATTTAATGGAAGAACAAAGTTACAAAAGTCGAGGTTTTATCACGTATGCCTTCAAAGCATGTAAACACTGCTTAGACAGCGCAGACTACGCTGGCTTGGCCATGTCCGCCACATGGAAGATGGTCGCATCCCGAAAGATATCTTCTATGGACAACTGGCATATAGCAAAAGAACAGTTTGAAGACCGCAGATGAGGTTCAAAGATGTGTGCAAGCATGAGAGCACTGGACATAAATCCAGCAACCTGGGAGGTTGAAGCTGCCGATCGCAGCAAGTGGCGATGCTCTCTACGGCGCCGCCTCAGATGGGGCGAAAAGAAGATGTCACGGAAAGCAGAAGAGAGAAGAAAACGTAGATAGGAACACCAGGAAAATAAGCAGCTGAGGGCTGTCTCCTCAGGGGCGCATTCCTATAGTCAGTTATGACTGAAGAGGCTTTTATTGTATTTTGTAATATTGCTTATCTTTGTTTCCGCCTAATTTCTTCCTTGGGTTTCTGTGCATTATTTATCTTTGTAATATATGTTGACCTGGTACTTTCAGTTTATGTTGTCTCCTCTCTCTTTATGTCAGCTTGGTTCCAGACCTTACCAGTAGAAAGAGTTATTGGAAATATTATGTAAAACGTATAAAATATTTCTTTCTCCCCTCCCCATTTACCCTGCTTCCTCAGTGCTATTAAAAGGATGTGCTTGAAATAAGAATACATCAAGCCATTAGCATTTCGAAAGAGTGTAAACACTTTTCCTAGGAGCCTTTGGACACGTTTATGAGATTACATTTGTCTGATAGGAAATCGAAGATCACCCAGCAAAGAAAGAAATATACATCCCTTCCGTATGATTACTAGATGAAAGATTGGTCCCCCTTAATGTCTGGACTTCTCCTTTGATATAATTTTTATTTACATGGGATACAGTCACTTACAGTACTTTGCAAAAAAAATGGCAGTCATATTTTCGCAACGCAGCACACTCATAGAAGCAAATAATAATAAAAACTGTATGTCCAGAGGAAGATTGGTATCTCCCCTATCTATTAACAGTGGTTTCAGTACAATATAATGTTGCCTTCTCCAGCAAGGCAAGCCTGGATGCGGCGAGGCATACTTCCCACAAATGTTTGTAGGTAATTGAGAGTCAGACTGTCCCAGTATTTTTCAGCTACCTTCTTCAATTGTTCAACGTCTCTGAGTCCACTCTTTTTTAAATGATTCTTGAGTAGTGCCCAAACGTTTTCAATTGGGTTTTGATCGGGACTGTTGCTGGGCCACTTCAGCACTATCACATTCTTCTCTTGCAGCCATGCTTTGGGGGTATGAGCTGTATGATTTGGGTCATTGTCATGTTGAAATGTGCACCCATCGGGGTACATGACCTGCATAAATGGCAGAAGGTGTCCCTCTAGTATGTCGATGTACCTTTCTTTCGTGAGAATTCCTGTGAAAACACACAGTGGGGTGGCACCTCTTGCTGACACCCCTCCCCAAAGATGGAATTTCTAGGTATGTTTCGGTCGCTGGTACACAGGCGTTACAGAGCCTTTCGTCCAAATATTTATTTGAGCAGGATAAGACCAAAGAGAACATTCATCTGAAAAAATCACATTGTCCCATGACAAATTTTGGTGTTCGTGGCACCAGTTCAAGCGCATCTGTTTGTGAGTCTCTGTGAGCAATGGTGACGAAATTACCCGCTTTTTTGTGTAATTCATCCTGTGCAGCTCCCGGTTGACAATAGCATTAGATACCTCTGGGCTTCCCAACTCGATCATGCGCTGCCGTATGTTTTCTACACTCTTCATTGGCCCAGCCCGAACGATTTGGGCGAGACACCGATGGTCCTTTGTGACCAAAATTCTTGGCCTCCCACAACCTTCTTTTCGCTCGATTCCATTACCTGCTTTTAATTTACTCACAACTCTGTAGACAGTCCGCTCAGGAATGTTCAAGGTTTTAGAAATGTTGGAACATGTTTGATTTCCTTCATTCCAAAGCTGTGAAATTAACATACACTTTGACTTTGTATCCATTTTCTGCCACTAGCATTAGAAATTGTCGTCTGCTCTATTATCAAGGGACGTTACTCTACGCTAATTTTTTTTTTACTTTTGGTAGTGTTTGCTCACTTAAGTGGAGTGCAAATTTGGGGCAGAACATGCATATTTAATTAGATTTCAGCTTATTTAGCTGAGCAATATGACTGCCATTTTTTTTGCAAAGTACTGTACATCTCTGCTTATATCAATACATAAAACCAAGCTCGATGTACTGTTAATGTGTTATTTGTAGCTATTGTTTTCGTGTTTGTTTTTCCTGAGTAAGGCTTCTTCTTTCTCTTCCGCCCTCAGACATATACATTAATGAATCTAATAAATGTAGTAGTCAGCTGAAGGTTCCTGAGTAAGGCTTCTTCTTCTTCTTCCTCGTTCGCCCTCAGACATCTACATTAATGACTCTAATAAATGTAGTAGTCAGCTAAAGGTTCCTGAGTAAGGCTTCTTCTTCCTCGTTCGCCCTCAGACATCTACATTAATGACTCTAATAAATGTAGTAGTCAGCTGAAGGTTCCTGAGTAAGGCTTCTTCTTCTTCCTCGTTCGCCCTCAGACATATACATTAATGACTCTAATAAATGTAGTAGTCAGCTAAAGGTTCCTGAGTAAGGCTTCTTCTTCCTCGTTCGCCCTCAGACATCTACATTAATGACTCTAATAAATGTAGTAGTCAGCTGAAGGTTCCTGAGTAAGGTTTCTTCTTCTTCCTCGTTCGCCCTCAGACATCTACATTAATGACTCTAATAAATGTAGTAGTCAGCTAAAGGTTCCTGAGTAAGGCTTCTTCTTCCTCGTTCGCCCTCAGACATCTACATTAATGACTATAATAAATGTAGTAGTCAGCTAAAGGTTCCTGAGTAAGAGTAAGGCATGATTTGCCTGTATGTTGCCTATTAATTTCCCATGTTGTACTGTAAAACTATCCGTTCTCCTCGAATTACATATTAAATTAATTGTTATTATAACAGCTGCTTGATATATTCTTTATAATACAGGTATACCTCGCTTTATTTCGCTTCGCTTTATTGCGCTTCGCAGATATTGCGCTTTTTTCAAATTATGCATGTTTTTTTTTTTTCCTAGAATGTACCTTCTTCTTCCTATAGATTTTGGCAGGAACATCGCCTCGAGCGAGTCGATTTTTTAGCAATAAAGTATTTATAATTTTACAGTACATTGGGTTTTTTAGACCTAGTGCTATTGCGTACTTAATAGACATAGTGTAAACATGATTTTAGGCTTTTATATACACTGGGAAGCCCAAAAAATGGGTATGACCCGCTTCATTGCGGTATTCGCTTTATTGCTGTGGTCTGGAACCGAACCCGCAATATCTCCGAGGTATATCTGTACTTCGTAATTAGTTCGGTGGCATATCATAAATCAAGGCTTGGATGCGTCGTGCCGTACTTCGCCTTCATTGATATGAAAAGTACATGTCATTGATTATATAGTTTGTTTATGCTTTTTTGTGTCTTATGTCACATATAGAGCCTGTAAAAGCCGCGGAACGCTTGTCTGTTTATACACCCACGCGACCAGCAAACGTGATATATCAACTTTCATGGCGAGAGCAGCGGCTCCTAATATGAATTATTTTGTGATCATTGCGTTTGATCACGTGCATATGCACACGTTAAAGTGGTTATAGCTGTCTGTTAGAGTGAATGACGTAAAATACAATTATAGGATGCAGTCGTACTCGCCAGAGTGTTATTGGCTACTGACTGGATTGTGAAAACAACATGAACCAACAGAAGTGGAATGCAGTGTGCGCTGTGACAGAAAAAAAGCAACAAAACGACACTATCTAGATGTTGCCGATGATCGATCCCAAGCCCAGCTGAAAAGGAGGAGTGCGGTGTAGCGAGCTCCTGAGAGAAGATAAACAACCCACCTATCTCGGAGTTACATTCGATGATAAGCTGACATAGAAGCAGCACATCAACAAGGCAGCAACAAAGGCCAGGAGGAAGTTAGCCATCCTGAGAAAACTAAGTGGAACCACATGGGGAGCCAGCAGGAAAATACTTAGTAAAGTTTACCAGCAGGGCATAAGACCACACCTGGAATATGGGTCAGCTGCGTGGTGTCCAGCATCAAACACCACATTACAAGAGCTAGATAAGGTGCAAAACCAGGCGCTTAGGATCATCACGAGGGCAATGAAATCAACGCCTATACTGGAGATGGAGAAAATGGGGAGGATACAAGCACTGAGAGAACGCAGAGACACGAAAGGGCTAACACAGGCAGAAAAGTTCCTCTGTATGCCGAGCCATCCAATGAAGAACAGATTCCAAAACCTAGCAATGAGGCGATTGAAAAGAAGCAGCTTTATCCACCAGGCCAAACGATTTCGTAGACAAACCTCAGACCTGCCTGAAGTTGACAGCCCCCTAAAGTCTGTGCCAGAACAAACCCCTTGGAGAGAGGAGCCTGGACTACCAGTACACATCCAGACAAAAGTGAAAGGAATATTCGACAGGGATGAACAGAACAGCGTGCAACGTAGGGCAGTCACTCTCAGTTTCCTGGATGATGAATACCCACAGGACCTTTGGGTCCGGGTATACACGGATGGATCAGCACAGAATGCAGTAAAGAATGGAGGAGCAGGAGTGTACATAGAATACCCAAACAACACTAGGGATACGGTCAGAGTACCAACGGGGAAATTCTTTAACAACTATGATGCAGAAATCCAGGCAATCAAGATGGCAACTGAGAAACTATTGAACACCAATCTCGGTCCACAGCCTTAGTATTCTAGACAGATGCAAGATCAGCACTCCAAGCACTTCAGTCCAGAAAATTGCAAGGTATACAAGCCCTACTTTCTGAACTGTGCAACCAGCGCAGGGTCGCCATGCAGTGGATACCGTCTCATTGTGGAATACCAGGAAACGAGAGAGCGGACGGACTGGCTAAAGAAGGTGCTGCAGACGAGCAACCGGATGCACCAGTTACGTACCATCAGAAGAAAAAGATGATCAAATCAATCAGAAAGCCACCAACACCAACACAGGATGACTACCAAGCTATGAACAGATCAGAACAAATTGTCATTCTGCGCCTCAGAACAGGACAGAACCGACTCCGCAGCCACATGTATACAAAATTCAAGATTGGCAATTCAGCCATGTGTACATGTGGACAGGCACCCCAGACTGCGGAGCACGTACTTCAAGATTGCCCCGAATATGATATATTGAGGCAAACCCACTGGCCCAGAGAAATAACACTGGAAGCAAAACTATACGGACCTCTGTATGAACTACAAAAGACAGTGAAGTTTATACAAGAAACAACATTGCAGATATAGACAATATATTTCAAGCGAACGAAAGAAGAAGAAGGCAGACTGTGAAGATCTCTTGACCAAGTGGTAAGAATTTAGTACAAGAGTGTGACAAAACGTTTTGTACATGTACTTTTGCGCCTTTCTCTCTCTCCTTCATCATACGATTTGCTAGGCTTAGCAGAAGTGACTATAGTCTTATCAATCACGTGTTGACACAAATGAATTCAATTATCTCCGCAAATACTGCATTCGTTGCACTATTACCTATTCCTAAACAAACCTTGTTTCCTCCTGGAATCAAAGGTGAAAGAATTATCACTTTCCATCCATCCTGATCGATATAATTCCATTCGAACGATACCACCTTTAACACACAAAAAGGTTTCACTAAGCGTCCATATTTCCTAGGTAATATCACGTCTCGGATTGTGCCATGAACTCCCGGCGTTTCATCGGTCAATACAATTGCACGGTAAGAATTTAGTACAAGAGTGTACATTTACTTTTGTGCCTTTCTCTCTCTCTCCTTTATCGTCCTATTATTTGGCATATTTTATGCCCTACATTTTTGCACAGTCGCTCCCAGACTTGTTTAAGTTTTGCCAGGTGAATCGTAATAATACAAAGCTAATTGAACAGGTCAGCGGATAATACGTTATTACGTAAGTCGTCTAATCGCCTTTGATTGAGACAGTCTGTGTCGATGCAAGGTGGTAGCGCACGATCGATGAAAAGAAAGCCATATTGTCTGTCTGAGATATCCGTCTGGGGGATTTTTGCAAACACAGGTGATATACGTAATCGCTTCCGCTGGCCCATCTTTGTATCAATATTACCGATAATCTGTCTGGGTAGACAAAACTGTGGGAAAGCATCTAGACAGGAAATAGTTCACAGATTTGTTGGTCAGTTTGCATACAGATGCAATCGGAAGTATTACGGACATATCTGAACGAGGGCACGCATTGGAATTCTAAAATTTGATATTTTAAAACACGTGGGGGATATTATGATTTAACACCCCGACCCATTTAGTTCTAAAGAGCTTACCATTTGCTTAATTTGAGAGCCGGAATAGACTTTGACTTTCAATGGCAAATTCGTCGGAAGTACAATCTGGGATTTGAACTGAGAAATGGAAATATAATCTAGCGAAATCGGAGTCACGGATCAGACTGTATCGCCACGTCAAGCTAGGAATTCACCAGAGCCAGGGAGAGCAGGATCAGACTAAGAATTCCAAAATTATAAGTGACAGATCGATGTATTTGGGCAACTTTGAAACTTAAAAGAAAACCCGCATTTTTAAATACAAAGACTGGAAACTTACAGGACTAGGACAGAGTATTCGGGCAATTTTGAAACTTACAAGTAAACCCGCATTTTTAAATACAAAGACTGGAGACCTAAGGAATCAGATCACGCATCATAAGAGAAATACTAAAATTTCCCAGACCAAGTGATTCGAAAGCATCAACGTGCTGTGTCCATTCTAAACTGTGCCAGGAGATTGTGTTCCCAAAAGTTACTTTGCGGTAAGTGTAAACATTTATTTTGCAAATGTGAATTTGACATGTTTTCCTTGCTAAGTGGTTATATATGAGGCTGGCAACCTCAACCTATAAAAATAGTATATTCATAAACCGCTACAGCATGCGCTGGTGTTTGTTTTATGCGAATTCGCTCAGAAGTGCGAAAGCAGCAGCAACCCCAGACTCAGTGATGAGTGATGATTACATTCCATGTGCATCAAGTGTATCGTATCATTTTGTAAGAAATATGTACCTTGTTAATTGTAATTCAGGCACGTCATTACCCTCACGCTGTTCAGGCACATATTTTCCCAGTTTAATACCCAGAAGAATATTGGTGATTTATAATCATCTTCCCTGAGTTACGCGTGTACACTCAAGAATTTAATTATTTAGAGAGGCTAACATTGGTGGGTGAACAGCGAGACAATGTGCCTGTTAATTTGCAGCCCACAAATGTACTTAGCAGAGGCATTTGTTTTTTTTAATTTTGTCTAACGTTCGTGGAACGAAGCTATCAGACTACATGGTACGAAGCTGCAAGACGAAAGTTCGACGCCACTAGTTGTGAGTTAAAGCAGGAAAGCAGCACTAACTGCCTAAATTGGACAAGTTGTGTGAAGAAGTGCCCTCATAAGAATTGACGAAACCACGGCTGCAGGACTCACTTAGACCAGCTAAGTTTATTAAGGGAACAGCAAAAGGACAATTGTTTTTTTTTTTTAAATCCTCAAACCAAGTCTCAGTGAAGACAGTTTTATTTACATCTAAAATTCACCATCATTCCATCACTATTTTAACCTGTTAAAACTAATTGATTATTAAATTTGTTACATGTTACTTTAAAACTTAACAATCTTTGTTGATTCAGTTATTATAGGCATGAAAGCAAACGTATGAGCAAGACTCTTTAATATATATACATCTAGACATATATTTACATCTATGGAGCAAATACTTATAAAAAAATTTCGCTGGATTTACACCAGCTAGGGGCTTGAACGGACTAAAACCATTGCTTAATTCTTCACAAAAGATATAAGTTAATAGTGCTCTGCCCTATGCAGCACTGTTCTTGACTTCTGTAAACATCTTATGAAGCATTACTTGAGATAGAAGCATCATTATCCTTCTATCTACAACACTGCCAAGAGTAATCTTGTGCGAAGGTAGACACATTTGAAGACTCATATTAGATACTCTTGAGTGTTGGCCACTGGTGGATCACTACTGCAGAGCTAAGGGGAGGCAATCCGTGACAAAGAGTCTATCTTGTCTACTCGCTTAAGACGATCCTATGCTTTAGTCTAGGGAAAATCAAAATGGACATGTAACTTTAACAATGATAACGTTAACAAAAGTCCTCGGGTACAATTATAATTTTTTTTTCTTTCTCTAACATTTCTATGTTTTTCTGGTCAATTTTAATGCGCTGTTTTTAAATCTGCAAACCGTTTTTCTCTATCAGGTCGGGATCTCTAGAAATACGCAATTGAAGTTTTTTAACAACGCATACAACATCATTTGTACAAGAAGTATAACAGTTATGTAGGCTTGAATTTCTTTGCAGTCGACTTTCGTCGGCGAATGGCATGTGGTACATCGCGATGAAGCATCCAACAATAATCGGCAAGCATGGTCACACTCCACCGTCCTTGATAACGTGACTCCATTACGGTAATATCTTGATGGAATCGTTATCCATGTTCATCGCTGACTTCGCCAAGGTTGTCAGGGAAATAGTCAAGATGCGAATCGAGCAAATGGATTTTGAGGGACATGTTACAGCCCATAATTCTGTATGCATCTATGCACTGCTTAACAATATGCACATAGTCGACAGATTTGTGATTTCCCAGAAAGTTATCGACGATCGATTTGAATGCCATCCATGTGCGAAGTTCACTACCATGTAACAAGTTCTCGAATTGTTTGTCTGCAATAACTTTCCTAATCTGAGGTCCTACAAAGATACCTTCCTTTATCTTTGCATCGCTAACTTGCGGAAACTTTTCTCGAAGATAAGTGAAAGCTTTGCTCGTTTTATCTAACGCTTTTACGAAATTCTTCATGAGCCCCAACTTTATAAGTAACGGTGGTAAAATGATGCTGTCTTTGTTAACTAATGGCTCGTGTATTACATTTTTATGCCCGAGCTGCATACGATCCCTGATAGGCCACACCTTTCTTGCATAATGTTCCTGTCTGTTACGGCTGTCCCATTCACACAGGAAGCAACAAAATTTAGTATACCCAGTCTGCATGCCTGTGAGAATTGCAATGACCTTTAGGTCTCCACAAATCCGCCATTGGTAGTCATTGTACTTTATTTTTGCCAAAAGTATAGCCAAATTGTCATAAGTTTCTTTCATATGAACAAAGTAGGCGACTGGAATTGATGAAAATAAATTTCCGTTACGCAATAACACGGCTTTTAGACTAGTCTTGGAAGAGTCGATGAAAAGTCGCCATTCGTTGACTATGTGCTCATGACTGAGGTGCACCATTAGACCATTTACATCTTTGCAATAGCAAATGTCATCATCCATCTCAAAGTATTGAACAAGTTCTCTGTGTCTATGACGAAATTTAGATATCGGAGTATTGGGCGCTAAAAGATTCCATTCTTTGAGTCGCGAACCGAGTAATTCCGCTTGTCCTTTGGTAAGAGCGAGATCACATATTATATCTGAAAGGTCTGAATGGTTAATTAAGTGAACACCATCATTCACCGGTATATAATCCGAGTCAGAATTAGTTTCTAAAGCAGGTAAACTATCACTTTCTGATGGTTCATTCACGTCCAACGGATATTGTTCTGGTGGAACTGGGATCGGACATGCGATTGGATCATGAGGCACTGGTTTCGAAACCGATTCAATATTTGGATAAACCACAGACTTTCTAGTTTTAAAAGTGAAACCATGGATATTTGTCAAGCAGAAGTAACAATCAGTAGCGTGATTTGTGGGTTCACGCCATATTACTGGCACTCCAAAGGCATCGACTTATGCTTAGGCGATTTTCGTAACCAACCTGCCAATGTATTTGCACAAGTCGAACAAACTGCATTTGGCTTCAAAGATTTATTTGCATCATCAACTTTTGAATCGAAATAAAGTTCATATGCTTTCTTTAGTAATGGTGTAACAATTTTTCTGGTGAACACGATCGGTAAAATATCCGCACACGTAACAGAACAGATCAGCCGAATTTCTACAACTTCTAGAAGCCATATTTTGCTCAGAATTATTTCAAAATACAGTAACTATTTGAAAAATAGCATAACATATGTCATGCATCTTTTAGCAGTATAAAAAGTAGAATTATTTTGCATTTTATTAATTTTTAATAAGTTATATAGTAAAAATTAAACGGAGCAAATAACGGTTTCCAAAAAATATATTTATTCACAAATATCTTAAGAACCCGATGTGATAGAGATAAACGGATTTCAAATTTGAAATCAGCGCAAGAAACTGACCTAAGAACACTTATTCTTATATAAGAAAGAAAAATGTTGTTTGTCAGTGTTATTAATCAATTTATTTATGTATAGTGATTTTTTCTTTAGAATGGAAAATTTTGAAAATTAAATTATAGATATTCACAGAATTATTTCAAGATATTTACAAAATGTTTACAATATGCCCTTGGCATCACTTTGATAAACAATAAAGTCATAGTTTATATATCATCTATGAGTTCTGACTTATACTTGAATCAGTTGTCATCATATGGTGGTTCTCTCTCCATAATGTTTGTGAAATCAGTCTTTTTAAGATAAACTTATCTTTGATGTCTGAACTGCTGGCTTTATGTCTCAGCCACACAGTTGTTGATGGTGATGGGTGACACACGTCTGTCAATCTTTGCAATCAGTGCTGGTCTTCCCATGCATTAGGGATACCAGTAACTCCGTGTAGATCAGTTATAGTGCTACTAGTCAATTTTGCAGGATTACACGTATGAATCTAACATCAGGCTTATTGTGGTGAAGTGGGATGTTATAAATACTTATAGGGAACTTAGTGTACTGACTGAGATCAGCTGTGAAGGTATCTATATCTATTAAGAGTAGTGTATTATAGATAACCTTACTTGCTACCACATATCTCTATATCTCAGTCAGAATTATTCTGGAATAGTGTGATGCTACGTTATGTGTCTAGGGTATGAGTATGGTGAAGTGTAAGTCACAACAACAGACAGATAAACAATTTAATTTAATCCACTACTCTTGACAACACTGTGACACTCACATACATATAACACTCTACGAGAATATCTTAAAGGAGGCACTGATAACTTTCAAATAACAATATGTATTCATTACTGGCATGAATGAATATGTGTCCTGATTCAACTACAAGGGAACCAGGAATCACAATCAATTTAAATTACAAGTTATGTACAGAATGTATTTAATATGAATATTGTAGTGACATATATTAGTACAAATGTTCTATGTGTGTCAGTTGTGTAGTAGTAAAATGAGGTAATACTGGTTTTGTTTTGTTCAAGCTCTGTTGGTATTTGTCATCATGACTTCAATAGTTTGTCTTTAGGGACCAGTATTGGAGATGTTCACAGTCCCTGATTTTAAGACAAGTAAATTCCCCTCTGAATAGTATTTTTATAAAGTTATTTCAAGATGAGGGGGCATAATGTTGAGCTCAGCTGGCCAACTCTGCTTATCTTGAGTGATGGCGGCAGGAGAGGACTCCTCTGCTCGAATTCTCTTCTGGGCTCTGGAGACACCTCACTGATAGCTAAAAGGACCAAGGAGTATGCTGTCCGACACTGGATTCAGCAAATCTCTGACCAGATGCTGCTCAGTACCATCAAGACCACTGTCCCTGAAATCAAGAAGGATGTACCTTCTACTTCATAACTAATTTATATTCTCTTTTACACTGATCACAATACAGCACAAACATTGCGTTCAGAGCGTTAGGCCAACAGTCAGCTTCATCTGAAATACTTTATACCAGCATTACCATCCTTAATGGTCACTACGCCTCTGCACTTCCAGCATTATTTCTGTCTAATCAATCATCCAGGTGTCAGTGTACTATTTGGCCATTCCATGCCGTTTTACTTTCTCCGACACCCTCTGTTCAGGCTGGAGCATTTTAGGCTTTACCTCACGTTTGCCACTGAACTACACATATATATACAGGCATAAATCAACAATTCACATTCAATTTTCATTAAAAGATATTAAATGGTTCAAGCTTACCACAATTCATACGAATAACACAGATACGTTGATTAGCAATGAATTCTGGCACAAACTGGCACAAACTTCCATCTGCCTATGTTCCAGGCTTTTATTGAGCCAAATATATGCTGGCTTCAACGCACTGATGCTTTATCAAGCTATTTTAAACAAGTGGTCTCGAACTAACGCTCCCAAGTGTGTATATCAGCGAGACTGGCCAATGAGCCACGTTTCGACAAGTGTTTGAAAAAATGTTATCTTTTCCCGTCTCCCCCAACAACCAAGATAGTATTTATAGCCCGACCAATCGTGGTTAGGCTTTCATTTGTTGCGCTCCAATCAATTTGGAGTTTACATGGTAGGCTATTTATGTAACGTAAGGTTTTTTTCAAACACGTTATAAAAAAAATTTTATGAGCAGAAATGATTTCATGCTGTCAGGCAGCCTCACTATTTTATTTTGGGTATAATTTATTAATTCCTGGACTATTGGCGTAACGTTTTACATATTATTTGTCAGCAAGCCCTAAGGAACCCAATTTTCCCACTTTAAAAGAGCTACGTGGCTGCGTTCAAAATATGCAATTTCTTCTACCTCCTGTTTGGAAGATGTGCTGTCTGGGTACTGTTATGTGTTCAAACGTAAACCCATCTATTGTTATCTTTTCTAATAAGAGTCTGTTATGATTTATAAACCTAACTCTGGGAAAGGGTAGTGTATTTTATCACTGTCCGTCTGAAAAAGTTAGTGCTTGTAGACTTACACGCGTGATGCCAGCATTTGTATATCGCGCGTCGCGTGTTGCATGCGTTCCTGATTTTCAGCCCTCCCCTCTCGCTATCCTTTTTTCCATCTGTTCGTTCGTTTTGGTAACGTAATGTAGAAAAAGACATGAATGGAATTTAAAATTTAGGTCATTACGCAGTCTGCCTCTTAATGTTTTTCCAAGAAATACAGCACACGTTTCATTGAAGAAAGCGGGTATAATACAGTAAGCTTTTACTATCAACGTGAAAGCGTTACAATTTGCAGACGAAGCAGAAAACAAGGGGGATTTCGAGTACATTCCTTGTGACAGCACTGTCATTTTACCATTGCTCTTCTCTTTATTAATTTTATTTGTTAGGCTTCATATTTACCTAATAATTTATATATGTGGATTAGAATATTTCATGACACCTCCCCTCTTAAAACAGACATTATATGTCAGTCCTTTATTCTATATACACATAGAGAAATTTATTATTATTTCTGGGGTTTACGGTGATTCTCATCACACGGATGGCGGCTTAAAAAATCCGCTCCCAGATTGGTTTTTCCAGATATATATTCAATGCTAAAATTATATGGAGCCAGAAGCAAAGACCATCGGAGTAACCTAGAGTTCTCATGCTTAGCCTGTGCTAAAAACGATAAAGGTTTGTGGTCAGTTTGCAACTTAAATGCCTTCCCATATAGATAAATATTGAATTTCTTTATTGCCCATATTACTGCAAGACATTCTTTTTCGCTAGTTGAGTAGTTGATTTCAGCTTTATTCAACTTTCTGCTAGCATATGCCACTGGGCTTAATTCCCCATCCAATGCATCTGATTTCTGTAGAAGAGTTGCACCTAACCCAATATTACTTGCATCCGTCCTTACTATGAATTCTTGACTTAAGTCAGGTAATTTCAAAATGGGTTTACTTGTGAGCTTTTCCTTCAATTCTTGGTAAGTCATTTCACATTGTGGAGTCCATGTAATGCGATCTGGATGTCCTTTACGTGTCAATTCAGTTAAAGGTGCACATATGGAATTAAAGTTTTTGATATACTTCTGGTAGAAACCACATAATGAGACAAAGGATCTCACGTCCTTCTTGGTTTGTGGTCTCGGGGCTTTCTGTAGTTTCTCTAAGTTCTTTGGGTCAGGGGTCATGTTTCCCTGATAAACTGTGTGTCCCAAAAATTCCAATTCTTTACATCCAACGCAACATTTGGTTGGTCGGGCTGTTAAATTTGCCTCCCTAAGTCGATTAAACAGCATGTTCAGAGAGTCAATGTGTTCCTCAAATGTTTCTGTTGCTATAAGGATATCATCCATAAAATTTGTTATACAGGGATTATTCAGAGGATCCAATAATTTTCTCATCATTCTAGAGAAGACACTAGGCGCATTCTTCAATCCAAATGGCAATCTATTAAACTCATAGTGTCCTTCTGAGGTACTAAAAGCTAGGTATGGTCTAACCTCAGGCTTTACTGGAATCTGATAGTATCCTTTACTCAGATCCACTTTTGAGAAATATTTAGCTTTATTTAGCCTGGCAAACAGCTGATTTGTATCCGGCAATGGATCCACCTGTCCTTCTGTAATAGCATTCAGTCTCCTGTAATCTATACAGAGTCTATGTTCTCCAGAGGGCTTCCTTAAGAGTACAACACCGGAACTATACGAAGACTCACTGTGCGAAATAATTCCTTCCTTCAATAGATAGTCTATCTCTTCCTTCAAAGCTTTTTCCTTAGCAAACGGAATCGAGTATGGTTTCATACAGACAGGTGTGGAGTCTATGAGTTTCATATCATATTCCAATAGGTTTGTATGCCCTGGTCGGTCTGTTAACACCTCTGCATGATTATTTAGAACCTGTTGCACTCTCTCTTTCTGAGTTTTCGTTAAATGTGTACTGATTTTCACCTGTGCTGCTGTCTCACAGGGGTGTAATGGATATTCAAATGATGAAAGTGGTTCCTTTTTCATTTCCATGGCGATGGACAAGGTCAACAAGTGTGTCTCTTCCTGATGTTCTCTTTCCAAATATTTCTTCAGGAGATTCACATGATAGATTTTTTCTTTCCCCTTCTTATCTATCTTATAATTTGTTCTAGACACCTTCTCTAGAACTGTATATGGACCCTGCCATCCAATTTGTAACTTATTCTGACTCCCAGGCAAAAGAAGCAGTACTTTCTCTCCCACAGCCAAATTTCTGTCTTTCGCCTTCCTGTTATAATAGGCAGCATGTTTCTTCCTGGCTTGTTTCAAATTTTCATTGGCAAGTTTCCAGCCAGTTTTTAACCGAGTGGTCAGCTCATTCACATATTGGTATGAAGATGTAATGTTTTCCTCTGCCTTTTCATCAGTCCACGTTCTTAACAAAGCTTCAAGTGGACCTTTTATTGGCCTTCCAAACAATAATGTTGCCGGGGCCATACCGGTTGAACTATGGGGTACCTCCCGATAAGCAAAGAGGGCGGCGTGCAGGTACTGGTCCCATGTATCTGGTTTTTCGTGTGCCAACTTTCTCAGGATCGACATCAATGTGCCGTTAAATCTTTCCACTTGGCCGTTCCCTTGGGGATGATACACACTACAATGGAAGTGTTTGGCCTGGAAGATCCTGAAAACTTCTTCAGTTAGTTTCCCCTTGAACTGAGAGCCATTATCAGTCAAGATTTGATTGGGAAAGCCTAACCTTGTGAAAATTGTGAGCAATGCCTCTGCCACATGTTTTGAATCAATCGATGACAGGGCTACTGCCTCTCCCCACATAGAACAAGTGTCCACCAGAGTCAGAATGTAGCTGTTCCTTCTCTTGGTTCGGGTGAGAGGTCCCACAAGATCCACGGCAACTCTCTCAAAGGGTGTTCCCACTATGGGCATTTCCCCCAGAGTTGCTGGTGCAGTCCAATGTTTAGGTGCTACTCGTTGGCACTCTGGACAGGATTTTACATATCGTTTGATATCTTCAGTTATTCCTGGCCAGAAATAGTGACAAGCTATTCGCTGTCCTGTTGCGCTGATTCCCATATGACCACTGAAGGGAATCGCATGCCCTAGTTCCAACACTTTAGTCCTATATGAAGTGGGAAGGACCAGCTGTCCGTGACCATTGGATTCAGATCCAGCCTTCCTATATATCAATTTGTTCTTCATATAAAACTCTCCCTTGCCTGGAGGTGTATGAGATTTGGGCAACTTCTTGAAACATGGCTTGAGTGTTTTGTCCTCAGCCTGTGCCTTCCTCATCTCATCTGGGTGAGTATTTATTGGATTATCCTCCTCCTTCTTTGTCTGTGATCTGGTCTGCACTGTTGCCAATATCACAGGTCTCTTGGGATTCCCCAAGAAGACATATCTACACCCCAATATTAGAGGGTAGATTGGCTCATTTATCACTGCTGCTTTTATGATTCCTTCCACATATCGCGTTTTCACTTTTATTCGGGCGACGGGAAGTGTCATGGTAGCTACATCCTTGGTTGCAGTTTGAATCTCCACTGTTTCTGTGGTGTATTGATCGGCCTGCACCAGGTGAGAACTCACAACGGAATCGTAATCTAAACCGGTATCATATAAACATCTTATAGTGACACCATTACAAATGACATCTTCACACACTGGGGGGTGGTATGGTTCCTGTAATTCTTCAGGTTTGCCCTTCTTTTCCTTTTTCCCCGATGTCATAGCAGCAAAATGAGGAGGTTTCCTTCTACAATGGTCAGTGTCATGATTGTTCATTTTACAATTTTTACACCACCTTTTTCCTTGGTTGAAAGATTTTCTTTCATCATATTTCCTTTCATCGAATTGTGGGAATTTATTTTTATTGTCATACCGTGGCCTATCAAATTGGTGCTTACCTTTATTTTGATCCCTAGGATCAAATTTATTAAAGTTCTGTGGTGCCCTAAAGTTATCCACCTGTTTCTTTTTTATTACCTGTTACCTCTGCTTGAGCTGCTTGATACCTTTCAGCAACATTTAGCAACTCACCCAGCCTCTCTGCACCTTGTTCCATGAGAAACTTTCTCAGGTCTGGAGCCATGGACTCTCTTAGTTGCTCTATAAGGACCATTTCCTTAAGATCTTGGGTTTTCCCCAGAGAAGTCCATTTCTCCAAGTATGTCTCGATTCGTGCAGAGAACTGGTGATAGGTTTCACCTGACAGTAGTTTAGCATTCCTAAATTTTTTCCTGTAAAACTCTGCATTCTTTTCATACCTTAACAAAAGAGCCTGCTTTAGCATGTCATAATTTTCCTGATCACCTCTGCTCATTTTTGCAAAAACTTCATAAGCTGCCCCACGAAGTCCCTGAGATAACTTTAAGCTCCACCTTTCTCTCTCTAACCCATACGTGGTAGCTAATAGTTCGTACCTATTTATATAGCTCTCAATATCATCGTCTTTCTCAACAAAATGATCTAAATGAAAGTTCATAGCTGAGATTGAGGCTCCCTGAGTAACCGTAGCATCAGAGGCAAAGGGACTGGCACCATTTTCAGGAGCATGGCCTTGAAACTCAAACTCCCTTAGTCGTAACTCATGTTCCCTTTGTAATCTCTTCTCCTCCTTTTCTGCTTCCCTCTCTGCAGCTAATCTCTTCTCTTCCCTTTCTGCAGTCTGTCTTCTTTCCTCGGCTTCCCTTTCTGCAGCTAATTTCTTCTCTTCTGCTTCCAATTTCTTAGCCTCTTTGTCAGCCTCAATCTGCAACCTCTTAGTCTCAGCCTCAGCTTGCAACCTCTTAGTCTCAGCCTCAGCTTCAAATTGTAACTTCTTAATTTCCCTTTCAGCCTCTAACCTTCTTTCGGCTTCTTTTTCTAATCTTCTTTCTTCGCGTTCAATAAATTTGTCACATTCCGTTGTGACATAGGCAACCATAACTTGCCCATCTAATCCTAACTCTTTTGCAGTCTGAACCGCAGCAGATTGAAATTTGGCCAGGTCCGCCATTGTCTATTATGTAAATTTATACAATGTCTAACCAACAATTCAATCTCTAATGGACAACACAGGCACCGTGAGCTCAACCTTATTTAATTCCACCCAAGGATACCTTTTAATTCTTATATTCCCTGAAGTGAATTACCCCCAATATTTTTAATAGTTAAAGATTCAAAATCCCAAGAGCGAGACCCCAATATATGTGGTGAAGTGGGATGTTATAAATACTTATAGGGAACTTAGTGTACTGACTGAGATCAGCTGTGAAGGTATCTATATCTATTAAGAGTAGTGTATTATAGATAACCTTACTTGCTACCACATATCTCTATATCTCAGTCAGAATTATTCTGGAATAGTGTGATGCTACGTTATGTGTCTAGGGTATGAGTATGGTGAAGTGTAAGTCACAACAACAGACAGATAAACAATTTAATTTAATCCACTACTCTTGACAACACTGTGACACTCACATACATATAACACTCTACGAGAATATCTTAAAGGAGGCACTGATAACTTTCAAATAACAATATGTATTCATTACTGGCATGAATGAATATGTGTCCTGATTCAACTACAAGGGAACCAGGAATCACAATCAATTTAAATTACAAGTTATGTACAGAATGTATTTAATATGAATATTGTAGTGACATATATTAGTACAAATGTTCTATGTGTGTCAGTTGTGTAGTAGTAAAATGAGGTAATACTGGTTTTGTTTTGTTCAAGCTCTGTTGGTATTTGTCATCATGACTTCAATAGTTTGTCTTTAGGGACCAGTATTGGAGATGTTCACAGTTCCTGATTTTAAGACAAGTAAATTCCCCTCTGAATAGTATTTTTATAAAGTTATTTCAAGATGAGGGGGCATAATGTTGAGCTCAGCTGGCCAACTCTGCTTATCTTGAGTGATGGCGGCAGGAGAGGACTCCTCTGCTCGAATTCTCTTCTGGGCTCTGGAGACACCTCACTGATAGCTAAAAGGACCAAGGAGTATGCTGTCCGACACTGGATTCAGCAAATCTCTGACCAGATGCTGCTCAGTACCATCAAGACCACTGTCCCTGAAATCAAGAAGGATGTACCTTCTACTTCATAACTAATTTATATTCTCTTTTACACTGATCACAATACAGCACAAACATTGCGTTCAGAGCGTTAGGCCAACAGTCAGCTTCATCTGAAATACTTTATACCAGCATTACCATCCTTAATGGTCACTACGCCTCTGCACTTCCAGCATTATTTCTGTCTAATCAATCATCCAGGTGTCAGTGTACTATTTGGCCATTCCATGCCGTTTTACTTTTCTCCGACACCCTCTGTTCAGGCTGGAGCATTTTAGGCTTTACCTCACGTTTGCCACTGAACTACACATATATATACAGGCATAAATCAACAATTCACATTCAATTTTCATTAAAAGATATTAAATGGTTCAAGCTTACCACAATTCATACGAATAACACAGATACGTTGATTAGCAATGAATTCTGGCACAAACTGGCACAAACTTCCATCTGCCTATGTTCCAGGCTTTTATTGAGCCAAATATATGCTGGCTTCAACGCACTGATGCTTTATCAAGCTATTTTAAACAAGTGGTCTCGAACTAACGCTCCCAAGTGTGTATATCAGCGAGACTGGCCAATGAGCCACGTTTCGACAAGTGTTTGAAAAAATGTTATCTTTTCCCGTCTCCCCCAACAACCAAGATAGTATTTATAGCCCGACCACTCGTGGTTAGGCTTTCATTTGTTGCGCTCCAATCAATTTGGAGTTTACATGGTAGGCTATTTATGTAACGTAAGGTTTTTTTTTTTTTTAAACACGTTATAAAAAATTTTATGAGCAGAAATGATTTCATGCTGTCAGGCAGCCTCACTATTTTATTTTGGGTATAATTTATTAATTCCTGGACTATTGGCGTAACGTTTTACATATTATTTGTCAGCAAGCCCTAAGGAACCCAATTTTCCCACTTTAAAAGAGCTACGTGGCTGCGTTCAAAATATGCAATTTCTTCTACCTCCTGTTTGGAAGATGTGCTGTCTGGGTACTGTTATGTGTTCAAACGTAAACCCATCTATTGTTATCTTTTCTAATAAGAGTCTGTTATGATTTATAAACCTAACTCTGGGAAAGGGTAGTGTATTTTATCACTGTCCGTCTGAAAAAGTTAGTGCTTGTAGACTTACACGCGTGATGCCAGCATTTGTATATCGCGCGTCGCGTGTTGCATGCGTTCCTGATTTTCAGCCCTCCCCTCTCGCTATCCTTTTTTCCATCTGTTCGTTCGTTTTGGTAACGTAATGTAGAAAAAGACATGAATGGAATTTAAAATTTAGGTCATTACGCAGTCTGCCTCTTAATGTTTTTCCAAGAAATACAGCACACGTTTCATTGAAGAAAGCGGGTATAATACAGTAAGCTTTTACTATCAACATGAAAGCGTTACAATTTGCAGACGAAGCAGAAAACAAGGGGGATTTCGAGTACATTCCTTGTGACAGCACTGTCATTTTACCATTTCTCTTCTCTTTATTAATTTTATTTGTTAGGCTTCATATTTACCTAATAATTTATATATGTGGATTAGAATATTTCATGACACTTATGACTGTCAGATTACTAGCACGGCTAGTATCGATCCCAAAGGTAGGGGTAATAATTTTGCTACAGGCGGCCTGCATCATGCACTCAGAACAGAAGCAAAGAACAATGTGCTAGCAGCAAAACAGAAGTCCTGTGAAGAATTCGGAGAAAAGCTAGGAAAAGATGCTCAAGAAAACCATAAATTGTTCTACAAGACCCTAAAGAACACGAGGAAGGAAAAACAGCGCACTCTTAAATTTATAAAGGACACGCAAGGCAGATTGCTAACTGCCCAAAAGGAAGTAATGGAAAGAAGATTTCTCAGAATTCCTTGATGGTGAGCAAGGTCAAGCATCAGAAATGATACCCACTAGCACAAAAGAGGAAACCAATAGTGGCGAAGAAGGCATAATGATGGAAGAACTGAAGGCAGGACTGGAGAAAATCAAAATGGGCAAAGCAGTAGAGCATGATGGTATAACACCAGAAATGGTTAAGTACATGGGAGCAGCAGGCGACCTATTACTCCTGAGGGTACTACAGGCAGCTTGATGCAACAAGACCATACCAAAGGATTGGGAGATTGCCATCATAACACCGATTTTAAAAAAGGGTGACAACCGACAATGTGGAAACCATAGAGGCATATTCCTTCTCAGTGTCCCTTGTAAAATCTACTCCGGAATCCTGAAGCAGAGACTCAGACGCCTAGTTGAGCCACAAATGGATGAGGCCCTGTAGAGTCTAGTGGATGTAGAGTCTACTTTATTCACCGTTGAAGTCGTTATAGACTATGCTGCATACATGGTGTATGGGTTGTAATAATATGCCGTGGTTAACAACTGTCAATAAAGTTAATTTAACTGTTATCAACTTCAGTCGGGCTTATATATGGCCGACACAAATTCAACATTATGAAACAAGGGTGTAGTCTGAAGTACTGACCACAACTGATAAAAGGATGTAAGTCGAGTCCATTTTCTTGACGAAGACGCAGACAATTTATTACAGACGTTAGTACAAGTTCAAACGTAATATTCATAAGCATGCATCAACAACGTAGATTACTTCTGGGATATGACAGTTCATATTGTTCTCGTTCTTTCCAATTTCTATTAATCATGAGCTTGATCAACATCTTATAATAAGGACCGACCCTTCAAGGACGGTGACCGACCTTCATGGTAATAATTTCTTCTTGGCTTGATTGGAGCCTACACGCCACAAAGGGGCTTCTGAAGTAATCCATAAAAAAAATGCAATAATAACCTTCAAAATATTCTGGGTACGTCTGGAACCCACTAGAAATACGACCTGTGGTTCGTATTGAGGTCCAGCCAGATCGAAACACGTCAGAAGGACTGACGAGAAAATATCATATAGTTAATGTACACATATCGCCCTACCTTGGCCGATACAACTGTGCTCCTCTCCGGAGACTTTGAATACTTTATGAAGGCTTCCCAATATCTGGGCAAGCTTGAACAATAGTTCACAAAAAATACATGACCGACCCCGGTCATGGCCATCAGGTCTCTCCTACGTCATTGCTCTCTCCTTTTCTTTTCATCCCTTCGCGCACCGCGTTGCGCCTTTTTTCCCACTAATCTCCCCGACCGTGCGCAAATAATGAATTATATATATACTTACTCAAATGTGCCCCCACATTTAAATTACACGCGCCAAAAGGACGCAACAGTACCTTCCTCCCACGGGACAAAAAAAAGCGAAGCTTTTTTTTGTATTAAGATATAGTTGATCAAGTTCATAGAACAATTACTGTAACATCATTTAAAAAATTAAGTTAATTGAAAGTATTAATGTGTGGGATGAAGTATGGAAGAAAACAGAAAACAAATTCCAAATGAAAAGATTCACCAAAATAATGTATCAAACTGGTATGAAATACCAATGAAGGAATGAAATAAAGGGATAGAAGGATGAAAAGAAATGGTGGAAAAAAAAAAAAAAAAAAAAAAAAAAATTAAGACGACAATAAAACAGAAATAAAAAAAATTTGAAATGTAAAATGAATGTATGTCAATTGACAAATTGTAACAAAATGAAACAAAGTCAATTTTAAAAGTAACACAATAGAAGAAAATTGACACAATCCCAAAGCATGTGTTGCAAGAATGAACAACACGGCCTAACTAGGTATGATAATAATAACATGTGAAGTTAACTGTGTGAAAACTATCAAGCGCCAATAATGCGCAATCATAATAAATATATAAATATCTCACATTATTTATAAATTATACTAAACTAATTAAGTTACTAGATTGGTACTAACTAAAATGTTACTGGAATATTTTTAAAAAAAAATGTCCCTTATATATCCTCCGTGAAAAGTTCAATTGTTATTAATAAAAAATGAAGTACCGAAAAGAGTCACCAAGTCATAATGTCAAATTGCAAAATTGTCAATAATTTAAGCTAATAATGTTAATTTGTAGTTAAAATGCTATCTCCTTATAACTGTTAAGTTCACGTGATAGAGCTTTAACTTAAAGTTCCAATTATCTAAATTTATTCCACACTTGAAAGCTAATAGTAGTAATGTTAATACTAATGCGCTTAAATGTCATTGATAGTCAATATAAATGGAAATAATGTTTTTTTATATTGTATTGTTAGATGAGAATCAATTCCCGTACATGTCACTGTTGCAGTAGCGACTTAATTATGTAATGTATATAGATCCGGAAACGTTAGGTAAAATATCCATATCAATGCGAAATGTCAAAATCCTGTAATTATACAAATAAACTACGATTGAATAGTAGGTAATGTAGAGGTGGTACACTCTGTAATGCGCAGCGGTTCTGTAAAATCATGAAGGCATCTGGAAAGTGTGTCAGCAGAACATTCTCCGATCCAGGAATTGCTCGAATGGTGTAATTGAACGGCTGCAAGGCAATTGCAGTAGATCTGGATGGTTTCAGTAGTGTTCCTGAGTAACACTGTAACAATGACGCCCCGATGCCCACCTTGGAAGAGCAGCTGCGAAGAACAAATGGTAGGTCTTTGTTTGGGTAAACATAAAATGGGCGTGGATGAAAACAAAGATTTTATTAAGACTAAAGTGGTATGACACTTATTTCACCACCGTGAAATGTTAGGTAGTACTCTTTAATAATACAGAAAGACATGCAGTGATAATAGTCAACAAAAAGGAAACGCAGGTGACAAAGGCCCACATCTCAAAGGCTGAACTAAAGTCATAGCCTGTGGAAAAGTAAAGCAGTGAGACAAAAGTCGTTGAATAAGAAAATACTGAGTTAATCAGCCCAGTAAAAAAAATAACAAAATATAAATACAACAAGTGTAGAATCTGAACAGACAGGATATATGAAAATAAAGAAATGCTAATATGTTAAGACATAAATGATATAAAGAACAGAGAGGTATCTGCAATAGAAGAAAAGACAAAAACATCCGGAAGAATGAAAAGTAACGCACCCACAAACGCAACTATAAAGTGCGTGGTGCAGAGTTTTGTACAAGTCGCACGTCTAAAAGATGGTGCGCAAAAAGTGAACCATGTATTAAATTAATTGCTCTGTGAGCGTCGCGAAAGTTATTAAAGCGCACAAAAGCAAGCTTTTTAAAAGAATTTTGAAGTTCGAACTAGCGAACAAATTTAACATTACCGATTTACTGAAAAAAATGTTTCAGTGCATACCAAGTGGTATGAGACGGAATGTTGCGCACCGGAACAGTGCGATTCAGTGACATATGATCTCGGTCAGGTCGCAACTGAGCCAGAGTATCATTTAAAGGATTATGTGTCGCGCGTGATAATCGTGACAAAGAATGAAATCACATATTATATTTTTCCTTGCATGATGTAACAGTAGGATAAAATATAAATGCTAGAAAAATTATTATGTATAGGAACAGCCTAAACTAACAAAGTCATAGAGAAAGATATGACTCGGAAGAAAAGGAATACCGACTAGTAAAGGAAAGAAGCGATGACTGCATTTGCTGAGTCATCCAAGACAAAATTCAACATCAATTAGCTAATATCTGCGTGAAGCAGAATCAGGTACCAATTGTAAATGAAGAGAATGGTGGTGAAAACACACACCATTGTCCCGCTCGATAACCATGCGAGCATCTCTATTGGTCCTAAATGTAACCACGGCGTCACCATACCTCTTACTGGTATGTGGCAATAGACGCACAAACCTAACGTCTGCCGTGTTGTTAAGGAAATCGCCAAGTTCCTGCCAAGTAGTTCGATGTGGCAGATTTCTTACCAAGACAGTGCGAGAAAATGCCCTTTTACCAATATATGTAGTATTATTGTCCCTCAATTTGGAGTAAGGATTGCCTTGATGCTTATTCCATTGATCACTATTTACGTTGTTATTTCCCAAACGCAACGTATCCTTATTGTATACTGGAACATACTGGCTAAACCGAGTATGATCTCTAATTCCTTTCAAACCCACATGTTTCAAACATGTCATAGTAGATAACCTGACAGGCATATTTACGCATTTGTGTTTAGATGTACTAATATTCGTAGAATTATGTAAATGCGCAACACCTGTATTATCACCATGAATAGTACCGTTTTTAGAAACAGCAGCAAACTCTGTGTCAACCTTTTTAACACTAACCCTACTATGAAGAGCAGAGGCACTACAACTATGTTGTAAAACCAGAGGATGATTGGCAGTATCAATACCAGCATTGATGGTATCTAGATTACCACGCTGTGTATAGAGATATTTATCAAAATACTTTGAACCAATCAGAACCTCATCAGAACCCACCGGTTCACTCTGGACATACTGGTCTGGCTTTTTAGTACCTAAGGGCTGCACCTTTGTAATATTCTTAGGAATGATGTTAGAACTCTCACTCCCTGATGCAATCTGATCCTGTCGATGAATGGATACCTTTTTAACTGCGAGCATAGAATCATTAGTTAAATCATTTGTTAAACTGCTTACATTGCCACTGGCCTGTCGCCGAGACTTACACTCCACAGAGGCAGTATTAATGCGAGGAGAATCCATGATATTGTATCGATGACTAGGGAAAATATACCTGCCTCGATATGATCTCCTCACTCTTTCAATATGTGATGACGTGATATTATCATTCTTAGTGGGCCTAGATTTTTTTTGTGGATGTCATATACTGATCCAACCCATGAAGAACCCCATCAGTGTGCAAGGCTGATGGCTTAACGTAAGTCGGAGACGACTGTTTTCTAGGCAAAGTGAAAACTTTGCTGACGGACTTATTTGTCTTCATTTTATTATCTGCGTTCATCCTAACTCCCAAATCATCATTCAATGTAGTAAAATCATTTGCACTATTGATTTTTACCGCAGTTTTCTTAGAATCAGATTCACCCTGACCCCGTCGCCAAGGCGTATTCCCTGTAATGGCAGTATTTTTCTGTCGAGGGAAGTTGTATGTCCCTCGGAATGATTTCTTAAAACCCTGAAGACTATAAGCATTGAGTGCTAGGTGCGGACTCATTGCTTTGGTAAGGTGTTGATCATCAACCTTACGTTTAACAACATCAACCCCAACCCTAGACAACTCCTTGTTGTTTAAGACCACATTTCTTACTACATCAAACCTCTTTCTTAATTCATTACCTTCAGAAGACAGGCATGCGATCTTCTGCATCTGCTTCTTATTTAATTTATTTAAGTTAGTTGTTATTTTCCTCTCACTAGCAAGTAAAGAGTCGACTGTGATCAATGCTGTTGAGAGTTCAAAGATCTGTTGTTGTGTTTTCTTTTCTAATTCAGTATACATATGTTTTTTCATTCAGGAGTAAATCTTCCAATGTAGACACCCTGTCATCAGTGAAACAATCAATACTCGAGGTTGATACAGTAACAGTGTGAACAGATTCTATTTTCCCTTCATTTTCTGATTTTATTTCATCAAAAATTTTCTTATATGTCTCATTTTCTCTATGGGAATCAATTATTAATTTCTTATTATATTCACGCAATAATGCCAAGTCGCGCGTGGAAGAGTTCACCCTACTTGTCTGGTCGTTCAACATCTGTTTTAATGAAGTCACCTCCTCGTCCAACTTTTCTTCCTGTCCAAGAAAACATTCATAAAATTTATTATCATCGGAATGAAATATTTCCATTATATTATTCTCCTCAAATAATACACTGTCATTTTCCCCGTTTTCTATCTCAATCTTTGACTTTATGTCGCTAGGTAGGCAGAACTGTGTATCTATGTCCTTTTCATAGTAACTGGATCCGACCTGCATATCATCAGGCAGAATCAAATCACATTGAATGTACTGGTCTGTACATGGTCGACTCAGGTTATACCTTTGTTTTTCAAATTTTGATTTCAAAATTGAGACTTCAGCTTTCAGCTCCTGAATAACCGAGTTCAAAGTATTATTCTCCTTCAATGTATTTTCTGAAAGCTCCTTAGAATTTGACAGTTCCAATTGTGATGACGCGAGGTTTGTATTGGCACTCTCGACCTGTGAAGTTAGAGTCCTTATCCTCTCATTTAAATCATTAATCAACATCTCCTTGCTCTCAAGGATCTCCGACAACTCATCTACTTTGTTTTCCTCCTCAATATCTTCTAAAAGTTTCTTATGTCTAAAAGACAATTCATGAACTTTATTAGTATTCGCTGTCAACAGCGTCATCTGATTCTTCAGTGAAACATTTTCAGACTCTATAACCAATAACTTATTCTCATACTCTCTCTTTAGCCGCTGCAACTCATTAGTAAGAGCCATATCTTTACATAATTGTTCCTCCTTATTATGATCATCAGGAATGTTGTTTTGAAGCATATTATTTATATTCTTCAATATATGATCGTGTTTCACATGAGTATATTGCTGCACAAATATACGAAGGTTCACAGACAGTAAATCCGCTAAATCTTTAGCCATTATTAAATGAGGGACGGAGTGAAAATTATCCTCAGCAAAAAAACTTTAGGGATATTGACGCATCTGACAAAAAACGATCCATCACATGCTGTTCAAGTTCTGAGCCATGTAATCTATCAATCTCCCAACCATCCTGGAGAATCTCATCCAGAATAGACCTCATGTCTAATTTTTTTGTAATATACTCCTACTCAATATGTTAAATATTTCCTAAAGAAATTCAAATTATTCCTTAAACCAATGTATGGCAAGGTCCTGTACGTAGAACCTAAATAATTCCTATTTCCAACTATTAATAACGTTATAGTAATATATCTAAGTGCTTTCCCTAGTAAACAAAACACTTTCCCATTACTCATAACATGTTGATATCCAATGTAGGTCGGAACCCCAAAAAAGTATAAACGTGTGTACGCAAAACAAAATGGAGTTTACATTTGACGTCACAACTCCTACGTCACAGTTTTGTGCGTAACAATTAAAAGATTTTTCCCAAATGATTTATAATATATTAATCTATTTAGGAGTCATATTAAGGGCTTTAGCCTGCTTAATAAAATAATCTAAGGTAGACATTATATAATATTTATCTGAAATAATTCTCCTTAAAAGTGTTACTCAATTAATATCAAATTATTTTTCACTCTAATCAGTGTAACACGTTCTTGTCCAAGAACGGTATGCAATATCATAACTATCAAATATATTATTAATTAATGAAATAGTTTATGCATTTAATATTATCAAGATACAATAGAAGAAACAATATAGACAATAGCGACTGGACAAGATGAATAGGACAAATGAAAACGTTCGCAGAAATCAAATAAAATAGAATGTAGAACAAAATTCGGATGTTGCAAAGGATGCAATAATATCTGCGAAGGGCAAAGTAACAAGACAAGAAACATCACAGTGTATAAATACAAAGGTGTAAAAAACTGAACTATAGCCAGATTGAGAAGGACGTAGGTTACAAACAATATACATTATAAAAATAAGGTACGGATAAAAAATTACTACGAAAACAACAATAAAAACCTGACGAAACAGCTAAACAGATACTATTATAAGAAACAAGTAGCGATCAGAACTACAGCAAGGTTTCTAGCCTTGAACCGGAATTATCGCTCAATTGAAACTTACAAACTAAATCCTATAGAACGTCTGACAAGAGCCCGAATTAGCTTCGAGATGAACCTCGTTTGTCAGATCGACCTCCCTTCCGCCCACGAAGAACATGGAACATTTAACATAAAATAGCATGAATGTGGACATATTAAAGGATCTACCCTCACATATAACGGTGGCACAAGTGTACATAATAACCACAATTACTTATCTTGAAAGAAGACAAAAATATCCCGGCCCTCGCAACGCTAGCGAAAAACTTCCATGTTGGGTCTCGGGTGCCGTTACATATATGAATCGCCTTCATATACAAGTGGGAGCAAACCAGATATGTAGCTGTTCAACGTTGACTTTGGCAAATGAAGTCCAGCGTTGACCTTGACCTTAGATGACAGTTATTTTGAATCCCAAGTACACGATGATGTCGCCTTGAAAGCTCCCAAGATTTCAAAAGATTATTTTTCATGGATATTCGTTCCCTTGAAACTTGTTCATAGCACACTGGCCACCAGATGTAGAGTCTAGTGGATGTAGAGTCTACTTTATTCACCGTTGAAGTCGTTATAGACTATGCTGCATACATGGTGTATGGGTTGTAATAATATGCCGTGGTTAACAACTGTCAATAAAGTTAATTTAACTGTTATCAACTTCAGTCGGGCTTATATATGGCCGACACAAATTCAACATTATGAAACAAGGGTGTAGTCTGAAGTACTGACCACAACTGATAAAAGGATGTAAGTCGAGTCCATTTTCTTGACGAAGACGCAGACAATTTATTACAGACGTTAGTACAAGTTCAAACGTAATAT
Source organism: Oreohelix idahoensis (assembly GCA_024509875.1). Classification (NCBI taxonomy): domain Eukaryota; kingdom Metazoa; phylum Mollusca; class Gastropoda; order Stylommatophora; family Oreohelicidae; genus Oreohelix; species Oreohelix idahoensis. The sequence goes on along the minus strand of JAMPIV010001391.1, from coordinate 144,103 downwards.
TCATAAGCATGCATCAACAACGTAGATTACTTCTGGGATATGACAGTTCATATTGTTCTCGTTCTTTCCAATTTCTATTAATCATGAGCTTGATCAACATCTTATAATAAGGACCGACCCTTCAAGGACGGTGACCGACCTTCATGGTAATAATTTCTTCTTGGCTTGATTGGAGCCTACACGCCACAAAGGGGCTTCTGAAGTAATCCATAAAAAATGCAATAATAACCTTCAAAATATTCTGGGTACGTCTGGAACCCACTAGAAATACGACCTGTGGTTCGTATTGAGGTCCAGCCAGATCGAAACACGTCAGAAGGACTGACGAGAAAATATCATATAGTTAATGTACACATATCGCCCTACCTTGGCCGATACAACTGTGCTCCTCTCCGGAGACTTTGAATACTTTATGGAGGCTTCCCAATATCTGGGCAAGCTTGAACAATAGTTCACAAAAAATACATGACCGACCCCGGTCATGGCCATCAGGTCTCTCCTACGTCATTGCTCTCTCCTTTTCTTTTCATCCCTTCGCGCACCGCGTTGCGCCTTTTTTCCCACTAATCTCCCCGACCGTGCGCAAATAATGAATTATATATATACTTACTCAAATGTGCCCCCACATTTAAATTACACGCGCCAAAAGGACGCAACAGGCCCAGTGTGGCTTCCGAGCAAACCGAAGTACTCAAGACTAATCTTCACACTCAGACAGCTGAGTGAAAAGGCCCTTGAGTATAAGAGTGAGACACATCTTTGTTTCTTAGATCTGGAAAAGGCGTTTGACAAGGTCCCCTGGAGCAAATTTTGGGACTGTTATGCAAGGAAGAACATTCCAGCACCTCTGATTCATACTATACAGAGCTTCTACAAGTCTTGCAGAAATTATGTGGGACGGCAAACCATAAGTCAGAAGAGTTCAGGACCTCCACTGGTGTAAGACAAGGTGACATCCTATCATCTTATCTTTTCATACTCCTCATGGACGATATCATCAAGCATGTAAGGAGAGGACAAGAAAGTATTCAGTGGGGTACTGGAAGATGAGATAGATCTGTATTTCAGAGTTGGCATTTGCTGATGATGTTGCCCTGCTTACTAAATCAGAGGCATATCTTCAATCCACCTAAATGTCTGGAAAGAAGAACTGGAAAAGAGAGGGATGGTCATCAGCAGCTCTAAAACAAAAACCATGGTGATATCACGAGAGGAAAGAAGGCATCAGATTAAGCTGGGAGAACAGGTCCTGGAGCAGGCCAACCACTTTAAATACTTCGGAGCTGTCATAGACCGGAAGGGTGGCATCAAAGAAGATTTGGCTACCCGAAGAGCAGCAGCTGGGAGAATTTTTCAGGCCATAAATCGAGAATTCCTCAGCAAAAGAGAAGTTGACAAGAAGACGAAGATGACTGTATACCGCTCCACCTATGTCCCAGTCTTGACGTATGGATGAGAGTCATGAGCAATGACTACAACCCACAAAAGCCAGATCCAAACCTCAGAAATGAGGTATTTGTGGAAGGTGATTGAAGTAACAAGAAGAGACATGGTCTGCAACTAGACGATACGTCAAGGCCTAAAATCCCACCCCCTGCAGACCCAAGTAGAACAGTCCCAACTAAGATGGTTTGGCCATGTCTGTAGAATGGGAGAAGATCGGCTCCCACGACAAGCATGGGATACCAAGAGCCAGGTATACAGACCCACAGGACGACCCAAAGTCCGCTTGGAGGACAACATTAGACAACCGTTATGGACCGAGGACTAGAATAGAACCGGGCCAGGAGGAAGACAGCCGATACGATAGTATGGCGCTCTCTCTTCCAAATCTCTACACTTCACGGTAGAAGAGGAACGACTAAGTAAGTACTAAGCCGATGATGTGGCTCTTCTGTGCCATAACCGTAAACAAATGCAAGACAAAATGAGAATACTTGATGAGAGGTTACAGCTGGTGTGTCTGAAAAAAAAATATATACACACACACGCACACAAATACGAAGGTTTTGGGAATAAATGCTGCTGATTGATATCCATATTGCACTTCTAGAAACATCCGTTCAAGATACAGACTCATTCATATTATTGTAGCAGCAGCATTGAAAAAGTTGGAGGGACGGGCTGTGATGATGTAACAATAAGAATACAATAGGGAAGGTGAGATTTCATTAAATTGGGAAATGTATGGAAATTACTGGTTTAAAAAATACACACACATACACATACACACGCACACAAGGAATCTCACGTCAGACGTCAAATTAGTTTTTTTTCGGTATGTGTCTGAAATATAGATTACAACGAAAACGACAACCAAGTTAAAGGGTGCCTGCACAGAATAGAAGGATTAAAATGGTATGACTAGTGTGGCGCGCGGTATATACAAAAGTTAAGGGCCACCATTCATTTTAGACAAGGTTTATATAATTGATTGGCAAACTGTAAAGACAAGTGAAAATGTCATTAAAACTGAGCTCAGAGAAATGTATATACATTTCTGTGTGCACTAGGTTAATTTTTTTTAAATGTCCAAAAACTGGGTCACTTTAACCCGCACGTGAAAATTGCCATTGTTGCTGCAAAAACCTCGTGGTTTTTGCAACACGCCCCACTAGTTCAAAAGCTGAAAAAGTGAGTTGAATGTGAATGCACGTGGAAAATGATCATCGGTAAAGAGTGTTCACCGTTGGTATGCAATAAATCAGTATGACAAGTGGTCGAAATGATCACTGCATTAGCCATGCCACCAAGGAGAAGTCTCAGCACTGTAGACCGTGGTTGAGCCATGACATGGATTCAGGATGGTCAATCTGTTCGTCATGTTGCAAGACGTTTAGCAGTGTCCCACTCTACCATTCAGAGACTTCTTGAGAGATTTCAAGCTACCGGACATTTGGAAAATCGACCCTGCTCACGAAGAATTATATAAACCTTGTCTAAACTGAATGGCGGCCCTTAACTTTTCCAGTAGTATATATCATGTATATAAGGTGTATGCTGTGGCGATAGTGAATGACTGATTGTCTTGGTCTCAGGCCAGATGAAACTATCAATGATTCAACATCAGAACGGCACCAACTGTGCCAACAAATGTGAAGATTTCCAACTCCTTGTAACACATATGAATATTTAATTGCGATTCCATTTCACACAATGCATTGCATAAATCCAGTAAAATCTTGATACACTATTTCATAAGACACTATCCACTATCCAATTATAGGTTCCATGTAGGAACGCCTTCCAAAATTGCAAGACATGCATTATACTTGTCCAGTCCACACAGTGGAAACATCAACAAAAATCACGTGGCTAGGCCAAACAAAGCCACGTCTTATGCGATTTACGCATAGCGACCACAAAAAGGTGCTAACACTTGTGAGCACTATATTTACTTTATTTATAACTCACATGTGGCGTGCAAAAGGCATTCGCTACAACTACAGTCCGTTCGGAAATTCGTGCCCACAGAAAGCGTCAATTTTCTCCAAAACTGTTTGTTGTATGGGCATGAATTTTTGCATGCAGTCTTAGATTTTCCATGCAGTTAAGATTTTGCGATCATTACACCCACAGCTGTCGCGAAATTTGCAAAACGGCGATTTTCTTTCATCTTCTTGGAACATTTGCCTAAATCTGCCCGTAACATTAATTCTTACAGTAAATCACAACATTTGTGCGACAAGACGGTTCATATGTGTGTCCTAAATGTGTGATTGGTTGTTCACGTGATACGAGGAATGATGTTCTGATAATGAACCATGATAGCAGTAAATCATCAGGAAGCTATGACAAATCGTAACTGTTTATGTGTTATTATAGATTGGCATATGAAATTAGTTTATCACAAACGAAGGAATGTGATCGACGTGCCTCATTCCGAATCGGACGACTCCAATAAGTTCAAAACAGTTATTGGTTGGATAAACTGCAAGTCATCTCGCTGCCAGTATTCCTGTAGCACGTGTTCTTCACATTTAGCCCAGTACTCTGTGTCTATTCGTGAAAGGGTCTCACGAGTCATGTCTTTAACATCGCACATTTTAAAAGTGGTGTTCTGGGCGGCCACTTGCCCTTTAACTCTAGCCCAAACCTGCTCTATTGGGTTAAGGTGAGAATGGTAAGGTGGGAGTCGAAGAGAAACATGACCCTGCTCTTGGATGATTTTATCAATCAGATACACTTTTGTCTTATTCCTCTGTCTCACAAGCTGCAACAACTCTGGTTTTAAATAGCTGTTGTCAGCGAAGATATTTTCATTCACAAGCCACCTCCTGATTTCGTCTTTCGTGCTTGCCGAAGTGGGAGCTTTATCCTCCTGCGCTAGAACATTATGATAGGACGCATTATCTATCACTAGGCAAGACGGCCTATCTAGAGTCGGGAGGAGTGTATTCACTATATGTGGTAAAGTGGGATGATATAAATATTTATAAGGGACTTAGTGTACTGACTGAGATCAGCTGTGAAGGTATCTGTATCTAATAGGTGTAGTGTTTTACAGATAACCTTACTTGCTACCACATTATACCTCAGTCAGAATTATTCTGGAATATTGTGATGACTACGTTAAATGTCTAGGGTATGTATATGATGAAGTGTAAGTCACAACAACAACAGACAGATAAACAATTTAATTTATTCCACCACACTTGACAACACTGTGACACTCACACACATTTAACACTCTACAAGACTATCTTAAATGAGTTACTGGTAAAGTTTCAAATATATATGTATTAATTACTTTCACTAATATATATCCTGATTCAACTACAAAGTGAACCAGGAATCACAATTAATTGTAATCACAATTTATATATACATAATTTATAAATATGAACCTTGTAGTGACATATTTTATTAATTTTATCTTATGTGTGTCAGTTGTGTAGTAGTACTATGAGGTAATACTGGTTTTGTTTTTTCAAGCTATGTTATTATTTGTCATCATGACTTCAAGTGTTTGTTTATCTGGGAAATAGTATGGGGAAAAAGTTCACAGTTCCTGTCAATTTAAACAAGGTATTGTCCCTCTTTTTTACTAAAATGTCAATTTTTGAGGGGACACATAATGTTGAGCTCCACTGGCCACAGAGGCTTAACTTTCGTGATGGTGGCAGGAAAAGACTCCTCTGCTCGATTGCTCCCCTGTGTTCTGGAGACACCTCACTAGTCGCTATCTGGACCCAGGAGTATGCTGTCAGCCTCCAGATTCAGCAAAGCTCAGACCAGGTGCTGCTCAATAACTTTAGGACCACAGTCCCACAATTCATGGAATAATACACAGTTACGTTGACTGGCAATGACTATAGCACAATTTCGATCTGCCGATGTCCCAGGCTTTTATTTAGAAAAATATGCACTGGCGCTCAACGCACTGGTTCTTTAGTAAGTTTATTTGAAAATGTGGTGCTGAACTAACGCTTCTAAATGACTATATTGGCGGGTCTAACCAATCGAGCCATGTTTACACCAGCGTTTGAAAAAAAGTACCCTTCCTTCCGTCTCCCCTAACAACAAAAGATAGTATTTGTAGCCCGACTAATCGTGTTTAGCCTTACATTTACTTTCCGCCAATCAAATAGGATTTTACATGGGGACCTATTTCCCGTACAATGGTGGTTTTAAAATCTGCCACTGAGCGATTCTGATTTTGGGGTTGTCTGACACCCTCACTATTTCTTTTGGCTATAATTTGTTAATTCCTAGACTATTTGCGTAACACTTAACATATTATTTGTCAGCAAGTCCTAAGGAACCCAAATATACAAATTTAATGGGGCTAAGTTCAAAATATGCATTTTCTTCTAGGATAGTCGTGCTGTTGCCACCTCCTCACTTCCAAACTTTATGGTGTCTGGTGTACTGTCATGTTTTCAGACATAAAACAGTATAATGTCATATTTCCTAATAAGCATTTTTCAGGTTTTTAAAACCTAACTCTCGTATGGGTAGTGTTTTCTATCACGGTCCATTTGAAAAAAAGTTAGTGCCTCATGCCTTTCGCGTGTTGGGGGTGGCATTAATATTAATCGCGAGACGCGTGTATGCTGCTATAGGCTTTACTATCAACGTGGAAACGTTACAATTTGCAGACGAAGTAGAAAACAAGGGGATTTCGAGTACAGTCATTGTGACAGCACTGTTCTTTACCATTCTTCTTTCCTTTTATTGAAGTTATTTGTTAGGCTTTACATTTTCCTTTTAATTTATATATGTGGATGTAGAATTTTACGACAAATCCTCCCCTCTTAAAACAGACGTTATACGTCAGTCTATAATTCTACATACACATAGAGAAATTTATGTCTATGCCTGGTGATTTCTTTGATTTTCATCGCACGGATGGCGGCTTAAAAAATCTGCATCAACGTTTCTCTAATTTTATTTTGATCATGGATTAATGCAGGTGGGTCAATTCAAAGTAAGCACTACTGACGAAGGTTGCCTCAGACCTCTGCAATCCAAGAATCCATTTCAGATATGTTACTGTACAGCTGCAAGTGTTACGGCTTGTCTTACTACTGCTTAGCAGTCAATATTCACCATTTCTTTTCTCTGAGTCTGCTCAACGTCATGTCCAGAGAATATTAGATGTTCCTCAAATTGTACGTTATGAGGAGTTGATCTATATGGTGCTATCTGAGTTGTGGAGGGGATCCAATAATTTCCTGATCAGCCTTAATAAACACTCGGACTATCCTCAATTCAAAAGGTAACAATGGAGACACTCTGCTCCTCCGAAATGTTCACAGCCGACAATTGGTCTGATCTCAGGCGGGATTGAATGTGGAAACACCCTTCTAATAATATATTTATAATGTTCTATAATGTGCCGCTCAAATGGAGGCTATATTCACCAACTATAGTTTCGCCTACCGACAATGTGGTGAATTAAGATAATATGTGGGGAAATGAGTTTCTGCATCAGAAATCAATTCGCCCTTAGCATTGCTATAAGATGTGTGGGTTATCTCCATCCAGGGTCCGATCAATACTTTCCCTTGGACGGTGTAGGGTCGGGTGACTACCAATGTCACCAGTGCCCTTTTAATGCTAAGTTAATAGCCATAGTGTGAAGCGCTGTGAGCATTTTCCGAATTGCTCACTCGTCCACTGCCCACTGTTCTTATGTTAACAATTTGTTTCGGTTTTAACTTAGGCGGATCATCTTCAATGTCAATGTCAGCCAGCTCCCTAAATGCGGCTTCAAACTGTCCCTGGGTTGACTGGTCTGAATTTCTATTTTCTCTGGATGCCTTTCTCAGAGTTGCGAATCTAAATATTTTTGGTGAACACTGTTGGGTGAAAGGTGGATACCTATCCTCTATGTCAACCTTATTATTGTTATTTTCCTTGTTAATGTTAGGCCCATATGTTTCAGAATGCTTGGCTGGCATCTGATTATGATTTTCCCAACTTGGGGACTGTACCTTGCTACATTTTTCACAGGCCCCCACAAATTGTGCAATATCAGCAGCTACTTGGGGCCAGTAGAATTTTTCTGATGTCCTTTGACGGGTAGTCCCATTTCTCTGGTGTGCACCGTCTGGTACAACATATGATTTTGCCATCACTTCTTCTCTGTAGGGAGTTGGGAGTACCAACTGTCCATATCCTTTGGGTCCTGCTCCCGCCTTCCTGTGGAGCAGTCCATCCCTCAAGTAAAATTGTCCTTTCTTAGGGTGTGCATGGCTGTTTAGCAATTTGTCAAAGCAAGGTTTTAATGATTTGTCCTTTGCCTGGGCCTTTCTCATCTGTTTATCAGAAAAGGTTAATGGGGGTTCCTCCTCCTTTCTACTAGGGGTCGACCTGACCTGAAGCGTGGCCATTACCACAGGTTTTACAGGGCTTCCTAGAAAAACATATTTACTTCCTAACACCAGCGGGTAATTAGGATCGTCACACATGGCTGCTCTAATCACTCCTTCCACGTACCTTGTCTCTACATTGATCTCGGCTACGGGAAGTGTCATGGTGGATCTTCCCTTTACGGCCCCTTGTATCTCCACTTTCTCTGTGGTATACTGTTCAGGGTGCACTAGGGTTGCACTCACAACTGAGTCATATTCTAAACCTGAATCGTAAAGGCACCTAACCTTGGCCCCATTACATGTCACTTCTTCACAGATGGGGGGATGTTGAAGATTTATATGATTCTCTGTCAGTTTCTTCTTCCCCTTGTCCACTGTTATCATGCATGCCGCGTGATATGGAGGAACCTTCCTACCGCATTCACTAGTATTATGATTATGCATCCTGCATATTTGACAATATTTTCCTTCCTGTCTGAAGGGTTTCCTGTTATCATATTTCCTTTCATTGAATTGTGGGGTTTTATTTTTATAGTCATTTCGTGGCCTATCAAACTGGTGTTTACCTTTGTTTTGATCTCTATGATCAAATTCATTAAAGTTTTGGGGTGCCTGATAATTGTCTACCTGCCTCTTCTTATTACCTGTTACTTCTGCCTGAGCTGCTTGATACCTTTCAGCAACATTTAGCAGCTCACCCAGCCTCTCTGCACCTTGTTCCATGAGAAACTTTCTCAGCTCTGGAGCCATGGACTCTCTTAATTGTTCTATAAGGACCATTTCCTTAAGATCTTGGGTTTTCCCCAGAGAAGTCCATTTCTCCAAGTATGTCTCTAACCGTGCAGAGAACTGGTGATAGGTTTCACCTGACAGTAGTTTAGCATTCCTAAATTTTTTCCTATAAAATTCTGCGCTCTTTTCATATCTTAACAAAAGAGCCTGCTTTAGCATGTCATAATTTTCTTGATCACCTCTGTTCATTTTGGCAAAAACTTCATAAGCTGCCCCACGAAGCCCTTGAGATAACTTTAAGCTCCACCTTTCTCTCTCTAACCCATATGTGGTAGCTAATAGTTCATATCTATTTAGATAGCTCTCAATATCATCGTCTTTCTCAACAAAATGATCTAAATGAAAATTCATAGCTGAGGTTGAGGCTTCCTGGCTAGCAGTGGCATCAGAGGTAAAGGGACTGGCACCATTTTCAGGAGCATGGCCTTGAAACTCAAACTCCCTTAGTCGTAACTCATGTTCCCTTTGTAATCTCTTCTCCTCCTTTTCTGCTTCCCTCTCTGCAGTCAATCTTCTTTCTTCTGCTTCCCTTTCTGCAGCTAATTTCTTCTCTTCTCTTTCTGCAGCCTGTCTTCTTTCCTCGGCTTCCAATGCTTTAGCCTCTTTGTCAGTCTCAATCTGCAACCTCTTAGCCTCAGCCTCAATCTGCAACCTCTTAATTTCTTTTTCGGCCTCTAACCTCTTATCTTCGGCCAACCTTTCAGATTCTAATTTTCTTTCGGCCTCTTTTTCTAATCCTCTTTCTTCCCGTTCAATATATTTGTCACATTCAGCAGTGACATAAGCAATCATAATTTGCCCGTCCATTCCTAACTCTTTCGCAGTCTGTACAGCAGCAGATCGAAATTTGGCCAGGTCCGCCATTTTCTAACAGGTAAATTTATATAATGTCTAACTAAACAATACAATCTGATATTACCTATCCGAAGACACCACAGGCACTGAGAGCTCAACGTTATTTATTTTCACCCTAGGATACCTTTTTAATTTCTATTATTCCCTGAAGTGAATTACCCCCAATATTTTTAATAGGGAAAGATTCAAAATCCCGGGAGCGAGACCCCAATATATGTGGTAAAGTGGGATGATATAAATATTTATAGGGGACTTAGTGTACTGACTGAGATCAGCTGTGAAGGTATCTGTATCTAATAGGTGTAGTGTTTTACAGATAACCTTACTTGCTACTACATTATACCTCAGTCAGAATTATTCTGGAATATTGTGATGACTACGTTAAATGTCTAGGGTATGTATATGATGAAGTGTAAGTCACAACAACAACAGACAGATAAACAATTTAATTTATTCCACCACACTTGACAACACTGTGACACTCACACACATTTAACACTCTACAAGACTATCTTAAATGAGTCACTGGTAAAGTTTCAAATATATATGTATTAATTACTTTCACTAATATATATCCTGATTCAACTACAAAGTGAACCAGGAATCACAATTAATTGTAATCACAATTTATATATACATAATTTATAAATATGAACCTTGTCGTGACATGTTTTATTAATTTTATCCTATGTGTGTCAGTTGTGTAGTAGTACTATGAGGTAATACTGGTTTTGTTTTTTCAAGCTATGTTATTATTTGTCATCATGACTTCAAGTGTTTGTTTATCTGGGAAATAGTATGGGGAAAAAGTTCACAGTTCCTGTCAATTTAAACAAGGTATTGTCCCTCTTTTTTACTAAAATGTCAATTTTTGAGGGGACACATAATGTTGAGCTCCACTGGCCACAGAGGCTTAACTTTCGTGATGGTGGCAGGAAAAGACTCCTCTGCTCGATTGCTCCCCTGTGTTCTGGAGACACCTCACTAGTCGCTATCTGGACCCAGGAGTATGCTGTCAGCCTCCAGATTCAGCAAAGCTCAGACCAGGTGCTGCTCAATAACTTTAGGACCACAGTCCCACAATTCATGGAATAATACACAGTTACGTTGACTGGCAATGACTATAGCACAATTTCGATCTGCCGATGTCCCAGGCTTTTATTTAGAAAAATATGCACTGGCGCTCAACGCACTGGTTCTTTAGTAAGTTTATTTGAAAATGTGGTGCTGAACTAACGCTTCTAAATGACTATATTCGCGGGTCTAACCAATCGAGCCATGTTTACACCAGCGTTTGAAAAAAAGTACCCTTCCTTCCGTCTCCCCTAACAACAAAAGATAGTATTTGTAGCCCGACTAATCGTGTTTAGCCTTACATTTACTTTCCGCCAATCAAATAGGATTTTACATGGGGACCTATTTCCCGTACAATGGTGGTTTTAAAATCTGCCACTGAGCGATTCTGATTTTGGGGTTGTCTGACACCCTCACTATTTCTTTTGGCTATAATTTGTTAATTCCTAGACTATTTGCGTAACACTTAACATATTATTTGTCAGCAAGTCCTAAGGAACCCAAATATACAAATTTAATGGGGCTAAGTGGCTGCGTTCAAAATATGCATTTTCTTCTAGGATAGTCGTGCTGTTGCCACCTCCTCACTTCCAAACTTTATGGTGTCTGGTGTACTGTCATGTTTTCAGACATAAAACAGTATAATGTCATATTTCCTAATAAGCATTTTTCAGGTTTTTAAAACCTAACTCTCGTATGGGTAGTGTTTTCTATCACGGTCCATTTGAAAAAAAGTTAGTGCCTCATGCCTTTCGCGTGTTGGGGGTGGCATTAATATTAATCGCGAGACGCGTGTATGCTGCTATAGGCTTTACTATCACCGTGGAAACGTTACAATTTGCAGACGAAGTAGAAAACAAGGGGATTTCGAGTACAGTCATTGTGACAGCACTGTTCTTTACCATTCTTCTTTCCTTTTATTGAAGTTATTTGTTAGGCTTTACATTTTCCTTTTAATTTATATATGTGGATGTAGAATTTCACGACACTATCCAATCTCGAAAAAATTGCCCATTCATTTCACTGTGGTAGTCCCTACCATCTAGACTTTGATTGAAAAATAAGCTCTGCATCACGGACAAGCCCATTCTGTCTGCTGCTAGCATGTGCTATTATAATGCGTTGACCTTTGCTGCTGGGAATTTTCCTTCTGTGGTCTCCGTCAACAGATTGCCATTCTTTCTCGTTCGTATGATGAGCATTAACCCAAGATTCGTCCAAATACACTATATCATAGCCGTCTTGCCTTCTCTAACGAATCTACCTAAGGTATTTGCTTCGAGCTGCAACCAGATGTGATTTTTCACATAAAAAATTCCTTCCGCCAGACGTTTTTCTAAAAGTGAAGCCGACACTTCTGACAAGTTGCCAAAGAGTTGTTTTTGAGACGCTAATATCGCATTCTGCTTGCAGCCGACTTTTCAGCATGCGGAGAGTAACAAGTTGATTGGCATTAAACATCTTCAAAATCAAACGTCTAATGACATCCTTGTCAAAATCATCAATTTTTTTCTTCCTTCCTTGCTTAACCACAGCCTCTGTACAATCACCGTCCAGTTGTATCTGTGACGATATTCTCAATACAATAGCTAAATTAGATAATATTGTAGAGCATAAAGTCAAAAATAGGATAGAAATTAAAAATTGAGTCCAGCGTAGTATTCTCCTACGCCCGCCCGCATGTCGATTCTGATAAACCTAATAGCCGAATGAAAGATACTGTCTTTTCGAAAAATTCGTCCTTCAGATTAAATGTAACACTTTTGCAAGGTCAAGTCGGATTTCCAAGACGAGAGTGAAAGAATAAAAGAATAAAAGAGGGGAGGGATGGAAAGACAGAACCTAGGGAACGCCGTCTCGCGTTGATTTCACTAAAGCCAACTCGAGCAACATAGCCTTAGGCACGTTTCAAATTACGATACCAAAAAGAAAAAAAAATATGGAATTATGAACCATAATACATAGGGCCATAAAAGTTATATATTCGGATGCCTTATGATGTCCTGAGCAATAATATGGTGTCAGTTACCCACTAGTACAAAAAAATAACCAAAATAATGGCAATAATATTATGTATGATAAGACGGACGGACGAGAAAAAAGATCACGCCTGCTTAATTTTTTTCATAACATATTTTGAAAAAAAGCTTTGGGTAAATAGGACTAAAAGGTACCAAGATTTTGATTGGCTGTAGTTTAAAGGAAGGCGAGAGGGGATTGGCTAACCTAACACTAAAAATATACTTGTAGTAGTAACCGTAGTATTTTGGGAATTGTTTTTTTAAAGTTCGATTTAAAATTCATAGTCGTCTGCTTCTATTGGCCAGCTTAGTTGATATTGAGGAAAAATTGTTAGGCTAGGACGCCATTTCTTAAAAAAATCTTGCCGCGAGACGATGAGATCAGAAGTGTAATTCTAAATACAAATATTCTAAATTTCTGGACAGGGCAGTGATAACTTGGGCCAGATCTGCCAGTCATCGTTGTTTGTGTGTAATATTCATTGAAATTGTGGTAAGATTGAATTTATTAACCATTTTATTTAAAATAAAGTTTGAATGTGAGACACTAACATACGACTGTAAGTAAGTGAGTAGATGGCAGACTTAGGCAAAGCCTAGAGATTGATCCATCATATGATAGCCTATCAGAGAGGTGTAGAACTACAAAATTATATATGATTGTCATCAAGGAGCATAACACCTATCCTATTGTATGGAAAAAGATTACTGTTGGAATTGCAAAGGCGTTGTAACCATTAGGGGAGAGGAATACTGGTATACATTGTCACTTCAAAATATAATGGTACAATAGGTTGTCATAAAGAGCTGACCCTATGCGTTTGTTTGTACTGTACCTGTAATTAACTGTGGAATATTATTGTATACTTATTATAAAGAAGGATGCATAACCTTCTTATTTCAGGGGTTTATGTGGCCCTGACAGTCACATAAAACCAGGCTCGTGGGAACTGATTGATTCCTGACTTTGTTGCATAATTTTGGCACGTACTGGAGGCCATTGCCTTTTATGAAGTGAACCAGATGGTCCATCGAGCCTAGGACAAGACTTACCAGGGTTCTCCTTCGAAGTTAAGTGCCCGTTAGGCACCGAAAGTCTCAACCTCTATGAACCTCAGTTATTAACCACAAAGACTGAAATTATCAAATAAAAGAATTTCACCTGTGACAAATGAAAAGAAAATAAACGATAGGGAGTAATGATAACAAACAACCTACCATTATACATATACCAGTATTATCCTATTTAGAAAACTACACCTACACACTTTTATTATATTAATACTTGTATTATGGACAGAAGATCCATTGTATAAATTGGATATTGTAAATAACTTCATTGATTTCAATTTTGATTGTCAATCCTGATTCAAACAAAATAGAGTCAGGAAAATAAATTGAAAAAATTATTAACGTTACACAAAATTCAACCACTGACTTACTTAAGATAGTCTTTTAAAGTGTAGTGTGTATGTGAGTGTTGTAGTACTGTTGTGTTGTGTTGGATAATAAAATACTTGTGTATATGTTTAGTTGGTTAATGCAACATTACCCTACTTATACATAACCCTGGACACCAAACGTAGTCATCATCATCATCATACATTCTAGTCACAGAATAAGTCTGAGTGAGATCATGAAGAACTCCGCCAATGCCGGTCCCAAGCCCGGATGAAAAAGGAGGAGGGCGGCCTGCATGGAGGCCGTAAGGAGGCAGCCCCTCCACCATGCAAAGGCACAACAGGCCAATCACCTGTTTGCTTTAAATCACGATTACTAGCAACACAAGAGAGAAAACTGGACTGATTCTAAAGGCGACGAACTGGAACGGACTACGACTTATGGAACGTGGAACACAAGAAGTATATATGGGAAGGAAGAGGAGCTGGTGGAAGAGATGAGGAAAGCAAAACTAGAAATCTTGGCTATAACGGAAACAAAGAAAAAAGGACAAGGAGTCATGGATCTCGATGGCAACACGCTGCTCTAATTAAGATGGTTTGGCCATGTCTGCAGAATGGGAGAAGATCGGATACCACGACAAGCATGGGAAACAAAGAGCCAAGGATCCAGACCCCGAGGACGACCCAGAGTCCGCTGGGAGGACAACATTAGACAATCTTTGAAGGATCGAGGACTAGAATGGAACCAGGCCAGGAGGAAGACAGCCGATAGGATAGTCTGGCGCTCTCTCTTCCAAACCTCTACACCTCACGGTAGAAGGGGAACGACTAAGTAAGTAAGTAAGAGATCATGAAGGTGGTAGCAGAAAGGTACCCTGTAACTTAACATGATATTTATTATATTCAGGGACCTTCACAGCTGACCTCACTCAGTACACTAAGAGTACATAACAACAACATTTCATAACATCAAATCCACTACAGTATCCAACGTCGAAAAGATCTTCTATCCACACCCAGGGCCTTTCGTGTTCTCCTACCTGGTTCTTGGATGTCGTGGTATAAACAACCCATCTTAGCCTCTCTGCGAAAATGCCTGTACAATATAACAGTTACCTTCTGCAAAGTGATAAATTTGCATTTCAGATTCATTGCGCTTTTCATAATTATGCAGTTTAGTTTATTAATATATTATACGCTGGTGTCGTTTTGTTTCGTTGCAGCCAACTCATTGCAATTAGCATACGCCGCTGAAATAATTACTCGCGACTGTGTACAATAGGTGCGCACACGTGCGGACATGTAGTCACTACACTAATTCAAACAAACAAAATATTGAATAGCACATTTCATCGCTTGTGTTGTGCTGTAACAAAAATTAAGTGCGCAATTTTTGAACGGATCTTGTAACTTTCCTGTAGAACTTATAAAAATTAACCCAGACAACGGTAAGAGTTTTTTTTATATAACTTAAAGAAGAAAATTCGAACATGACATGAGTTTTGTAAGGGCAAAAAATATATTAATAACTGCATTGATATCTTGCTGCTGGCGTTAGTACATAAATATCAGCCGCGGGGAACTGAAAGGTAACGATAATGACCATCATGATCCGTAGGACACGTAGCAAATTTCAATAACATCCGTCAAGGGGTTGCAAAGTTACAACGTTCAATGTGTGGGCATGAATTTCCGAACGGACAATAGATCTTTTTAAATCTTCCTATTCTGTGCAGGCTTCCATTTACAGATTTTAGGATTAAAACGGTATGACTAGATCTTTTTTAATCTTCCTGTTCTGTGCAGGCTTCTATTCAAAGATTTTTGGATTAAAATGGTATGACTAGATCAAAGCAAATAAGGCCGTCATCAGTACTGTTTCTGGAAGAAGAAAAAAACTCTGGAGATACAAATAACCCCAAGCTGACCACTGCTTTGTTTGAAAATATTCAAGCAGACGTCTGAGAAGTGTATGAAGAAGAAGAAGAAGTATGACTAGATCACCAGCATGGAATATGTGGGAAGAAAGGAAAAATACCAGTGGTGAAGAAATGACGTTGAAGCTGGACAGGGCGCACATTGATGAAATCGGTTGATAGCATTGGTTGATAGCATTACACGGCAGTTTTTGATCAGGATTGCCTGTAGTAAGAGAAATAATGGATACTCAAGAACATATTGACCCGTATGTTACTGGGGCCCAAACGGGGAGCAAAGAATAGTAACGCTAGCCTACCATGCATGTCGTAAAAAGCGACTAAGGAAGGTAAGGCATGGGATCGGTTATCCCCATCCTGTAGACATTTTAAACAACAAAAACTTATCAGGGACAGGTCAACTAAAAGAAATAATTTAGTGCAGCCATCCAAGACAGCAGAAGGTCCTCTGGTTTGGAGGCTCATGACGCAACCCAAAGAAAGACGAAAAGAGTCTAGGTTGCCACTAACCTTTTTTTCTACGTGGAAAATTTCCAAGCTTGAAGTGAAAATGAAGGAAATAACTTGAACTAATGGCACGTGACAGGAGGACTTGGCATGTGTTTGTTGAAGACCTAATCTCACTGGGAAGCTAAAGGGTAATGATTGATTAAAGAACACATGGAAATGGGAGTTGGAGACAGACTTAAAAGAGATAAAGAAGTCATGGAAAGACCTTGAGCAGATAGCACAGGACAGAAATTCTTGGCGTGAATTTATTGGATACCTATGGTCCACAGGGAGCTAAAGGGTAATGTCGATCATGATGGTCATTATCATTACCTTTCAGTTCCCCGCGGCTGATATTTATGTACTAACGCCAGCAGCAAGATCGTCCATACAGGTCATGCATCTTGTAATAACAAAAACACAGTTTGATAGGTTGTATTCATCTACTGTACCACTGACGTCAGATGAGACAAAGTCCGGGTCTGTCAATGTATACTGATATTACTCTATTGTAAACGACATCAGTCAGGAGGTGAAATCAGATTCTCGTCTTGGCATACTAGTTATGTGTGTCTTCAGCTGTCAAAAGCAGAGCATGATTTACTGGTTGGTTATCAGTCCTGACAGTCTCCTGACTTATACATGAATCTTCGAGTTCTGCTGTTCGCTGGCTTTTTATAGCTGGCATTGATTAGTGCTCACAGAATAATTATCTCAGCCTATTACAGCTGCTACAATCTTCAACTTCTTCTCTGTGAAATAAGCTCGACAGCCAGCTCTAACTCCGGACATTTGGAAGCCGTTTTTTCTTAAGTTCTGTAGTTCTATGACTGCCTCCGAACTCCTAACAACTGTGCTGACTTCTCTCAAACTGTATTACCTGACTGATTGCTTTTTTCTAACGAGTTCTGCTTCATTTTGCAGTGAATGCTGAATTGGGGCGCATGGCCAGCTAGCTACTTCTATTTGTGGCACTCATTTAACATTTACCAAATTTTCTCACCTTGGATACTGCTATTCTTGTGTCAGGTTGAATGGAAATAGATGTTTTGGTCACATGTTTGGGCATTTGCCTTTAATTGCGAACTCGTCTTTACTCTGAAAATTATATTTACACCTTTGAAAAAAAAAAAAAAAAAAAAACTTAATTCTAACTGGCTGCAGGCAGAGTTAACCAAGCGTACATTTTCCAGGCTTAGATGAGTTTTGTGGTAAATTTGCACAATTTATGTATATCTCAATAGGTTTTAGACTACCTTTCTTATATCAAAATTCTTGTCTTAGCCAGAAACATTGGTGTCTACCGCCTGTCTAAGTACAATACACCAGCTTTACTGTTCATGTAGCTAATTATATTTAGTAAGGATTTGCCTGTAGTTACAGGATCAGTAATTTACTACATTCTAAGTTTGTTTTACAAAACCTGGATAGAAGCATAGCAAACGTTCCGTTAGGCCAGGGGCGTGTAACATACCCCACCTACAGACTAATTCATGATCTCCCAATACTATTTTGTATGCAGCATGTTTTGTTTTAAAATAATACAAACATATTGTTGTGGAATTTTTTTAAAGAAAATTTCAGCACCGGCATACAAAGGTATTCACAAGCCCTTCTTTGGAACAATTAATCTGGAAGTTGACCATTGTAAACTTTTATCTCAACGTGTGTTTAGCTTTGTTTTCTTGCTCGAAGTGTGTTGTCAATGATTTACACGGAAATGACGTACGGATTCGACTGAATGTAATTTTTATGTCTGTCTCTAGGTGTATTCGCGTGTCTGTATCTGCTTCTCTAGCTGTGATTCGATTCCGCATCAACAGCAGGAAAGTCGTCACCGTTACCAGAAGTGAAATATCGGAACTGCGCGGGCACTAATTTGACATTGTTTGGCACGCCTTCCACATTCAAGCTTAAATGCATAGCAGTCAGCTGAGTAGCGTAACATTAGCAGATAGTTACAACATTATAAATCGTTTAATAATGCGTTCTCTATGGCTGGTATTGCTGCTGGAAGTCCCAGTAGTAAGGAGTTAGATTACTAAGTGGTGAACAACTTAACACAGACTCGGTTTCAATGCGAGACTAGAAATAGAACTGGTCTTCAGTTTCTTTTAAATCAGGGGTTGGCAACCAGTCGATCCCGATCTACCTGTAGATCCCAGTAGGTGATTTGGTAGATCTTTAAGCGACTGCCGGAAAAATGGCTTTTTTAAACTAGACCTCTCCCGTTTACATTAAAGATCCCGGTGTCCCCGGGCTCAAAGATACTTTTTCGCATTCCTAGTGAAAACTTTGGAGCTGGCTACTAAAATATATTCTTGAACTACATGAGATAGAAATGCGATCTTTTCTTTGTAAGGTTCATCATGCCGTCCCTCAGCCCCCTTCCCGCGCTTAAGATTACACATATGTAAATGGTAGATCTTTGGAGAAGTTATTGTTACCAAAGTAGATTCCAGAAGTTCCTGGGTTGCCGATCCCTGCTTTAAATGAAAGCAGGAATAATCCGTTATCAAATAACGTTGTCCACCAGACCCTGGAAAACCCGCCTGCTGAATATCCCCCCTTCCTACAGCAAGAATTACATGAGTTTATTGTTTCCTTTCAGGAGAAATAAATTCCTGGTTGTGCCACTGCTCCTGCAATGAAGCACCGCTTGGTTGGTCTATAATTGGTTTGGAATTCATTATTCGGAGTGTGTTGTTTTGTATATATTTTTTACGTTCGAAGAACTGAGGTAGGGTGGGACAGGTAACCCATCCAGTGAAGACATAAAATATGCCGATACGACTGGCAGAATACAATAGTGAACTTCGTCAGAGTTTGTCAGGCAGGAACAAATTGTGAACCCCATGTGGTTCCTGTGGTCTCTAGGAAGACATACACTGTTACATCAAGCATGTCTTAGGAACCGAATGATGTAAGATGGTACCTGCGGTAGGTTGCATAATCATGCAAGATCACATGAGGGATTTCTGCAAGGGCAGGTTTCTTAACCTATGTTAACAGATTCTAGGGGGTCCATGTACATAACCAACAATTTTAACAATTTATTTTTTTATTTAATATTTTGTTTGGAAGGTTTTTGTACATTTTTTCCCCAAAGATGAGGTCCATAACCTTCATCGGGCAATCAAAGGGATCAATAACCTTCATTGGACCATCAAAGGGATCAATAACCTTCATCGGACCATCAAAGGGATTGTGACAGTATTGCCTTACCTGCTTTGCAGTAGTAGTCCAACAGTGGTCAAAACTCAAGAGTATCTAATATGGGCTTCAAAGGTATTTACCTTCGCACAAGATTACACTTGGCAGAGATGTAGATAGAAGAGTGATGACACTTCTATTACAAAGGGATTCTTCACAAGATATTCAGAATAAGCGAGAACAATACTGATTTGGCTGAGTATGTTAACTCTGTAATTCTGCCGACGCTTTTGTGAAGGATTTAAGCAATTATTATTACTTTCAGCTCGTTTAAGCCCCCAACCCTGATTTACTCAGTGGAATTCTATTATTCTAGTATAGCTCTGTTTAGAGTGTGTGTAGTAATTTGACTGAGACAAACATGCAGTAACTTTAAAATGATTAAATCGAAGTTAAATTTGTAACATTACAAATAACAACATTTAATATTCACTTTAGGTTTTAACAGTTGGAAATAATTTGAATAGTTATGGATCAAGAAAAGTTATCATCACAGTCTTTAAGGAATGTGAGATGTTACGAGAAGTTCAAGTGGCAGCATATATTTGAACTTAGCTGCCAATGACGGTTCTGCTCCTTCTTATGGGTTGGTTCTTTTCACTCTGCTCGCACTCGTCTCTGATCAAGGTTGTCGGGGGTAGCTCGTTTCCCAGAAATGTCAAGGAGAGTCTACCACGTGGATCCGTCGTCTTAAAGCTTAGGCCACGGTTCCCTTCTTGATCCAGAGATAGTACTTTCTGCTGGTACCACCAATAACTATGGTAAAAGAATAGAACGAAACGCTCTTCTGAGTATGGCGTATAGTTATTGGTTCCTGTCTTCCCATACCACCATCCCGATTACTCAGACTTTACCCGCGGGATAAACTTTCTTTACATTTAAATAGAATAGCTTTCATAGTTGCTTTATATTTAAATGAAAAGGTTAATAATACAGATATAGTCTGTTTACATATACATCTCCACTGATTGAAAAGTGTTCACAATATAAATTGAATATGTTTTCATTTATGTTTTACACTGATTGAAAAGTTTAAAACTTTCATTACTTTAAAATGAATATTTTCACATAGACATTTTCACTGGTTTAAAGCTTGAAAACTTACGTTAATTTTAAAGTGAATATGTTTATATGGACATTTACACTGCTTTGAAATTGTAAGTATTATACTTTAGAATGTACATCATTTCTTTTATCTTCCCCTCCCTGCTCCATAGGGAACCTAGAACTACTTTATGCTTTTAGTTCTCTTTACGAAACTAGCTAAAAGCAATCACCAGCCCTTGCAGTGGTAGTTCATAAAATCATCATACTATAAGCTGAGATTGCCAGCCTCAAACGACCGGGACATCCACCAGCGATTTTCACACATATAAATACTCACATGGTAATGCATACATATTAGTTCACATGTTAGTAAATGAAACACATATATACTGTTCAAAAAAAGAAACGCATAGCTACTGAAGGCACACACATAGCCATAATTTTGACATTCAATAGCTTTTTTAATTTAATGAGTTAATTGTTCAAATTGCACACAAGAATACCTTAGGGTTCAACCAATCTTCTTCTTCGTTCACCCGGGTTCAACCAATCAATTGGCAGTTGTTTTGCATCTGGGTCACGAGAGTTTTTTGGCGTACAGGCTTTCCCTTTGGTATGGTGAGTGGCCTCTTGCATCGATCAGCGACTGGCATCTCCTGGGCATGGATGCGATCAGACGTCTGATGTGGGCCTGTGGGATGGCTGCCCACTCTTCCTGGAGTGCCTGGAACAGATCACGACGATTGGCAGGATCAACGTCTCGGCGACAAACACGTCTATGCAGCTCATCCCACAGGTGCTCAATCGGACTCATGTCTGGAGACAGGGATGGCCAGGGAAGGGTGAGAATGTTGTTGGCAGTCAGGAACTGCGTGGTCAACCATGCACAGTGGGGTCTGGCGTTGTCCTGTTGAAACACTGACCTTTGGGCAGCCAAAAGTGGAAGGACATGGGGTCGAAGAATTTCATTGACGTATCGTTGCGCATTCAAGCCTCCTTCAATGTGCACCAATTGACTCCTTCCGTTGTAACTGATCATTCCCCACACCATTGCACCTCCACCACCGTGCGGCGGAGCTTCATCAACGCAATTTTGGGCAAAACGTTCATTTCGCCTACGGTAGACCCTACGCCGTCTATCATGACGCTGCAACAAAAAGAAAGATTCATCACTAAACCAGACACGTCTCCATTGATTGTCAGCTGCCCAGGGACGATGCTGGATGGCCCAAAGAAGTCGATTTTGGCGAGGGCGGCGCGTAAGGACAGGTCCTCGGTGAGGTCGTTGTGCCCAAAGTCCAGCGTCATGCAGTCTATTCCGGACAGTTTAATCAGACACATGACGTCTTGCAGGCAATGACTGGGCAGTTGAGTGTCGTGAAATATTCTAATCCCCATATATAAATTATCAGGTAAATATAAAGCCTAACAAATAAATTCTAATAAAGAAAAGAGCAATGGTAAAATAACAGTGCTGTCACAAAGAATGTACTCGAAATCCCCTTTGTTTTATGCTTCGTCTGCAAATTGTAACGTTTCCACGTTAAATATAAGCCACTGCATAAATACAAGCGTTTCCAAAACACATTAAAACGGGTATTGCATTTCTAAGAAAAACATTGAGAGGCACACTGCGTATTGACCTAAATTAATCCTAACATTAATTATACTACGTTACCAAAACGAACGAACAGATGGACTAAAGGATAGAGAGAAGGGAGGGCTGAAAATCAGGAACGCATGCAAAATTAAACACGCGTCTCGCTATTAATGCCACCCCAACAAGCGTAACGCGATACACAATTACTACTATCACGCGTGTAAGGCCACATGCACTAACTTTTTCGGACGGACAGTGATAAAAAACACTAACCTTCCCAGAGTTAGGTTTTAAAATCCTGAAAAACGCTTATTAGAAAAGATAACATTAGATGGGTTTACGTTTGAAAACATTACAGTACCCAGACAGCACATCTTCGAAACAGGAGGTAGAAGAAATTGCATATTTTGAACGCAGCCACGTAGCTCTTTTAAATTTGTATATTTGGGTTCCTTAGGGCTTGCTGACAAAGAATATGTAAAACGTTACGCAAATAGTCTAGGAATTAACAAGTTATAGCCAAAATAAAATGATGGTGCTGTCAGACAACACCCAAAATCAGAATCGCTCAGTGGTAGATTTTTTAAACCACCATTGTACGGGAAATGGGCCACAAGTTACATTTGAACTGATTGGCTGGAATGATATGTAAGGCTAAACACGATTAGTCGGACTATAAATGCTATCCTTGGTTGTTAGGGGAGACGTAGGAAGGTAAAATTTTTTCAAACACTTGTCGAAACGTGGCTCCATTGGCCAGACTCGCTGATATAATCAATTAGGAGCGTTAGTTCGAGACCACTAGTTCAAATAAGCTTGATAAAGCAACAGTGCGTTGAAGCCAGCTCATATTTTTGCTAAATAAAAGCCTGGAACATAAGCAGATGGGAATTTGTGCCAGTATTTGTGCCAGAATTCATTGCTAGTCAACGTATCTGTGTTTATTTCCATGAATTGTGGTAAGCTTGAAACATTCAGTATCTTTTAATGAAAATTGAATGTGAATTGTTAGTTTATGCCTGTATATATGTGTAGTTCAGTAGCAAACATGATGTAAAGCCTATAATGCTCCAGCCTGAACAGAAGGTGTCGGAGGAAAGTAAAACGGCATGGAATGGCCAAACAGTACACTGACACCTAGATGATTGATTAGACAGAAATAATGCTGGAATTGCAGAGGCGTAGTAACCATTAGGGAGGGAAATACTGGTATAAAGTATTTCAGATGAAGCTGACAGTTGGCCTAACGCTCTGAACTCAATATTTGTGATGTATTGTGCTCAGTGTAGAACTAGAGTATCAATTAGTTATGAAGTAGAGGGTACGTCCTTCTTGTTTTCAGGGACCGTGGTCTTGATGGTATTGAGCAGCACCTGGTCAGAGCTTTGCTGAATCCAGAGTCGGACAGCATACTCCTTGGTCCATTTAGCTATCAGTGAGGTGTCTCCAGAGCCCAGGGGAGAAATCGAGCAGAGGAGTCTTTTCCTGCCGCCATCACGCAAGATAAGCTGATGTGGCCAGCTGAGCTCAACATGATGTACCCCCATCTTAAAATGACCTTGTAAAAATAACATTAAAAGGGGAATTTAATTGTTTTAATATCAGGAACTGAGAACATCTCCAATACTAGTTCCAATAAAGACAAACTATTGAAGTCATGATGACAAATACCAACAGAGCTTGAACAAAACAAAACCAGTATTACCTCATATTACTACTACACAACTGACACACATAGGATACTTTTAATAACATATGTCACTACAATATTCATATTGATAAATTCTGTACATATAACTTGTAATTAAAATTGATTGTGATTCCTGGTTCCCTTTGTATTTGAATCAGGACACATATACATTCATGACAGCAATGAATACATATTGTTATTTGAAAAGTTATCAGTGACTCCTTTAAGATATCCTTGTAGAGTGTTTTATGTATGTGAGTGTCACAGTGTTGTCAAGTGTAGTGGAATAAATTAAATTGTTTATCTGTCTGTTGTTGTTTTGACTTACACTTCATCATACACATACCCTAGACATATAACGTAGTCATCACACTATTCCAGAATAATTCTGACTGAGATATACATATGTGGCAGCAAGTAAGGTTATATATAATACACTACTCTTATTAGATATATATATACCTTCACAGCTGATCTCAGTCAGTACACTAAGTCCCCTATAAATATTTATAACATCCCACTTCACCACATATATTGGGGTCTCGCTCGTCCGGGATTTTGAATCTTTACCTATTAAAAATAGTGGGGGTAATTCACTTCAGGGAATATAAGAATTAAAAGGTATCCTTGGGTGGAATTAAATAAGGTTGAGCTCACGGTGCCTGTGTTGTCCATTAGATATATATTTAGAGATTGAATTGTTGGTTAGACATTGTATAAATTTACCTGATAGACAATGGCGGACCTGGCCAAATTTCGATCTGCTGCTGTTCAGACTGCAAAAGAGTTAGGATTAGATGGGCAAGTTATGGTTGCCTATGTCACTACGGAATGTGACAAATTTATTGAACGCGAAGAAAGAAGGTTTGAAGCCGAAAGAAAGTTAGAGGCTGAAAAAGAAATTAAGAGGTTGCAGATTGAGGCTGAGGCTAAGAAATTGGAAGCAGAAAGAGAAGAGAAGAAATTAGCTGCAGAAAGGGAAGCCGAGGAAAGAAGACAGGCTGCAGAAAGAGAAGAGAAGAAATTAGCTGCAGAAAGGGAAGCCGAGGAAAGAAGACAGGCTGCAGAAAGGGAAGCAGAAGAAAGAAGATTGACTGCAGAGAGGGAAGCAGAAAAGGAGGAGAAGAGATTACAAAGGGAACATGAGTTACGACTAAGGGAGTTTGAGTTTCAAGGCCATGCTCCTGAAAATGGTGCCAGTCCCTTTGCCTCTGATGCCACTGCTAGCCAAGGAGCCTCAACCTCAGCTATGAATTTTCATTTAGATCATTTTGTTGAGAAAGACGATGATATAGAGAGCTACCTAAATAGGTATGAACTATTAGCTACCACGTATGGGTTAGAGAGAGAGAGGTGGAGCTTAAAGTTATCTCAAGGACTTCGTGGGGCAGCTTATGAAGTTTTTGCAAAAATGAGCAGAGGTGATCAGGAAAATTATGACATGCTAAAGCAGGCTCTTTTGTTAAGATATGAAAAGAATGCAGAATTTTATAGAAAAAAAAATTAGGAATGCTAAACTACTGTCAGGTGAAACCTATCACCAGTTCTCTGCATGAATAGAGACATACTTGGAGAAATGGACTTCTCTGGGGAAAACCCAAGATCTTAAGGAAATGGTCCTTATAGAGCAATTAAGAGAGTCCATGGCTCCAGACCTGAGAAAGTTTCTCATGGAACAAGGTGCAGAGAGGCTGGGTGAGTTGCTAAATGTTGCTGAAAGGTATCAAGCAGCTCAAGCAGAGGTAACAGGTAATAAAAAGAAACAAGTGGATAACTTTAGGGCACCACAGAACTTTAATAAATTTTGATCCTAGGGATCA
This sequence comes from Oreohelix idahoensis, assembly GCA_024509875.1. Classification (NCBI taxonomy): domain Eukaryota; kingdom Metazoa; phylum Mollusca; class Gastropoda; order Stylommatophora; family Oreohelicidae; genus Oreohelix; species Oreohelix idahoensis. The sequence goes on along the minus strand of JAMPIV010001391.1, from coordinate 118,342 downwards.
AAACAAAGGTAAGCACCAATTTGATAGGCCACGGTATGAAAATAAAAATAAATTCCCACAATTCGATGAAAGGAAATATGATGAAAGAAAATCTTTCAACCAAGGAAAAAGGTGGTGTAAGAATTGTCAGATGGACAATCATGACACTGACCGTTGCAGAAGGAAACCTGTGTATATGGCAACCCTTCAGATCAGGTCGACCTCAAGACAGGAGGAGGATATTATGTTGGATACCACTCCAGAAGAGATGAGGAAGGCACAGGCTGAGGACAAAACACTCAAGCCTTGTTTCAGGAAATTGTCAACTTGTCATACAACTCCAGGCAAGGGAGATTTTTACATGAAAAACAAGTTGATGTATAGGAAGACTGGAGCTAGATCCAAAGGTCAGGGACAGCTGGTACTTCCTAAAAGATATAGGGCAGACTTAATAAGGAGCCTACATGTGAAACCAGATGGGGACCATGAGAAGATAAGTACCATCATTCAAAAGGTGGCTCACAATTATTATTGGCCCAAAGCAAGATGGGACATTGAGAATTTTGTAGAAAGGTGTAGCATAGCACATGAGGGAACACCCACAAGTGGGAACATTGATCAGGACCTGGACACGCCACGGGGCAAAATTAGGCCTGACAATAAAAAGAAATATAGATTTGATAAAGTGGACCAAATGGAATGGGAAGCCCCTTTTCACGGACAAGCTTCACTTAACTGTTTTACAATGGCCACTATGCGGAGAGTGCAAAAAGATGTCTTACCCCAGGATAAGCCGAAAATCCCTCAATCGGACTTAGACAAACTGGAGGAAGAAGATGTAGAGAGGAAATCTCTCATCAAGAATTTTAAGTGGGGAGAAAGCCCCAAAAGAAAAATTGGTAGCGGTCGTTTTATGAATGATAATTCTGGGAGGAAAAATCATCACTATAAAGCTTCGAGTGGAAGAGACTATACCGGTGCATGGACAAATAGGTCCACAAAATTAAAGGTCCATATGTAGCTTTGTTAAGAACGTGGACTGATGAAAAGGCAGAGGAAAACATTACATCTTCATACCAATATGTGAATGAGCTGACCACTCGTTCAAAAACTGGCTGGAAACTTGCCAATGAAAATTTGAAACAAGCCAGGAAGAAACATGCTGCCTATTATAACAGGAAGGCGAAAAACATAAATTCGGCTGTGGGAGAGAAGGTACTGCTTCTTTTGCCCGGGAGTCAGAATAAGTTACAAATTGGATGGCAGGGTCCATATACAGTTCTAGAGAAGGTGTCTAGAACAAATTATAAGATAGATAAGAAGGGGAAAGAAAAAATATATCATGTGAATCTCCTGAAGAAATATTTGGAAAGAGAACATCAGGAAGAGACACACTTGTTGACCTTGTCCATCGCCATGGAGATGAAAAAGGAACCACTTTCATCATTTGAATATCCATTACACCCCTGTGAGACAGCAGCACAGGTGAAAATCAGTACACATTTAACGAAAACTCAGAAAGAGAGAGTGCAACAGGTTCTAAATAATCATGCAGAGGTGTTAACAGACCGACCAGGGCATACAAACCCATTGGAATATGATATGAAACTGATAGACCCCACACCTGTCTGTATGAAACCATATTCGATTCCGTTTGCTAAGGAGAAAGCTTTGAAGGAAGAGATAGACTATCTGTTGAAGGAAGGAATTATTTCGCACAGTGAATCTTCGTATAGTTCCGGTGTTGTACTCTTAAGGAAGCCCTCTGGAGAACATAGACTCTGTATAGATTACAGGAGACTGAATGCTATTACAGAAGGACAGGTAGATCCATTGCCGGATACAAATCAGCTGTTTGCCAGACTAAATAAAGCTAAATATTTCTCAAAAGTGGATTTGAGTAAAGGACACTATGAGTTTAATAGATTGCCATTTGGATTGAAGAATGCGTCTAGTGTCTTCTCTAGAACGATGAGAAAATTGTTGGATGTAAACATTTCGGAGGAACGTAATGAATCCCTGAGTTGCCTCTTTGATTGAGGATATTCCGAATGTTTCATACAGGATAATAAGAAGATTATGGGACCCACTACGAAAACTTTGCTATCACCAGGTATATGTTATCTCCTCATAACGTACATTTTGAGGAAAATATAATGTTCTCTGGACATGTCATTGCGCAGACTCAGAGAAGAGAAATGGTGAATACGGGTTGCGAAGCAGCATTAAGACAAGCACTCACACTTGCGGCTGTTCAGTAACATAACCGAAATATATTATTGGTTGTAGAAGTCTGAGGCAGATTTCATGAGTAGTGCCTACTCTGAATGGACCCAACTACATAAAACCATGATAGCACCACAGCAGAGTAAAGTCAAGTTGACTTACATTTATCTATGTGTATATAGAATAAAGGACTGACATGGGATGTCTGTTTTAAGAGGGGAGGTGTCGTGAAATATTCTAATCCCCATATATAAATTATCAGGTAAATATAAAGCCTAACAAATAAATTCTAATAAAGAAAAGAGCAATGGTAAAATAACAGTGCTGTCACAAAGAATGTACTCGAAATCCCCTTTGTTTTATGCTTCGTCTGCAAATTGTAACGTTTCCACGTTAAATATAAGCCACTGCATAAATACAAGCGTTTCCAAAACACATTAAAACGGGTATTGCATTTCTAAGAAAAACATTGAGAGGCACACTGCGTATTGACCTAAATTAATCCTAACATTAATTATACTACGTTACCAAAACGAACGAACAGATGGACTAAAGGATAGAGAGAAGGGAGGGCTGAAAATCAGGAACGCATGCAAAATTAAACACGCGTCTCGCTATTAATGCCACCCCAACAAGCGTAACGCGATACACAATTACTACTATCACGCGTGTAAGGCCACATGCACTAACTTTTTTCGGACGGACAGTGATAAAAACACTAACCTTCCCAGAGTTAGGTTTTAAAATCCTGAAAAACGCTTATTAGAAAAGATAACATTAGATGGGTTTACGTTTGAAAACATTACAGTACCCAGACAGCACATCTTCGAAACAGGAGGTAGAAGAAATTGCATATTTTGAACGCAGCCACGTAGCTCTTTTAAATTTGTATATTTGGGTTCCTTAGGGCTTGCTGACAAAGAATATGTAAAACGTTACGCAAATAGTCTAGGAATTAACAAGTTATAGCCAAAATAAAATGATGGTGCTGTCAGACAACACCCAAAATCAGAATCGCTCAGTGGTAGATTTTTTAAACCACCATTGTACGGGAAATGGGCCACAAGTTACATTTGAACTGATTGGCTGGAATGATATGTAAGGCTAAACACGATTAGTCGGACTATAAATGCTATCCTTGGTTGTTAGGGGAGACGTAGGAAGGTAAAATTTTTTCAAACACTTGTCGAAACGTGGCTCCATTGGCCAGACTCGCTGATATAATCACTTAGGAGCGTTAGTTCGAGACCACTAGTTCAAATAAGCTTGATAAAGCAACAGTGCGTTGAAGCCAGCTCATATTTTTGCTAAATAAAAGCCTGGAACATAAGCAGATGGGAATTTGTGCCAGTATTTGTGCCAGAATTCATTGCTAGTCAACGTATCTGTGTTTATTTCCATGAATTGTGGTAAGCTTGAAACATTCAGTATCTTTTAATGAAAATTGAATGTGAATTGTTAATTTATGCCTGTATATATGTGTAGTTCAGTAGCAAACATGATGTAAAGCCTATAATGCTCCAGCCTGAACAGAAGGTGTCGGAGGAAAGTAAAACGGCATGGAATGGCCAAACAGTACACTGACACCTAGATGATTGATTAGACAGAAATAATGCTGGAATTGCAGAGGCGTAGTAACCATTAGGGAGGGAAATACTGGTATAAAGTATTTCAGATGAAGCTGACAGTTGGCCTAACGCTCTGAACTCAATGTTTGTGATGTATTGTGCTCAGTGTAGAACTAGAGTATCAATTAGTTATGAAGTAGAGGGTACGTCCTTCTTGTTTTCAGGGACCGTGGTCTTGATGGTATTGAGCAGCACCTGGTCAGAGCTTTGCTGAATCCAGAGTCGGACAGCATACTCCTTGGTCCATTTAGCTATCAGTGAGGTGTCTCCAGAGCCCAGGGGAGAAATCGAGCAGAGGAGTCTTTTCCTGCCGCCATCACGCAAGATAAGCTGATGTGGCCAGCTGAGCTCAACATGATGTACCCCCATCTTAAAATGACCTTGTAAAAATAACATTAAAAGGGGAATTTAATTGTTTTAATATCAGGAACTGAGAACATCTCCAATACTAGTTCCAATAAAGACAAACTATTGAAGTCATGATGACAAATACCAACAGAGCTTGAACAAAACAAAACCAGTATTACCTCATATTACTACTACACAACTGACACACATAGGATACTTTTAATAACATATGTCACTACAATATTCATATTGATAAATTCTGTACATATAACTTGTAATTAAAATTGATTGTGATTCCTGGTTCCCTTTGTATTTGAATCAGGACACATATACATTCATGACAGCAATGAATACATATTGTTATTTGAAAAGTTATCAGTGACTCCTTTAAGATATCCTTGTAGAGTGTTTTATGTATGTGAGTGTCACAGTGTTGTCAAGTGTAGTGGAATAAATTAAATTGTTTATCTGTCTGTTGTTGTTTTGACTTACACTTCATCATACACACATACCCTAGACATATAACGTAGTCATCACACTATTCCAGAATAATTCTGACTGAGATATACATATGTGGCAGCAAGTAAGGTTATATATAATACACTACTCTTATTAGATATATATATACCTTCACAGCTGATCTCAGTCAGTACACTAAGTCCCCTATAAATATTTATAACATCCCACTTCACCACATTGAGGAAGCTGTTGTAAACCTGTCTCTGAGGTGACGAAGCCGAATAAAGCGATCCTCCGCTGCTGTTGTCACTCTGGGTCGTCCACTGCTATGCCGGTCTTCAACTGAGCCAGTGGCTTGGAGCCGGTGCCAAAGTCGACTGATGGTACTCTGATGCACGTTTAGATGCATGGCAACCTGACTTTGACTTTCGCCTGCATGCAGTCGGCCAATAGCAATGTTCCTTAAATTTATCGATAGAGACGCCATAAATGTCTGCTTGAAAATGAACTGAATTTTTTTTTGTGTGTAAGTTAACCTTTTATAGGGTTTCAGTTGCGTAGTCAGTGAATAGTGTTCACCCCAAATTTTGTTGCTTTCACGTGCGCGCAACTTGAGCTGTGGTAAAAAATTGCATCATAAACATTATTGACCACTGCGTTGTAACGATTACAAAAACGAACGCAATTCAGGTCAACACGTACATTTGACACTGTAAAGAACATTTGAGGCTGGTTTTTATATACCCTAGCACCAAATTTTACTTACAAACTCATAAAAACGCGCCCTCGGATAGCTATGCGTTTCTTTTTTTGAACAGTATAGAATGAAAAAATGCACACTTCCGCCAATCTTGGCTACAGACTTGTTGCTCAGATGAATAATAGAGACGAGCCGGTCTCTTACATGCGTCTGGGGTGTCTTTAATTTGACAATAGATTCACTCTCTGACTCCGTGTGTTTCAGTTTTCCATAGTCCTGGTTTTCCTTGTTACAATGCTAGAGATTTCCTGTGCTGTTTTTTGTAAGTGCTTTTGGAATACTCTAATAAAAGGTCCAGTCCGATAAAAGGAATTCTTGAATTCTAACTTGGCAAGTCTGGGTTCTTCTGGCGAACGTGTCTCACAGCAGTTTTTGCACAGTGAAGTGGGTTTGAACAAACGCCAGGTTATATTCCCCCTCAATGTTGTTATGAAACAAATCAGAAAGATCCAATCATTTCAAATCATGCCGGGCGGGTGTGATATTTTCAAAATAGTCCCACGTGAAATAAGGAGCGTGCTGCAAAGGTCAGTATTACCATATATGGACATCTGATGCCTTGCATACACTCTCACAGACAGATCGGTAGACACACATGACACCATGGGTAAGCTGTAATACTTATTACTTTATTAAAAAGTAATGTGGGTGTATCAAGGATGACACGGAAGCGCTTATGTCACACTTGTCTGCCCACGTGTGTCACACAGACAGTAATTTCGTTATCTGTCGTATGGGTACGCAAACACTCCGTGTTTGCCCAGCTTGTTAACAAACGAGTCGCTTATCAGCGGTTTAATCTAAACACGCCGGCGCTCATCTTATCCAGTTGCTTATCGCAGGCTGGGATAAACATTATCTGTAAGGAGTGTCACAAATGTTTGAACATAAAAACTACTTGCTCCTTAGCCGATAATGAGAAGAATTGGTACTTTTAAAAGTACACAAATAAAAATCAGTACAAAATATGTCTCTGATCCTGTCGGAGTGAAACCGAGATCGTGAAGAGGTCGTCCATTTCGTCACAGGGATCCATAACCTTCATCGGACAATCAAAGGGATCCATAATCTTCATCGGACAATCAAAGGGGTCCATAACTTTCATAGAACAATCAAGTGGATCCATAACCTTCATCGGACAATCAAAGGGATCCATAATCTTCATCGGACAATCAAAGGGGTCCATAACTTTCATAGAACAATCAAGTGGATCCATAACCTTCATCGGACAATCAAAGAAGTCAATGTCTCAAAGAAAAAGTATAGAAACCTTGCGCTAGAGGGTCAGGTACAGCCAGGGAAAAATTGAAAAGGAAGAAGGTGCATATTGTCCACATTTAGGATGAATTTTTGTCATAATCTTTTCTAACATAGTGCATATTCCTTCATGGCTTTAGGGTGAAGAAAATTTTTTCTGTCTGTTTTTTTTTTTTTTTTTTATGTAGAGGGGAACAGGAGATACGTTTTTTTTTTTCTTCTTTAGCATAAGAATGTGGCTACGATGTATTTTTTATTGTGCTGTCATTTTGCATCCGTGCACTTGGTGCATATTTTCTTATGCACGCGTTTGAGTCGTTTCTTATCTTGTGATTGCACAGCGGGTGTCCTTAGCATCATTAGTCGTAAGCTCCAGTTAAGACGGACATGGACAAGTAATCATCCTGTCATAGTTGACCGACTGACTTAATAATTTCTCATTCTAATGTAGAGCTGGAAGAATGTCAGGGAAATAATCTTAAGTATGGAAAATAGCAGTAGTTGTCACCATCATCAGCTGCCATCTCCACATCGAAGGTCCGCTGCAGTGAATCTCCATCTTATGTCACTGGTCTTTATTGTGCACTCTGATAGACACTCTTTCCTGTCCATCTTTTGATGTTATCTTCCCACTTATAGCGCTGATAGACACTCTTTCCTGTCCATCTCTTGATGTTATCTTCCCACTTATAGCGCTGTCTTCCACTTACACGTTTGCCTTCAGCTGTTCCTTCTATTGTTGTCTTCCTTAAGGCGTTAATTATTTAATCTTTACATGATCAACATATTTTAGCTGTCTAATTTTGATCTCCTTCATTAATTCCATGTCATTCCTACGTTTCTAGGACCTCTTTATTTGTTTTCTTCTCTTTCCATGAGACATGCTCCATTCTTCTATATATCCACGTCTCTACGGCATCAATTCTTTCTTCTGATTGCTTGTCCATTGTCCATATTTCTACACCATACAATAAAGTATATGTACATATAACATTTGATGATTCTCAGTTTGAATTTGTGAGTTAGATGTTAGTATATATCTCATGTTGTTGAATGTAGCTTTAGCCATTCCTGTTCTCTTCTAGATTTCTGTTTCGCACCTGCCTCTTCTCTTATTATATGACCAAGAAATGAGAAACTCATGTTTCACATTGTTGTCCCCTTTTATTAATTTAATATCGTATTACTGGCAAATGTGATTGGCATTTTTCAGCGCGGTTAAGGGTAGATGTGGTAGTTTTAACAGTTTCTGTTATTTTGAGATGGCGCACTTACTGGAAACATCAATACGGTAATCGTAAAAGCCTTGCTGGCTAACTGTCGTGCATTTCTGGTGATGATGCAGTTTGAAATACGTATTATAAATCTTCGTGAAAATTATAGAACACCACGTCGTAAACTAAGCGTCAGTTGTGAAGTGCATAGTGATGGTTCAAGGCACACAAGTGTGGATAGCGCCGCTGCTGATCTCTATTGACAATATAAAAAAATGGATGCGACTTTGCATTAATGCTTCAATGAGTGGAGTGAATACAGTGATTGGATGTAGTTGTAGCGAGAGGAAAGATATAATGATGGTGATATTATCCTGGACAAATAGATGTATCAGATATACCAGGATAGTGCCAGATAAGAGACTGGTCTTACAAGAAATACCCCATTCTCTGAAAAGAGTAATGGTGTATCAACATCAAAGGTATAGTCAAGCTGTATAGGTTCCTAGATGAGATAATGTACTATCTAGATTCCTATGGGCTCCTCTCCAGACTAACCTTAGACAATGACTCTGCTAGGGGTAATTAACTACAGAACTTACTTACTTACTTAGTCGTTCCTCTTCTACCGTGAGGTGTAGAGGTTTGGAAGAGAGAGCGCCAGACTATCCTATCGGCTGTCTTCTTCCTGGCCTGGTTCCATTCTAGTCCTCGGTCCTTCAAAGATTGTCTAATATTGTCCTCCCAGCGGACTCTGGGTCGTCCTGGAGGTCTAGATCCCTGGCTCTTTGTTTCCCATGCTTGTCGTGGTAGCCGATCTTCTCCCATTCTGCAGACATGGCCAAACCATCTTAGTTGGGACTGTTCTATTTGGGTCTGCAGCTACACAACAAGAACTTTAAACCAAATTTAAATAATTCACTGAAGACTCTGGGTACAATTTATAATTTATTTATATACAAGATCTTTTCTTCTTTGTTCTTTGTTAATTTTCAAATAAAATTCAATTGATTGCAAAATAAATTATGGGTCACTTTCATATACACAACATATTTACAGTTAATGTCTTAAACTAATATAGTTCTTATTCACTGTTTTCTTGCTTCCTGATGGAATCTGTCTCTACTTTTGTGCTTTCGTGTATAGATGAATATAAATGTTACTTTATGACTCATATGACTGTCAAATGTCTTCTATATACACCACAGCGTTTTCATCATCACATAATTTATTCGTAGGTGGGTTTATGGTATTTGAAAGTTGAAGTAGCCTAACACTGAGCTACTTATCTGAAACAAAGTCCTTCCTAGGCATCGTACAGCAGTATGATTGGATAGAACCCCACCACTGCGGGTCCTCCACTCGTCAAGATGACACAGTTAATACTGGCAAAAGCTCTGACAAACTTGAACATCTATTTGCTGACTTGGTCACTATAGGTTTTGTATGACACTCAGGGCAGGATATAACCTGAAACAATATATACAACCTACGTAGTATCGCTCATTGTCTCCTTAGCCAGTCAGGAGGTATAATGAGACAGTTCAGACAAGCTGTGGTTAATCACAAGAGACATAGTAAGTCATGAATAACACAATTCATTCCAGTTCTAGCACAATAGTTCAGTAATTCACTTGTTACAGTTTTGTCCATGATTTGTTTCTATAAAATCATATAGGCCTTATGGTAATCATTGTGTCATATATAAAATAATACAGAAAATCAATCTGTTATAGTCATTCTTTCCTCCAGTTTGGATAGTCCTTTCCAGCAAGCATAATATCTGTAACATGCTTTCCACAAACCACTAGCTCAATCCATTCGTTCTACTGATTTAATACAATTAAACCCTGGGTTTTCCTCCAGAAATAACACAGTGTGATTCTACACATACCTAATTAACCATTAACACACATTGATAATATGTTTACATATATATATATATATATATATATATATATATATATATATATATATATATATATATATATATATATATATATATATATATATATATATTGTGTGGTGAGATGGGATGTTATAAATATGTATAGGGGACTTAGTGTACTGACTGAGATCAGCTGTGAAGGTATATATATCTAATAAGAGTAGTGTATTATATATAACCTTACTTGCTGCCACATATGTATACCTCAGTCAGAATTATTCTGGAATAGTGTGATGACTACGTTGTATGTCTAGGGTATGTGTATGATGAAGTGTAAGTCATAACAACAACAGACAGATAAACAATTTAATTTATTCCACCACACTTGACAACACTGTGACACTCACATACATATAACACTCTAAAGGATATCTTAAAGGAGTCACTGATAACTTTTCAAATAACAATATGTATTCATTGCTGTTATGAATGAATATGTGTCCTGATTCAAATACAAAGGGAACCAGGAATCACAATCAATTTTACTTACAAGTTATATGTACAGAATTTATCAATATGAATATTGTAGTGACATATATTATTAAAAGTATCCTATGTGTGTCAGTTGTGTAGTAGTAATATGAGGTAATACTGGTTTTGTTTTGTTCAAGCTCTGTTGGTATTTGTCATCATGACTTCAATAGTTTGTCTTTATTGGAACTAGTATTGGAGATGTTCTCAGTTCCTGATATTAAAACAATTTACTTCCCCTCTTAAGTTTATGTTACAATGTTATTTTAAGATGGGGGTACATAATTTTGAGCTCAGCTGGCCACATCAGCTTATCTTGCGTGATGGCGGCAGGAAAAGACTCCTCTGCTCGATTTCTCCCCTGGGCTCTGGAGACACCTCACTGATAGCTAAATGGACCAAGGAGTATGCTGTCCGACTCTGGATTCAGCAAAGCTCTGACCAGGTGCTGCTCAATACCATCAAGACCACGGTCCCTGAAAACAAGAAGGATGTACCTTCTACGTCATAACTAATTTATACTCTCTTTTTACACTGAGCACAATACATCACAAACATTGAGTTCAGAGCGTTAGGCCAACTGTCAGCTTCATCTGAAATACTTTATACCAGTATTAACCTCCTTAATGGTTACTACGCCTCTGCACTTCCAGCATTATTTCTTTCTAGTCAATCATCTAGGTGTCAGTGTACTGTTTGGCCATTCCATGCCGTTTTACTATCCTCCGACACCTTCTGTTCAGGCTGGAGCATTATAGGCTTTACATCATGTTTGCTACTGAACTACACATATATACAGGCAAAAATTAACAATTCACATTCAATTTTCATTAAAAGATACTGAATGTTTCAAGCTTACCACAATTCATAGAATAAACACAGATACGTTGACTAGCAATGAATTCTGGCACAAATACTGGCACAATTCCCATCTGCTTATGTTCCAGGCTTTATTTAGCAAAAATATGAGCTGGCTTCAACGCACTGTTGCTTTATCAAGCTTATTTGAACTAGTGGTCTCGAACTAACGCTCCTAAGTGATTATATCAGCGAGTCTGGCCAATGGAGCCACGTTTCGACAAGTGTTTGAAAAAATTTTACCTTCCTACGTCTCCCCTAACAACCAAAGATAGTATTTATAGTCCGACCAATCGTGTTTAGTCTTATATTTGTTGCGCTCCAATCAATTTGGAGTTTACATGGTAGGCTATTTCCGTACGCACGGTTTTTTTTTTAAACACGTTATAAAAAAATTTTATGAGCAGAAATGATTTCATGCTGTCAGGCATCCCCACTATTTTATTTTGGTTATAACTTGTTAATTCCTAGACTATTTGCGTAACGTTTTACATATTCTTTGTCAGCAAGCCCTAAGGAACCCAAATATACAAATTTAATAGAGCTAATATGCTGCGTTCAAAATATGCAATTCCTTCTACCTCCTGTTTCGAAGATGTGCTGTCTAGGTACTGTAATGTTTTCAAACGTAAACCCATCTAATGTTATCTTTTCTAATAAGAGTTTTTCAGGATTTAAAAACCTAACTCTGGGAAGGGTAGTGAATTTATCACTGTCCGTCCGAAAAAGTTAGTGCATGTGGCCTTACACGCGTGATAGTAATTGTGTATCGCGCGACGCGTGTTTAGTGTTGCACGTGTTCGGCTTTATGCCTCTCCCTTCTCTCTATCCTTTAGTCCATCTGTCTTTAGTTACGCCGTGTATAAAATGGAATGAATGAAATATTAAAATTAGGTCATTGTTCAGCTTGGTATCTCAATGTTTTTGCAAGAAATACAGCACACGTTTCATTGAAGAACGCGGGTAATAATACAGTAGGCTTTTACTATCAACGTGAAAGCGTTACAGTTTGCAGACGAAGCAGAAAACAAGGGGGATTTCGAGTACAGTTATTGTGACAGCACTGTTATTTTACCATTGCTCTTTTCTTTATTAGAATTTATTTGTTAGGCTTTATATTTACCTTTTAATTTATATATGTGGATTAGAATATTTCACGACACCTCCCCTCTTAAAACAGACATCCCATGTCAGTCCTTTATTCTATATACACATAGATAAATGTAAGTCAACTTGACTTTACTCTGCTGTGGTGCTATCATGGTTTTATGTAGTTGGGTCCATTCAGAGTAGGCACTACTCATGAAATCTGCCTCAGACTTCTACAACCAATAATATATTTCGGTTATGTTACTGAACAGCCGCAAGTGTGAGTGCTTGTCTTAATGCTGCTTCGCAACCCGTATTCACCATTTCTCTTCTCTGAGTCTGCGCAATGACATGTCCAGAGAACATTATATTTCCCTCAAAATGTACGTTATGAGGAGATAACATATACCTGGTGATAGCAGAGTTTTCGTAGTGGATCCCATAATCTTCTTATTATCCTGTATGAAACATTCGGAATATCCTCAATCAAAGAGGCAACTCAGGGATTCATTACGTTCCTCCGAAATGTTTACATCCAACAATTTTCTCATCATTCTAGAGAAGACACTAGGCGCATTCTTCAATCCAAATGGCAATCTATTAAACTCATAGTGTCCTTCTGAGGTACTAAAAGCTAGGTATGGTCTAACCTCAGGCTTTACTGGAATCTGATAGTATCCTTTACTCAGATCCACTTTTGAGAAATATTTAGCTTTATTTAGTCTGGCAAACAGCTGATTTGTATCCGGCAATGGATCCACCTGTCCTTCTGTAATAGCATTCAGTCTCCTGTAATCTATACAGAGTCTATTTTCTCCAGAGGGCTTCCTTAAGAGTACAACACCGGAACTATACGAAGATTCACTGTGCGAAATAATTCCTTCCTTCAATAGATAGTCTATCTCTTCCTTCAAAGCTTTCTCCTTAGCAAACGGAATCGAATATGGTTTCATACAGACAGGTGTGTGGTCTATCAGTTTCATATCATATTCCAATAGGTTTGTATGCCCTGGTCGGTCTGTTAACACCTCTGCATGATTATTTAGAACCTGTTGCACTCTCTCTTTCTGAGTTTTCGTTAAATGTGTACTGATTTTCACCTGTGCTGCTGTCTCACAGGGGTGTAATGGATACTCAAATGATGAAAGTGGTTCCTTTTTCATCTCCATGGCGATGGACAAGGTCAACAAGTGTGTCTCTTCCTGATGTTCTCTTTCCAAATATTTCTTCAGGAGATTCACATGATAGATTTTTTCTTTCCCCTTCTTATCTATCTTATAATTTGTTCTAGATACCTTCTCTAAAACTGTATATGGACCCTGCCATCCAATTTGTAACTTATTCTGACTCCCGGGCAAAAGAAGCAGTACTTTCTCTCCCACAGCCAAATTTCTGTCTTTCGCCTTCCTGTTATAATAGGCAGCATGTTTCTTCCTGGCTTGTTTCAAATTTTCATTGGCAAGTTTCCAGCCAGTTTTTAAACGAGTGGTCAGCTCATTCACATATTGGTATGAAGATGTAATGTTTTCCTCTGCCTTTTCATCAGTCCACGTTCTTAACAAAGCTACATATGGACCTTTAATTGTGTGGACCTATTTGTCCATGCACCGGTATGGTCTCTTCCACTCGAAGCTCTATAGTGATGATTTTTCCTCCCAGAATTATCATGCACAAAACGACCGCTACCAATTCTTTTCCTGGGGCTTTCTCCCCACTTAAAATTCTTGATGAGAGATTTCCTCTCTACATCCTCTTCCTCCAGTTTGTTTAAGTCCGATTGAGGGATTGTCGGCTTATCCTGGGGTAAGACATCTTTTTGCACTCTCCGCATAGTGGCCATTGTAAAACAGTTAAGTGAAGCTTGTCCATGAAAAGGGGCTTCCCATTCCATTTGGTCCACTTTATCAAATCTATTTTTCTTTTTATTATCAGGCCTAATTTTGCCCCGTGGCGTGTCCAGGTCCTGATCCATGTTCCCACTTGTGGGTGTTCCCTCATGTGCTATGCTACACCTTTCTACAAAATTCTCAATGTCCCATCTTGCTTTGGGCCAATAATAATTGTGAGCCACCTTTTGAATGATGGTACCTATCTTCTCATGGTCCCCATCTGGTTTCACATGTAGGCTCCTTATTAAGTCTGCCCTATATCTTTTAGGAAGTACCAGCTGTCCCTGACCTTTGGATCTAGCTCCAGTCTTCCTATACATCAACTTGTTTTTCATGTAAAAATCTCCCTTGCCTGGAGTTGTATGACAAGTTGACAATTTTCTGAAACAAGGCTTGAGTGTTTTATCCCCAGCCTGTGCCTTCCTCATCTCTTCTGGAGTGGTATCCAACATAATATCCTCCTCCTGTCTTGAGGTCGACCTGACCTGAAGGGTTGCCATATACACAGGTTTCCTTCTGCAACGGTCAGTGTCATGATTGTCCATCTGACAATTCTTACACCACCTGTTTCCTTGGTTGAAAGATTTTCTTTCATCATATTTCCTTTCATCGAATTGTGGGGTTTTATTTTTATTTTCATACCGTGGCCTATCAAACTGGTGCTTACCTTTGTTTTGATCCCTAGGATCAAATTTATTAAAGTTCTGTGGTGCCCTAAAGTTATCCCTTGTTTCTTTTTATTACCTGTTACCTCTGCTTGAGCTGCTTGATACCTTTCAGCAACATTTAGCAACTCACCCAGCCTCTCTGCACCTTGTTCCATGAGAAAGTTTCTCAGGTCTGGAGCCATGGACTCTCTTAATTGCTCTATAAGGACCATTTCCTTAAGATCTTGGGTTTTCCCCAGAGAAGTCCATTTCTCCAAGTATGTCTCTATTCGTGCAGAGAACTGGTGATAGGTTTCACCTGACAGTAGTTTAGCATTCCTAAATTTTTTCCTATAGAATTCTGCATTCTTTTCATATCTTAACAAAAGAGCCTGCTTTAGCATGTCATAATTTTCCTGATCACCTCTGCTCATTTTTGCAAAAACTTCATAAGCTGCCCCACGAAGTCCTTGAGATAACTTTAAGCTCCACCTTTCTCTCTCTAACCCATACGTGGTAGCTAATAGTTCATACCTATTTAGGTAGCTCTCTATATCATCGTCTTTCTCAACAAAATGATCTAAATGAAAATTCATAGCTGAGGTTGAGGCTCCTTGGCTAGCAGTGGCATCAGAGGCAAAGGGACTGGCACCATTTTCAGGAGCATGGCCCTGAAACTCAAACTCCCTTAGTCGTAACTCATGTTCCCTTTGTAATCTCTTCTCCTCCTTTTCTGCTTCCCTCTCTGCAGTCAATCTTCTTTCTTCTGCTTCCCTTTCTGCAGTCAATCTTCTTTCTTCTGCTTCCCTTTCTGCAGCTAATTTCTTCTCTTCCCTTTCTGCAGCTAATTTCTTCTCTTCCCTTTCTGCAGCCAATCTTTTGTCTTCTCTTTCTGCCTCCAATTTCTTAGCCTCAGCCTCAATCTGCAACCTCTTAGTCTCAGCCTCAGCCTCAAATTGTAACTTCTTAATTTCCCTTTCAGCCTCTAACTTTCTTTCGGCCTCTTTTTCTAATCTTCTTTCTTCACGTTCAATAAATTTGTCACATTCCGTAGTGACATAGGCAACCATAACTTGCCCATCTAATCCTAACTCTTTTGCAGTCTGAACAGCAGCAGATCGAAACTTGGCCAGGTCCGCCATTGTCTATCAGGTAAGTTTATACAATGTCTAACCAACAATTCAATCTCTAATTATATATCTAATGGACAACACAGGCACCGTGAGCTCAACCTTATTTAATTCCACCCAAGGATACCTTTTAATTCTTATATTCCCTGAAGTGAATTACCCCCAATATTTTTAATAGGTAAAGATTCAAAATCCCGGACGAGCCCCCAATATATGTGGTGAGATGGGATGTTATAAATATGTATAGGGGACTTAGTGTACTGACTGAGATCAGCTGTGAAGGTATATATATATCTAATAAGAGTAGTGTATTATATATAACCTTACTTGCTGCCACATATGTATACCTCAGTCAGAATTATTCTGGAATAGTGTGATGACTACGTTGTATGTCTAGGGTATGTGTATGATGAAGTGTAAGTCATAACAACAACAGACAGATAAACAATTTAATTTATTCCACCACACTTGACAACACTGTGACACTCACATACATATAACACTCTAAAGGATATCTTAAAGGAGTCACTGATAACTTTTCAAATAACAATATGTATTCATTGCTGTTATGAATGAATATGTGTCCTGATTCAAATACAAAGGGAACCAGGAATCACAATCAATTTTACTTACAAGTTATATGTACAGAATTTATCAATATGAATATTGTAGTGACATATATTATTAAAAGTATCCTATGTGTGTCAGTTGTGTAGTAGTAATATGAGGTAATACTGGTTTTGTTTTGTTCAAGCTCTGTTGGTATTTGTCATCAAGACTTCAATAGTTTGTCTTTATTGGAACTAGTATTGGAGATGTTCTCAGTTCCTGATATTAAAACAATTTACTTCCCCTCTTAAGTTTATGTTACAATGTTATTTTAAGATGGGGGTACATAATTTTGAGCTCAGCTGGCCACATCAGCTTATCTTGCGTGATGGCGGCAGGAAAAGACTCCTCTGCTCGATTTCTCCCCTGGGCTCTGGAGACACCTCACTGATAGCTAAATGGACCAAGGAGTGTGCTGTCCGACTCTGGATTCAGCAAAGCTCTGACCAGGTGCTGCTCAATACCATCAAGACCACGGTCCCTGAAAACAAGAAGGATGTACCTTCTACGTCATAACTAATTTATACTCTCTTTTTACACTGAGCACAATACATCACAAACATTGAGTTCAGAGCGTTAGGCCAACTGTCAGCTTCATCTGAAATACTTTATACCAGTATTAACCTCCTTAATGGTTACTACGCCTCTGCACTTCCAGCATTATTTCTTTCTAGTCAATCATCTAAGTGTCAGTGTACTGTTTGGCCATTCCATGCCGTTTTACTATCCTCCGACACCTTCTGTTCAGGCTGGAGCATTATAGGCTTTACATCATGTTTGCTACTGAACTACACATATATACAGGCAAAAATTAACAATTCACATTCAATTTTCATTAAAAGATACTGAATGTTTCAAGCTTACCACAATTCATAGAATAAACACAGATACGTTGACTAGCAATGAATTCTGGCACAAATACTGGCACAATTCCCATCTGCTTATGTTCCAGGCTTTATTTAGCAAAAATATGAGCTGGCTTCAACGCACTGTTGCTTTATCAAGCTTATTTGAACTAGTGGTCTCGAACTAACGCTCCTAAGTGATTATATCAGCGAGTCTGGCCAATGGAGCCACGTTTCGACAAGTGTTTGAAAAAATTTTACCTTCCTACGTCTCCCCTAACAACCAAAGATAGTATTTATAGTCCGACCAATCGTGTTTAGTCTTATATTTGTTGCGCTCCAATCAATTTGGAGTTTACATGGTAGGCTATTTCCGTACGCACGGTTTTTTTTTAAACACGTTATAAAAAAAATTTTATGAGCAGAAATGATTTCATGCTGTCAGGCATCCCCACTATTTTATTTTGGTTATAACTTGTTAATTCCTAGACTATTTGCGTAACGTTTTACATATTCTTTGTCAGCAAGCCCTAAGGAACCCAAATATACAAATTTAATAGAGCTAATATGCTGCGTTCAAAATATGCAATTCCTTCTACCTCCTGTTTCGAAGATGTGCTGTCTGGGTACTGTAATGTTTTCAAACGTAAACCCATCTAATGTTATCTTTTCTAATAAGAGTTTTTCAGGATTTAAAAACCTAACTCTGGGAAGGGTAGTGAATTTATCACTGTCCGTCCGAAAAAGTTAGTGCATGTGGCCTTACACGCGTGATAGTAGTAATTGTGTATCGCGCGACGCGTGTTTAGTGTTGCACGTGTTCGGCTTTATGCCTCTCCCTTCTCTCTATCCTTTAGTCCATCTGTCTTTAGTTACGCCGTGTATAAAATGGAATGAATGAAATATTAAAATTAGGTCATTGTTCAGCTTGGTATCTCAATGTTTTTGCAAGAAATACAGCACACGTTTCATTGAAGAACGCGGGTAATAATACAGTAGGCTTTTACTATCAACGTGAAAGCGTTACAATTTGCAGACGAAGCAGAAAACAAGGGGGATTTCGAGTACAGTTATTGTGACAGCACTGTTATTTTACCATTGCTCTTTTCTTTATTAGAATTTATTTGTTAGGCTTTATATTTACCTTTTAATTTATATATGTGGATTAGAATATTTCACGACATATATATATATATATATATATATATATATATATATATATATATATATATATATATATATATATATATATATATATATATATATATATATATATATATATATATATATTTAATTAACATCTCGCTTACCCTCAAGCACAGACAGGCTTTCAATGGTTACACAGTCTGCTCACACTTCTGCAGATGGCAACGGAGGTGATATAAATGCTGTGCTCTGTGTCTGTAGTTTGAATTAGACGGCGATTGTGTCTGTGTCATTCGTTCTCTCCCCTTATATAGTGGACTTGCGAATGTACGAGATGACAACTAGCCCAAAGTACGTTTGCATGCATCCAAATTCGTGTAGGCAAGGCAAGGTGTGCTTAGATAGTAAATCTAAAATAGTTCTGGAATCCTTATTTCTGCACGAATTTCCTCCATCTTAGGCTTATTTTACTCATAAGAATGAGCTCTATCACTCTGCCTATCCACTTTATCCTATAGTTTATCCGACTATTCACTGGAGCAGCCGAAACAGGAAAAACACAACATGGTTCATGCTCCACTGTCTTCTATTCATAATAACTTCGGCTCTACAACACATCCAGTGAATCTATTGCTATCTGCCTAAAGCTAATGATCCCTATTATCGAATTGGGTCCTTCTTTATCCAGGTGCTCTATGATTATTTGCACACTGCCTTCCGAAATATCATCAACATCGACACTTTTGTTGTCTCAAATAACCTAGCGTATCTTCTGACACTACTTGTACCAAGCTGGCGTTTCATTGGTCAGTTATATCCACGAGGTTTGTGCGGTGATACATTTTGAATGATGTCGAGATAGGATTCAGACTTCATTACAGTAGTGGTATCCAAGTGATACCGCTTTTATTTATATTTTTCAATATTACTAATAGCACTCCGCTGTTGTTTTGCTGCGTAAAGGCCGGTTCAGGCCTAGTTGCGTTATAATTTAGATATAGTGTGTTTTATTCTATCTAGAATATTTTATTTTTTTAATGGTATTTTAATTTGAAGCAATAAATGGACGAATTAATTTCGTCACATCTTCCTGGTAATGTTTTTGTAGCATCGTTATTGTAAAAATATAAAATGATATTTTATTCAGCTAAAGTTTAAAAATATAATTTCCAGTACGTAATAGGAGCGGCACCACAGGCTTGCGGTTGCACTATGGCCACCGTGTACATACACTAAAGCTCGTTGGTGGTTTAATGGCTAGAACGTTTTGCCTTCCAAGCAGACATTCTTCGTTCGAATCCGGGCATTAAAAAAAATTAATTCATCTGTCTTCAGTTTTTAGAAGTGTGTAATTGATGATTATAGTTTCCAAGTTTCTGCGCATTGGCGTTCTTACTTGCTTGGTGAAAGGTGAATGGAAATGGAACGAAAGAAACTGAGTACAGGAGAAATGATGCCATCATTAGAACACGAGACATAAATCCCACACCGTAATTAATTGTCGTAATTTCTTCACAGGTTACTTACTTATTGTGTATTAAAATTATGTCACTGTGCGTATTTGGTCACTCAAATTAAATGTAAAGAGAAACGGCTTGTCAGTTTGCCCGGCCCAAGGATTGATCAGCCTGGCGTTCATGGCGCTGACGAAGCTCGAACGAACGAACGAACGAACGAACTTTATTTTCAAAGGGTTAAGAATTGGGCACGCAGGCCCGTCTGACATTCTGCCCTTCCTCTCTCTCTCTCATCATATATACTATATCCTTTCATCCTCACATTTACTATAAGCATAATTAAGGCATTTATCATTATAAAAGTAATATTACATTTGCAATAATCATCATAATTAAAGTACGTTTTTAACATTAAAAAAGAATAATAATAATAATAATAATGAATGTAAAAATAAAATAAATAAAAATAAAAATAAACATCAATAGATAGATAGATAGATAGATAGATAGATAGATAGATAGATAGATAGATAGATAGATAGATAGATAGATAGATAGATATATATATAGATAGATAGATAGATAGATAGATAGATAGATAGATAGAGAGATAGATAGATAGATAGAGAGAGAGAGATAGAGATAGAGATAGAGATAGATAGATAGATAGATAGATAGATAGATAGATAGATAGATAGATAGATAGATAGATAGATAGATAGATAGATAGATAGATAGATAGATAGATAGATAGATAGTTTATGGTGGTATATAATAAGAACTCGTGACATTTTGGGAATCCGCTGCTGAATGACCTGGGACTTAGTGTGTTGTCAGCACATGCGGAAAATGTTCCCACAGGTGAGCAGCTTTGAGTCCCAAACAGATACTGCCACAGGGAGTGAATTGTTGACGCCTCCACTATACGAGATCCAGCTTTATGACCTATGCTCCTTAGGGAGGTAAAGGGTATTGACTGATAGATAAGAATCGTGCATATAGGCCCGTCTTACATTTTGCCCTTCCTCTTACTCATCTTTTATTGCTAGTTATTCAGACATTCTCCTTACTTAAGGTGTTAGTTTAATGGCGATGCAACATTATAAGTAGTATAAAAGCATACATTTACAGTATTTGATTACAATTAAGAAGTAAGATATATTAAAATGAAAAACTAGATCATTAGACCCTCCATACAGTATATTAGATAATAATTCGAAATATAATCCCTTAGGGCGGCATATAATTGGCACTCATAATGTATTTGAACAGTCTACGATTATATGAGTAGGGACTGTGCATGTTTTTAAGATCATGTGGAAGATTGTTCCAAAGATGAGCAGCTGAGTAAGCCAAGCTCTTCTTGAACAAATCTAGCCTGGGCTTGGGTACCTGTAACTGGTTTAAGCGGTTACTACGTTTTTCATTGAATTTTAAAAGAGGCCACAGATACGTTGGAGCATTCTGTGACAAGATTTTGTGAGCGAATTTAGCTTTGTTAAATAGGAAGCGCTTTCTAAGGGGTAATATTTTAAGATAGTTATATAAATCTATACAATGTGTTTGGTGTTTATCAGCAACTAGGCGCACTGCACGTTTTTGAAGTGAATGAAGCTTTTTTGTGTTGGATATGTAACAACCATCCCAGATTGTGGAACAATAGTCTAGGTATGTTTGTATATGCTCAATATGAACTTGCAAACGTATTGTGAGCACCAGCAGCGTGGTCTGATATCCTGGACTAATGCATTTTGTATCTGCCATATGTCGCACTTGGCCAAGATAGCTTTCCAACAAGAAGAGCAATATTGATGATCTAGTTGGCTGCACGGTTACGTGACTTGAAACTTTACCAGCTCGATTACTCACAGTTATGCAACAACGTTTAACATTAAGATCAGTTTGATTGGTGGTTATCTAAATAAGGTCAGTCGCAGAGGTAGGACAGAGAAAAGACCAACTGCAAAGTACATTTTAAGCGCTTGTATTTTTGTCATTATCATTGGCACGATTGTCTTTTAGCACTAGTATTGGAAACTTCAACTAAGTAAATTAAATCTGGGATTTTCCATAAATAAAAGTAGTAAACCATGAACAGTTGTTCTACCATATAAGACGTTAGCAACGACTACGATCTAGGAACTGCAAAAATGCCACTGAATGGCATCGCGGTACGGCGACATTGTGGTCTCAATTTAACTGCTGCAGCGATTCCATGCAATACACCACTATGCCCCGAAATAAGCACAAGTCCAGTGTAATAGTCCCTGATTGCACAGTTATGTCTTAGTCTCTCAAGCTTTCATGGGTTTCACTTTGCACTGTTTGTGACGTTAATGTCTCGCCTGCTCCGTCGTAGTGGTAAAAAAATAGCCACACTTAGAGTATAATTGCGAGGGTATTCAAAGGTATCAATCTTCTCTCAAGATTACTCTTGGCTGAGATATAAGTAGAAGAATGATGCTTCTACTTTAAGGAGCCTCATAGGAAGCACAACAACTGAGATCATCTAAGCTGTCATGAATTTATTATTCTCCCGCCTCTTCTGCGAGGAAATACTGACTAAGGGTGATTCAGAAACTATTAAACTAATAGCTCTATATGTTTATGTATTTAAAAAAAATATGGGTCATGCGGGTGCAGAATTACAATTCACTCAATAGTGATTAATCCAACTATAGATTTAAAGTTACAGATAAACAGGTTTAATAATCACTTATAGTTTAACAAGATTCAAATAAATACAGCTGTTTATAAAAAGCGAAGCACTGACATTTTACTCATTGGTCGATCTAATATGTTGGTGAATATTTTTTTTTTACAAAACAAACTTGTAAGTGACCATTGGCTGCACTGTTATGGTACTTTGCTGCCGTTATGGAGTCGGTTGGCATCTACTTCAGCCGCTGTTGGCTCCCACAGGTGCCTTGGACTGGTCCTTCTCTTCAATAGTCAAATCTGGTGGCAGTTGCACATCCCATGCAGTAAGGCTGGGGTAACTACTGTCACGGGATTGCCTCCCCTTGCTTTGCAGTTGTGGACCACTAATGGTCACCAGATATTCCCAGAAGTCAAGAACAAAACGCTGCTTAAGGGCTGAACAAATTTGTAAACTTATTATCTGGTCCGTCGCCTTTTGTGAAGGGGTTATGCTATGATTCTGGCCCGTCAAGCCCCCAGTTGGAATAATCCAACGAATGCCCTCTTATAAGTAATGGCTCTCTCTCTCTCTCTCTCTCTCTCTCTCTCCATATAAATATATAATAATAATAATAATAGCCCCTTCAGTCATAACTGACTATGGGAATGCGCCCCTGAGGTGACAGCCCTCAGCTGCTTATTTTCCAATGTGTCACTCCAGAAGAAAATACCAATTTAAACCACTACTAACACTTACGGTCGTAATTTGTTGCCATATTTGCAAACACTATACACATTTTTGTCATTTCGAACATGTCTGCAAAACTACACACATTCATAAATGGGTCAGTATGGCACAACACATTAGTTTCACTTTCCACTTAGCATTAACACATACTCTGGCTATACACAGGTTAATAATTAACAAAATATGCAAATAAATATATCTTTCTTACCCTCAGGCAAATATATTCACACACACAGCTGAACTGGACTTCCGAGGGATCTAGAACTGCTCTCAGATCAGAAGGCAAAGACTTGGTCGTTCCGTCTTTTAGTTTCTGTCAGCTCGGTGCAGATTTTTGAATCGAATGGCCCAGATCGTACCACCTTGTTACTATTTATAGAACTACATCCGCCCAATCAGAGGCAAAGTCTAAAAGTCTTTCTAGGAATTTTGACTTAGGCGATTCTGAGCTCGCTTGTATAATCTGACTAATTTTAAATATTTTATATTATAGTTATTAATGGACCGATTTTAATTATCCAAAGTGATAATTAAACGGCCAATTTCTCTCTATCGTTCTATATAGTTTTCCCTTAGTTATTCCTTTGCATTCCCATCTAGGTAATTTTAAAGTAATTAAATTTGGCATTACCCTGATATGAAAATATCACTAAAATCAATTTTTCTAAGTCAATAAAATTTTATTATGAGAGAATCTTTATGCTTCGGCGTTGTACTGGCGACCAGGTGTTCATGGTTCAAACCCGGGCGTCGGCGTTTGAAGAAATGTTTACGGCCGGAAATTTGACTGAATAGCCGAACGGCTCCTGTGATAAACCCTCTGTGGATGGGAAGGAGCGAAGCTCCTGACCGGGTTGGAAGGAAAGTCCTCAGGTTCCCCAGCCTCGCAATGACATGTCATTGGGCCGAAGGGCTGAAAGCCCAAGTGCTGCTGGTTAAGGAAAAAAAAAAAAAAAAAAAAAAAAAAAAAAAAAAAAAAAAAAAATGTGTTAAGCAATATCAGCGCTATAACTCGGGATATCTCTTTCTGTTTAACTATCCTTAGTTGTTAAGAAATAAAATATCTTCTTTCGGTCAAAAACACAAAATAGGCATTGTTACCAAGTTAAAAGGTTTCTTTATCCTTACCCAAAAAAAGAAGCACTTTGATTGGTTGTTAAATTTGTACTATGCTCTTAGATAATTTTTGGTGGGCGGTAGATTTGACTGGGTTCTTAGACTGCTTCAAACACTATAGTTAGTTTTAGATTCAAATATTATAGCTAGTTTTTTTGAGCGGGGAATTTGAGCGTGGTGTCATACAGATTAAAAATTTTTTCGACATAATCCTTAGTTTCAAATCCCAGCTGTGTTTCCGCCGAAAGTTCCAATCAAATCATCGTAGATTCTGGCGAACTAATCCAATCTATCTAGATCTATTTGGGTGAGGAAATGTATCATTACTCATCCCACGCGTATTTGAACATATTAAATTTATTATACACGCGTGGCCTCTTACACAGTGATGTCATATCGTTACCTAAGGCTTCCGGAACACCTCTTTTTATCAGAATAATCTGCGTGCCTACGCCAGACAGATGTCTGGACAGCCCGTGTGGTCTTCTTTCATCTGATCTCAAAACCAGCTTGTGTCAACACGATCAGCCGCTTCCCAATGGAGTCAAATGTTTGACGGCCACGTTACCACAGGTGTTCAGACGGATTAGGCGATAGAATATTATCGCTAACCGGGTCACCAAACCTGGCGAATCGTAACAACAGTCTGGGAGTGGAGTGTGAAACAATAAGATACGCATTACTCCTATAGCAAATACTGCCATAGGGGAGTGGCATGTTAGAGAATTCACCATGCTATGTCCAGCATAGAGCAAAATAGTAGAAATAACGAATGAAAAGGCATGATTTATGCCAAATAAAAGCGATGAATGAGAAAAATGAAGAAAAAGAAAGGATACTGCCGGAGGGTTGAAGGTGTGAGAGATCACACAAAAGGACACGTGCAGACGTGTCGTCACAACTACTAAGATTTCAAGCGTCTTCAAGACCCGTCTGATGTAGGTGTCTAGCGTCAACTGCTGGCAACTTGTACCACGAATTAAGAGGAAAGAAATGAATGCCACTTTTTAAGTATTGGGTCTCCTGATATGAACATCAGTCGATCTTCTCTTCCACCCACCACTTCTTCCTCATAAATTTCACCTTCCCTGAGCATTAATTTTAGCCACTGTGAGTCAGATGAGTGTGCTTTTGGACATTGGAAGGCGACAATTAATTAAAGAATATTATATATATATATATATATATATATATATATATATATATATATATATATATATATATATATATATATATATATATATATATATATATATATATATATATATATATATATATATCTTCAGGTGCCTGGTCTGGAACAGACATTGGCGATCATGACCCTCCAATCTGCTCTGTCTTTTGATAGTCTAATGAGGTTGTTGTTGCCCATGCTGTTGTTTGTTGCACAGTTGTTTAAGCTTTCTACATACATCTTTCTCTGCCTTCCTCTTGCTCTCCTACCTGGTATTTTCCCACATAAGGCTAACTCCTCCTCTTCTGTTAATATGTCCCATAAATTTCATTTGTCTTTTCCTGATGTTTTTTATGAGTGATCTATTAACACCCGCAGCTGTCAGTACCTCGACATTTGTTTTCTTCTCTGTCCACGATATTCTCAGTATCCTTCTCAAAAACCACATTTCCGCTGCCTCCAGTTTTTTCACCATTTGGTTACTCATTGTCCAACATTCGCATCCATATAAAAGAACGGACCACACGTAGCCCCTTAGTACGCAAATTTTTGTGCTTATGGTGATGTTTCTGTTTTTCATTCCGTCGCTCATCCTAGTAAAGGCTTCTTTGGACATGGCGAACCGTTTCTTTATCTCTGTCACATCTCCCATATGATGTCAATGTGTAGCCTAAATATTAAAAGAGATTGACTATATATATATATATATATATATATATATATATATATATATATATATATATATATATATATATATATATATATATATATATATATATATATATATATATATATATATATATATATATATAATACATACTATCTACATACATATATACATACATACGAAGTATATATATATATACTTATTTACTTAGTCGTTCCCCTTCTACCGTGAGGTGTAGAGGTTTGGAAGAGAGAGCGCCAGACTATCCTATCGGCTGTCTTCCTCCTGGCCTGGTTCCATTCTAGTCCTCGGGCATTCAAAGATTGTCTAATGTTGTCCCCCCAGCGGACTCTGGGTCGTCCTCGGGGTCTGGATCCTTGGCTCTTTGTTTCCCATGCTTGTCGTGGTATCCGATCTTCTCCCATTCTGCAGACATGGCCAAACCATCTTAATTGGGACTGTTCTTCTTGGGTCTGCAGGGGGTAGGATTTAAGGCCTTGACGTATCGTCTGGTTGCGTACCATGTCTCTTCTTGTTACTTCAACCACCTTCCTCAGATACCTCATTTCTGAGGTTTGGATCTGGCTTTTATGGGTTGTAGTCATTGCCCATGACTCGCATCCATATGTCAAGACTGGGACATAGGTGGAGCGGTATACAGCCATATTCGTTTTTTTTTTTACCAACCTCTCACTTGCTGAGGAATCCTGAAAAAGTCTCCCAGCTGCTGCTTTTCGAGTGGCCAACTCTTCTTTGATGCCTCCCTTTCGGTCTATAATAGCTCCGAGGTATTTAAAGTTGTCGACCTGCTCCTGGACCTGTTCTCCCAGCTTAATCTGATGTCTTCTTTCTTCTCGTGATATCACCATGGATTTTGTTTTAGAGCTGCTTATGACCATCCCTCTCTTCTTCAGCTCTTCCTTCCAGACTTGCAGGTTGAATTGGAGATGTGCCTCTGATTTAGCAATTAGGGCAACATCATCAGCAAATGCAGCTCCGAAATATAGAACTGTCTCATCTTCCAGTACCCCACTGAATACTTTCTTGTTCTCTCCTTACATGCCTTGATGACATCGTCCATAAGGAGTATGAAGAGGTAAGGTGATAGGATATCACCTTGTCTTACACCAATGGTGGTCCTGAACTCTTCTGACTTATGGTTTGCTGTCCTCACATAATTTCTGCAAGGCTTGTAGAAGCTCTGTATAGCACGAATCAGAGGTGCTAGAATATTCTTCCTTGCCAAACAGTCCCAAAGTTTGCTCCAGGGGACCCTGTCAAACGCTTTTTCCAGATCTATGAAACAAAGATGCATCTCACTCTTATACTCAAGGGCCTTTTCACTCAGCTGTCTGAGTGTGAAGATTAGGTCTTGAGTACTTCGGTTTGCTCGGAATCCGCACTGGACCTCATCCAGTTGTGGCTCAGCTAGGCGCCGGAGTCTCTGCTCAAGGATTCTAGAGTAGATTTTACCAGGGACACTGAGAAGGGATATGCCTCTATGGTTTCCGCATTGTCGATTGTCACCCTTTTTGAAAATTTGTGTTATGATGGCGATCTCCCAATCCTTTGGTATGGTCTTGTAGTACTACGCTGCCTGTAAAACCCTTAAGAGTAATAGGTCGCCTGATGCTCCCATGAACTTAACCATTTCTGGTGTTATACCATCATGCCCTGCTGCTTTGCCCATCTTGATTTTCTCCAGTGCTGCCTTCAGTTCTTCCATCTTTATGTCATCTTCACCATCATTGGTTTTCTCTTCTGTGCTAGTGTTTATCATTTCTGATGCTTCACCATGCTCACCATCCAGGAGTTCTGAGAAATATTCTTTCCATCTTTCCATTACTTCCTTCGGGGCAGTAAGCAATTTGCCTTGCTTGTCCTTTATAAATTTGAGAGGGCATCGTTTTTCCTTCCTCATGTTCTTTAGGGTCTTATAGAACAATTTCTGGTTTTCTTGTGCATCTTTTTCTAGCTTTTCTCCAAATTCTTCCCAGGACTTACTGTTTTGCTGCTAGCACTTTGTTCTTTGCTTCTGTTCTGAGTGTCACATATTCTCTATATTTTTCCATTTGTCCTGTTGTGTTTTTAGCTCCTAAGTATTGTTTCCATGCCATTTTCTTCTCTCTTGTTTTCTCTTTGACTTCCTCTGTCCACCAAGGTGTCCTCTTTCTCTTTATTCCCAAGTCGGACTTCACCGCATGCTTCTACAGCAGCTGTCTTTATGATATCCTTGAATTTAATCCGAGGGTTTTTAAGTCATCAGGTCGTTCTTCTGTGTTGCTCACCGCTGCAGCAATAAGCCCCTGATATCTGGTCTTAATTTCTGGCTCTCTCAGCTTGTCGGTCCTAATGCTCATTTCTCCTGCTCGTTTACTTGGTTTCTTGCGTGATGTTGGGCAGTTCCTAGGCTGAGCAATATATATATATATATATATATATATATATATATATATATATATATATATATATATATATATATATATATATATATATATATATATATATATATATATATATATATATATATATATATATATATATATATATATATATATATACATACATACATAATACATGATACATACTAAAGGTTTAGTATAATAAATATATGATGTCATCATCCACTCCTTGCTCTCTATTGAGCCTGGGGCCAAACCTCTGCTGTTGGTTTATTTGTGAGGAAACCTGCACGAAGCAGTCACCTGCTTGTGCAGTGGTGGTTTATGTGTCAAGTTATTTGCTGTGATGAAGTTACCAGACTCGTGTGCAAATGTACATCCACAATCAAGTTATATATGTCAAAATGCAAATATAAAATGATAAAAAGTACGTACTACAACCTACCCCGATATCGGGCGAAGTAATAAACAGGTTGATGCATGGAATGGCTGTAATTTACTGCAGCTAGTTCAAGATGCAATAATCCCTCAGATAGATGAAGTTATAGTGTACTGAATCATTCTACTATTTCCACTTGAGGAGGATCCTAAGGCTTGGGCTTTCAGTATTAGTATGGGAGTTTTACACGCTCTAATTTTAGCAGCTACTCCTAATCCTGTGGCCGGTCATATAGGGAGTCCTGGTTTCGAGCTCTTATTTTGGCTGTCTGTGGTCTGTCCTTGACAAAATTGAAAGTCAGCGAAGTAGTCTTACAAAACGGTATGTTATAAGCGAAATTTTCGCCCACACACTCATGATCATTCGTTGAGGAGAAATCCAATCATGAGCAATCTATTTTAGCATTTTCATGCCAAACCTAGTGCAAATAAGTGTCTGGTTTTGGCATGGCGCCCCCACCACCACCACTACCCTCATGTAGAACATTATTACATGACAACATAAGACATTGCCCTTTACATGATATTTTCAACCTCCATGACCATATAAGGTTTAGTTACTTCCGTTTCGCCTGTCATGTTTACAAACTCACTCCTTCACAGATCTAATACTAATAATCTCCTCCAAGATCTTACTTTCTCATAGTTGATTATTACGACAAATTCAATGTGCCAGAAGTGTTACGTCACTTTCTGTGTCTTACTCTTTAACAATGTTGTTATCTTCCGACATCCCAGTGAAATCGACCGTGTATTTGGGCACGTCATGTCTGCGAACTGAAACCTATCTCCAAATAGCATCTGTTATCCATACTGGACAACTAAGACAACATGACTATTGACAATTTTCTCCAACCCATGTCACCGCATCAAAGGTTGTTATCTACCTTCGCCGGCAGGAGCGTCTGGGTTTTTGCTATGTGTCATCTGGCGCTGTTTTGTTCAATCACTCTGTCTCGCTACGTACAAACACCTTTTCAGTCTTCTGGAAGATATTACATAATCTAGTATGCAAGCAACTTCACACTGCACAAATAGAAGTCAATGTTGCTTCAAAAAGGGGTCAAGCGGTCAGGTACTATTAGGGAGTGACAAGATATGATAAGATAACCTTGGTTGATGAGAGCGAAAAATTGCGAAAAGGAGCTGGTGAGAAAAAAGAAAAAGAAGGGATCACGAGAAAGTTAAAGGAGGTCACAGGAAAGTTTAACAATCGAAGTGTGATAGGTGTGGTGAAATTACCGTGATACAACGTTAAAATATCTCCAATTATAAAGATAACGGGTAAAATAACACGTAGGGATAAAAATATAGGCAAGATATGCCGAGGCTTCTTCACCTACGCCAGCGCTTTCTACCGCCATTGAAACTAACTAGTTGGAACATGCAGACTAAACGGTTTACCCTTTTAGACGGGAGGGAAACGGAGATAAAAGAAAAAAAAATTATGACGGTCTGAACACGTGTTTGAATCTAAAAGGCAAAAAGACGCAATTTGTAGTTTAAAGGAAAAATTACGCCACTAGTTGACACAATGTAAGGAATTGGTAGAAAAACGACCTTAGCTCTTATTAGAAACAGACGTATCTTAGACGTTTTACGGTAATTAGTTGTTTTGTTTGAATATAGCGGCAAACGCCGTGGACGAAGGTTCAAAAACAAATTTCAAAAACTAACCTTGAGAAAAGTAGGGTTTTCTTTAATAATAAAGTTATGAAAATAAAACCTAGCTAGTTTGATAGCCCATCTTAAGCTGACAAATAATATACTTTTAATTACACAGACGGACAGATAACACGGAAGATATTGACGAAAGACCGTATTGTTCCAATCAGACTAGCAAACAGTTATTTGTGCATATTTTCACTAAAGTTACATTTTGGCGTCCTTGAGCCTAAAAATGCAAAAATCAAACTGCAATGAACGAGGGGCAAAGTCGGAGGATAGTAGGTAAAAATAACTTAGTGGGGCAGGTTTGGGTAGTTTTTTCATGTAGTTAGTCCAAAAAACAAGTGTAATTTTGGGAAAAATACTACATACTAGACTGAGACTGGACTGAAATTGGACTTTTAGTTTGAATATTTGAAAAAGTTAGAGGGGAAGTCCGTTGATTGGATAGAAGCATTTATATTATTGAATGAGAGACGCACGCTTGTGCCATTGTATAGAAGACTGTCCATTGACACAGTACGTTACTGCTAGAGGTGATTTCCAGGAATTATTAAATAAAAATCAGTGGGACGCCCTAATCTAGCCAGTAGCTCAGCTGAGTTTTGCTAGTACTAAGTAACTGTGTTCTCAATTCTGAATTGTGAGTTTCTGATCTGGCACTACGATTGTGCCAGATGCTTTTGTAGAAGTACAAGAGCGGGTGTCTGTGCGGCCTAACATTTTACTCCAGCTACTGAGAGGAGTGGGCCACAAGAATTCTGTACTACATAGTCACAGGCCAGTTAAGTGCAAACCTGGCCTGCTATTGATTCATCAACTGTGTCCACCATCAATGAAGAAATAAAATCTTGTTATATAAACATTAACATCAGTCCATATGTCAAGGACACTGAACTTTGTAACCATAGATTGGGCATGATGACGCCACCCCAACTAAACATCCAGTGCTAGTTTTTCCCAAGACATTGTAGATATTATTAATATTAACCATTGTAATAATATACCTATGTACAAAAATTTCATTTGATTATGCAATATATATATGCATTTTATTGATAAATACATATTATTTCATATGTTCTGACCAAAAGAAACAATTGGTTCAGGACTAATAAATTAAAAAAATTTTCAAACTGAAACTTTAACAGCCAGGGTTAGTTCAGTGCATCATAGAGTTTATTATTATTATTATTAGACTTAGAATTTACATGTGTGTGTCTGTGTATTTTATTACCTACACATCACCATTCAGTACCCTAGACTTTTAACGTAGCTAACATTCATAATAGTAGCATAGGTCTGTTTGAGGTCGTAAGTGGTAGCAAAAAGGCCTTCTGTAACTCACATAAACGTTTATCTCAGGAGCCTTCACAGCTGACCTCATCCAGTACACTAGGTAACATAACAACCATACAATAACATCAAAAAACCACTACAAATATTGGCGGCTCGTCCGGGATTAAGTTTATCAAAGATATTAGGGTCTCCTGGTTTGGGAATTAAACTAGTGGGGACAGAGTTGTATAAATTTAAAAGTGTCCCTTAAAATAAAAAGTGGAAAATAAAAGTTGATGAATCTTCACAGCCAGTGGTAATTAATTAATTAATATATTACCTTAGTAATTATATACTTGAAATTTACCTTAGTCATTGTTAATTTGTGTGTTAGAGTATGGCAGATCTAGCAAAATTTAGATCGGCTGCTGTGCTGACGGCGAAGGAGATGAACATGGATGGTCAGGTTTTAATTCAGTATGTAACTTCAGAATGTGACAAGTATATAGAAAGGGAAGATAGGAGGTTAGCTGAAGAGAAGAGGTTACAAATTGAGGCTGATAAAGAACTTAAGAGGCTGCAGATTGAGGCTGACAAAGAGGCTAAGGCATTGGAGGCAGATAGGGAGATTAAAAGGCTCCAATTAGAAGAAAAAAGGCTGAAAGGGAGGCAGAAGAAAAGAGATTGACTGCCGAAAGGGAAGCAGAAGATAGGAGATTACAAAGGGAGCACGAATTACGACTAAGGGAGCTGGAATTACAATACCATGCTCCTGAAAATGGTGCCAGCCTCTTTCCCTCAGATGCCAAGCCTAGTCAGGGAGCCTCAACCTCAGCTATGGGGTTTCATTTTGACCATTTTGTTGAGAAAGACGATGACATCGAGGGGTACCTCAGTAGATTCGAACTATTAGCTACTACGTATGGGTTAGAGAGAGAGAGAGGTGGAGTCTTAAGTTATCCCAAGGGCTTAGAGGTACTTCTTATGAAGTCTTTGCCAAGATGCATAGAGACGACCAAGACAATTATGACATGCTAAAGCAGGCTTTGTTATTGAGAAATGAAAAGAATGGTGAATTTTATCGTAAGAAGTTTAGAAATGCCAAACTGTTGTCTGGGGAGACATACCACCAATTCTCTGCCAGACTGGAAACCTATTTGGAGAAATGGACTGCTCTGGGGAAGACCCAAGATCTCAAAGAGATGATCATGATAGAGCAATTAAGAGAGTCCATGGCTCCAGACCTGAGAAAATTTCTCATGGAACAAGGTGCAGAGAGGTTGGGGGAGGTTTTAAATGTCGTTGAGAGGTATGAGGCAGCCCAGGCAGAGGTAAGTGGCACTAAAAAGAAGCACATAGAAAATTTTAAAGCTCCACAGCAATTTAGTAAATTTGATACCAGAGAACAAGGTAATAAAAGCAGGACAAACTTTGATAGGCCACGAAATGATTATCGTGATAGAAACTCACAGTTCAATGACCAAAAATATAATGAAAGAAAACCGTTTAACCAAGGAAAGAGATGGTGCAAATGGTGTAAGAAAGACAACCATAATACCGAATTTTGTAAAAGGAAACCTTCAAACATTGCTGCAATGAAATCGGGGAAACAAAGATTAAAGGTTAATCCTAATGGACAGCAGGAACCTTATCACCCCCCAGTTTGTGAGGATGTTATTTGTAATGGGGTCACCATCAGGTGCCTATATGATACAGGTTTGGATTATGATTCAGTTGTGAAGTCTAGCCTAGTGGACCCAAGTCAGTATACCACAGAAACAGTGGAAATACAAGGGGCGACTAAGGACATACCACTCATGACACTTCCCATCGCAAGGATAATGGTGAAAACTCGCTATGTGGAAGGAGAAATCAGAGCAGCAGTGATAGATGAACCAATCTACCCTCTGATATTGGGGTGTAGATACGTCTTCTTGGGGAATCCCGAGAGACCTGTGATCATGGCGACAGTGCAGACCAGGTCACAGAAAAAGGAGGAAGAAGGTGAACCTATAAATGCTCATCCAGAAGAGATGAGGAAGGCGCAGGCTGAGGATAGGACACTCAAGCCATGTTTTAAGAAATTGCCCAAATGCCACACACCTCCAAGCAAGGGAGAGTACTTTATGAAGAACAAATTGATATACAGGAAGGCCGGAACTGGAACAAATGGTCACAACCAGCTGGTTCTTCCCACTTCATACAGGGAAAAAGTGATGGAACTAGGGCATGCGATTCCCTTCAGTGGTCACATGGGGATCAGCGCCACAGGACAGCGTATAGCTTGTCATTACTTCTGGCCAGGGATAACGGAGGATATAAAAAGATATGTCAAATCCTGTCCAGAATGTCAAGGGGTAGCTCCAAAGCATTGGACTGCTCCTGCAACTCTAGGGGAAATGCCCATAGTGGGAACACCTTTTGAGAGGGTTGCAGTGGATATTGTGGGACCTCTCACTCGGACCAAGAGGAGGGACAGTTACATCCTTACTCTGGTGGACACTTGTTCTATGTGGGGAGAGGCGGTAGCCCTGCCATCAATTGATTCGAAACATGTAGCAGAGGCACTACTTACAATATTCACAAGATTAGGATTCCCGCATCAAATCTTGACTGATAATGGCTCACAGTTCAAGGGGAAACTAACGGAAGAGGTTTTTGAGCTATTTCAAGCCGGACACTTTCATTGTAGTCCGTACCATCCACAAGGGAACGGCCAGGTAGAGAGGTTCAATGGGACTCTCATTTCTATCCTGAGGAAGCTGGCACATGAAAAACCTGATATGTGGGATCAATTTCTGCCCGCCGCGTTGTTTGCGTATCGGGAGGTACCACATAGTTCAACCTGGATGGCTCCCGCAACCCTGCTATTTGGGAGGCCCATAAAAGGTCCATTAGAAGCTTTATTAAGGACCTGGACAGATGAGAAAGCAGAAGAGACTGTTACCTCATATCAATATGTGAACGAGCTGACCACTCGTCTGAAAGCTGGATGTAAACTGGCAAATGATAATATGAGACAAGCCAGGAAGAAACATGCAGCGTATTTTAATACGAAAGCAAAGGACAGAGAATTAGCTGTGGGAGAGAAGGTGCTTCTTCTACTACCCGGCAGCCAGAATAAGTTACAAATTGGATGGCAAGGTCCATATACGGTTCTAGAGAAGGTGTCTAGAACAAATTATAAAATTGACAAAAAGGGGAAGGAGAAGGTATATCATGTTGTGGTGAAGTGGGATGTTATAAATATTTATAGGGGACTTAGTGTACTGACTGAGATCAGCTGTGAAGGTATCTATATCTATTAAGAGTAGTGTATTATAGATAACCTTACTTGCTACCACATATCTATATATCTCAGTCAGAATTATTCTGGAATAGTGTGATGACTACGTTATGTGTCTAGGGTATGTGTATGATGAAGTGTAAGTCACAACAACAGACAGATAAACAATTTAATTTAATCCACTACTCTTGACAACACTGTGACACTCACATACATATAACACTCTATGAGAATATCTTAAGGAGTCACTGATAACTTTTCAAATAACAATATGTATTCATTGTTGTCATAAAGGTATATGTGTCCTGATTCAAATACAAAGGAACCAGGAATCACAATCAATTTTAATTACAAGTATATGTACAGACTTTATCAATATGAATATTGTAGTGACATATGTTATTAAAAATATCCTATGTGTGTCAGTTGTGTAGTAGTAATATGAGGTAATACTGGTTTTGTTTTGTTCAAGCTCTGTTGGTATTTGTCATCATGACTTCAATAGTTTGTCTTTTGGGACTAGTATTGGAGATGTTCTCAGTTCCTGATATTAAGACAATTAAATTCCCCTCTGAATGTTATTTTTACAAAGTCATTTCAAGATGAGGGGACATAATGTTGAGCTCAGCTGGCCAAATCAGCTTATCTTGCGTGATGGCGGCAGGAAAGGACTCCTCTGCTCGAATTCTCCCCTGGGCTCTGGAGACACCTCACTGATAGCTAAAAAGACCAAGGAGTATGCTGTCCGACTCTGGATTCAGCAAAGCTCTGACCAGGTGCTGCTCAGTACCATCAAGACCACGGTCCCACAATTCATAGAATAAACACAGATACGTTGATTAGCAATGAATTCTGGCACATTTACTGGCACAAATTCCCATCTGCTTATGTTCCAGGCTTTTATTTAGCAAAAATATGAGCTGGCTTCAACGCACTGTTGCTTTATCAAGCTTATTTAAACAAGTGGTTTCGAACAAACGCTCCTAAGTGATTATATCAGCGAGTCTGGCCAATCGAGCCACGTTTCGACAAGTGTTTGAAAAAATGTTACCTTCCTACGTCTCCCTAACAACCAAGATAGTATTTATAGCCCGACCAATCGTGGTTAGTCTTTCATTTGTTGCGCTCCAATCAATTTGGAGTTTACATGGTAGGCTATTTCTGTAACGTAAGGTTTTTTTCAAACACGTTATAAAAAAATTTTTATGAGCAGAAATGATTTCATGTTGTCAGGCATCCCCACTATTTTATTTTGGTTATAATTTATTAATTCCTGGACTATTTGCGTAACGTTTTACATATTCTTTGTCAGCAAGCCCTAAGGAACCCAAATATCCAAATTTAAAAGAGCTACGTGGCTGCGTTCAAAATATGCAATTCCTTCTACCTCCTGTTTCGAAGATGTGCTGTCTGGGTACTGTAATGTTTTCAAACGTAAACCCATATAATGTTATCTTTCCTAATAAGCGTTTTTTGTGATTTTAAAACCTAACTCTGGGAAGGGTAGTGAATTTATCACTGTCCGTCCGAAAAAGTTAGTGCATGTAGCCTAACACGCGTGATAGTAGTAATTGTGTATCGCGCGACGCGTGTTTAATTTTGCATGCGTTCCTGATTTCATTCGCCCCTCTCTCTCTTTCTGCTAGCATATGCCACTGGGCTTAATTCCCCATCCAATGCATCTGATTTCTGTAGTAGAGTTGCACCTAACCCAATATTACTTGCATCCGTCCTTACTATGAATTCTTGACTTAAGTCAGGTAATTTCAAAATGGGTTTACTTGTGAGCTTTTCCTTCAATTCTTGGTAAGTCATTTCACATTGTGGTGTCCATGTAATGCGATCTGGATGTCCTTTACGTGTCAATTCAGTTAACGGTGCACATATGGAATTAAAGTTTTTGATATACTTCTGGTAGAAACCACATAATGAGACAAAGGATCTCACGTCCTTCTTGGTTTGTGGTCTCGGGGCTTTCTGTAGTTTCTCTAAATTCTTTGGGTCAGGGGTCATGTTTCCCTGATAAACTGTGTGTCCCAAAAATTCCAATTCTTTACATCCAACGCAACATTTGGTTGGTCGGGCTGTTAAATTTGCCTCCCTAAGTCGATCAAACAGCATGTTCAGAGAGTCAATGTGTTCCTCAAATGTTTCTGTTGCTATAAGGATATCACCCATAAAATTTGTTATACAGGGATTATTCAGAGGATCCAATAATTTTCTCATCATTCTAGAGAAGACACTAGGCGCATTCTTCAATCCAAATGGCAATCTATTAAACTCATAGTGTCCTTCTGAGGTACTAAAAGCTAGGTATGGTCTAACCTCAGGCTTTACTGGAATCTGATAGTATCCTTTACTCAGATCCACTTTTGAGAAATATTTAGCTTTATTTAGTCTGGCAAACAGCTGATTTGTATCCGGCAATGGATCCACCTGTCCTTCTGTAATAGCATTCAGTCTCCTGTAATCTATACAGAGTCTATGTTCTCCAGAGGGCTTCCTTAAGAGTACAACACACCGGAACTATACGAAGACTCACTGTGCGAAATAATTCCTTCCTTCAATAGATAGTCTATCTCTTCCTTCAAAGCTTTCTCCTTAGCAAACGGAATCGAATATGGTTTCATACAGACAGGTGTGGAGTCTATTAGTTTCATATCATATTCCAATAGGTTTGTATGCCCTGGTCGGTCTGTTAACACCTCTGCATGATTATTTAGAACCTGTTGCACTCTCTCTTTCTGAGTTTTCGTTAAATGTGTACTGATTTTCACCTGTGCTGCTGTCTCACAGGGGTGTAATGGATACTCAAATGATGAAAGTGGTTCCTTTTTCATCTCCATGGCGATGGACAAGGTCAACAAGTGTGTCTCTTCCTGATGTTCTCTTTCCAAATATTTCTTCAGGAGATTCACCTGACAGATTTTTTCTTTCCCCTTCTTATCTATCTTATAATTTGTTCTAGACACCTTCTCTAGAACTGTATATGGACCCTGCCATCCAATTTGTAACTTATTCTGACTCCCGGGCAAAAGAAGCAGTACCTTCTCTCCCACAGCCAAATCTCTGTCTTTCGCCTTCCTGTTATAATAGGCAGCATGTTTCTTCCTGGCTTGTTTCAAATTTTCATTGGCAAGTTTCCAGCCAGTTTTTAACCGAGTGGTCAGCTCATTCACATATTGGTATGAAGATGTAATGTTTTCCTCTGCCTTTTCATCAGTCCACGTTCTTAACATAGCTACATATGGACCTTTAATTGTGTGGACCTATTTGTCCATGCACCGGTATGGTCTCTTCCACTCGAAGCTTTATAGTGATGATTTTTCCTCCCAGAATTATCATTCACAAAACGACCGCTACCAATTTTTCTTTTCTTGGGGCTTTCTCCCCACTTAAAATTCTTGATGAGAGATTTCCTCTCTACATCTTCTTCCTCCAGTTTGTTTAAGTCCGATTGAGGGATTGTCGGCTTATCCTGGGGTAAGACATCCTTTTGCACTCTCCGCATAGTGGCCATTGTAAAACAGTTAAGTGAAGCTTGTCCGTGAAAAGGGGCTTCCCATTCCATTTGGTCCACTTTATCAAATCTATTTTTCTTTTTATTATCAGGCCTAATTTTGCCCCGTGGCGTGTCCAGGTCCTGATCCATGTTCCCACTTGTGGGTGTTCCCTCATGTGCTATGCTACACCTTTCTACAAAATTCTCAATGTCCCATCTTGCTTTGGGCCAATAATAATTGTGAGCCACCTTTTGAATGATGGTACCTACTTTCTCATGGTCCCCATCTGGTTTCACATGTAGGCTCCTTATTAAGTCTGCCCTATATCTTTTAGGAAGTACCAGTTGTCCCTGACCTTTGGATCTAGCTCCAGTCTTCCTATACATCAACTTGTTTTTCATGTAAAAATCTCCCTTGCCTGGAGTTGTATGACAAGTTGACAATTTTCTGAAACAAGGCTTGAGTGTTTTATCCCCAGCCTGTGCCTTCCTCATCTCTTCTGGAGTGGTATCTAACATAATATCCTCCTCCTGTCTTGAGGTCGACCTGACCTGAAGGGTTGCCATATACACAGGTTTCCTTCTGCAACGGTCAGTGTCATGATTGTCCATCTGACAATTCTTACACCACCTTTTTCCTTGGTTGAAAGATTTTCTTTCATTATATTTCCTTTCATCGAATTGTGGGAATTTATTTTTATTTTCATACCGTGGCCTATCAAATTGGTGCTTACCTTTATTTTGATCCTTAGGATCAAATTTATTAAAGTTCTGTGGTGCCCTAAAGTTATCCACTTGTTTCTTTTTATTACCTGTTACCTCTGCTTGAGCTGCTTGATACCTTTCAGCAACATTTAGCAACTCACCCAGCCTCTCTGCACCTTGTTCCATGAGAAACTTTCTCAGGTCTGGAGCCATGGACTCTCTTAATTGCTCTATAAGGACCATTTCCTTAAGATCTTGGGTTTTCCCCAGAGAAGTCCATTTCTCCAAGTATGTCTCTATTCGTGCAGAGAACTGGTGATAGGTTTCACCTGACAGTAGTTTAGCATTCCTAAATTTTTTCCTATAGAATTCTGCATTCTTTTCATACCTTAACAAAAGAGCCTGCTTTAGCATGTCATAATTTTCCTGATCACCTCTGCTCATTTTTGCAAAAACTTCATAAGCTGCCCCACGAAGTCCCTGAGATAACTTTAAGCTCCACCTTTCTCTCTCTAACCCATACGTGGTAGCTAATAGTTCATACCTATTTAGGTAGCTCTCTATATCATCGTCTTTCTCAACAAAATGATCTAAATGAAAATTCATAGCTGAGGTTGAGGCTCCTTGGCTAGCAGTGGCATCAGAGGCAAAGGGACTGGCACCATTTTCAGGAGCATGGCCCTGAAACTCAAACTCCCTTATTCGTAACTCATGTTCCCTTTGTAATCTCTTCTCCTCCTTTTCTGCTTCCCTTTCTGCAGCTAATCTCTTGTCTTCCCTTTCTGCAGCTAATTTCTTCTCTTCCCTTTCTGCAGCTAATTTCTTCTCTTCCCTTTCTGCAGCCTGTCTTCTTTCCTCGGCTTCCAATGCTTTAGCCTCTTTGTCAGCCTCAATCTGCAACCTCTTAGTCTCAGCCTCAGCTTGCAACCTCTTAGTCTCAGCCTCTAACTTTCTTTCGGCCTCTTTTTCTAATCTTCTTTCTTCGCGTTCAATAAATTTGTCACATTCCGTAGTGACATAGGCAACCATAACTTGCCCATCTAATCCTAACTCTTTTGCAGTCTGTACAGCAGCAGATCGAAACTTGGCCAGGTCCGCCATTGTCTATCAGGTAAATTTCTACAATGTCTAACCAACAATTTAATCTCTAAATATATTTAATGGACAACACAGGCACCGTGAGCTCAACCTTATTTAATTCCACCCAAGGATACCTTTTAATTCTTATATTCCCTGAAGTGAATTACCCCCAATATTTTTAATAGGGAAAGATTCAAAATCCCAAGAGCGAGACCCCAATATATGTGGTGAAGTGGGATGTTATAAATATTTATAGGGGACTTAGTGTACTGACTGAGATCAGCTGTGAAGGTATCTATATCTATTAAGAGTAGTGTATTATAGATAACCTTACTTGCTACCACATATCTATATATCTCAGTCAGAATTATTCTGGAATAGTGTGATGACTACGTTATGTGTCTAGGGTATGTGTATGATGAAGTGTAAGTCACAACAACAGACAGATAAACAATTTAATTTAATCCACTACTCTTGACAACACTGTGACACTCACATACATATAACACTCTATGAGAATATCTTAAGGAGTCACTGATAACTTTTCAAATAACAATATGTATTCATTGTTGTCATAAAGGTATATGTGTCCTGATTCAAATACAAAGGAACCAGGAATCACAATCAATTTTAATTACAAGTATATGTACAGACTTTATCAATATGAATATTGTAGTGACATATGTTATTAAAAATATCCTATGTGTGTCAGTTGTGTAGTAGTAATATGAGGTAATACTGGTTTTGTTTTGTTCAAGCTCTGTTGGTATTTGTCATCATGACTTCAATAGTTTGTCTTTTGGGACTAGTATTGGAGATGTTCTCAGTTCCTGATATTAAGACAATTAAATTCCCCTCTGAATGTTATTTTTACAAAGTCATTTCAAGATGAGGGGACATAATGTTGAGCTCAGCTGGCCAAATCAGCTTATCTTGCGTGATGGCGGCAGGAAAGGACTCCTCTGCTCGAATTCTCCCCTGGGCTCTGGAGACACCTCACTGATAGCTAAAAAGACCAAGGAGTATGCTGTCCGACTCTGGATTCAGCAAAGCTCTGACCAGGTGCTGCTCAGTACCATCAAGACCACGGTCCCACAATTCATAGAATAAACACAGATACGTTGATTAGCAATGAATTCTGGCACATTTACTGGCACAAATTCCCATCTGCTTATGTTCCAGGCTTTTATTTAGCAAAAATATGAGCTGGCTTCAACGCACTGTTGCTTTATCAAGCTTATTTAAACAAGTGGTTTCGAACTAACGCTCCTAAGTGATTATATCAGCGAGTCTGGCCAATCGAGCCACGTTTCGACAAGTGTTTGAAAAAATGTTACCTTCCTACGTCTCCCTAACAACCAAGATAGTATTTATAGCCCGACCAATCGTGGTTAGTCTTTCATTTGTTGCGCTCCAATCAATTTGGAGTTTACATGGTAGGCTATTTCTGTAACGTAAGGTTTTTTTCAAACACGTTATAAAAAAAAATTTTTATGAGCAGAAATGATTTCATGTTGTCAGGCATCCCCACTATTTTATTTTGGTTATAATTTATTAATTCCTGGACTATTTGCGTAACGTTTTACATATTCTTTGTCAGCAAGCCCTAAGGAACCCAAATATCCAAATTTAAAAGAGCTACGTGGCTGCGTTCAAAATATGCAATTCCTTCTACCTCCTGTTTCGAAGATGTGCTGTCTGGGTACTGTAATGTTTTCAAACGTAAACCCATATAATGTTATCTTTCCTAATAAGCGTTTTTTGTGATTTTAAAACCTAACTCTGGGAAGGGTAGTGAATTTATCACTGTCCGTCCGAAAAAGTTAGTGCATGTAGCCTAACACGCGTGATAGTAGTAATTGTGTATCGCGCGACGCGTGTTTAATTTTGCATGCGTTCCTGATTTCATTCGCCCCTCTCTCTCTTTCTATTTGAGTCCATCTGTTCGTTCGTTTTGGTAACGTAATATAATTAATGTTAGGATTAATTTAGGTCATTACGCAGGGTGCCTCTCAATGTTTTTTTCCAAGAAATACAGCACACGTTTCATTGAAGAAAGTGGGTAATAATACAGTAAGCTTTTACTATCAACGTGAAAGCGTTACAATTTGCAGACGAAGCAGAAAACAAGGGGGATTTCGAGTACCTTCTTTGTGACAGCACTGTTATTTTACCATTGCTCTTTTCTTTATTAATTTTATTTGTTAGGCTTCATATTTACCTAATAATTTATATATGTGGATTAGAATATTCCACGACACATGTAAACCTTTTAAAGAAGTATCTGGACAGACCACTCCAGGAAAGCACCCCCTTACTGACCTTGGCTATCGCAACTAAAATGAAAAAGGAACCACTCACCTCACATGAATACCCATTACATCCCTGTGAGACAGCCGCACAAGTAAAAGTCAGTAAGCACCTGACTAAAAATCAGAGGGAGAGAGTTCAACAGGTTCTGGAGGAACATACAGATGTATTAACAGATAAACCAGGACATACAAATTTGCTACAGTATGACATGAAGCTGGTAGACTCAAACCCAATCTGTATGAGAGCCTATTCTGTTCTGTTCGCGAAGGAGAAGGCATTGAAAGAGGAAATAGATTATTTATTGAAAGAAGGGATTATTTCACACAGTGAATCTTCTTTTAGCTCCAGTGTAGTTTTGTTGAGGAAACCGTCTGGGGAACATAGACTGTGCATAGATTACAGGAAACTGAATGCTGTCACAGAAGGACAAGTGGATCCATTACCAGACACAAAACAGTTATTTGCCAGATTGAACAAGGCAAAATACTTTTCGAAGGTGGATCTTAGCAAAGGCTATTACCAGATTCCAGTGAAGCCTGAAGTTAGACCTTATTTAACTTTTAGCACCTCGGAAGGACATTATGAATTCAACATGCTACCATTCGGATTGAAAAATGCTCCGAGTGTATTTTCTAGGATGATGCGCAAATTGTTGGATCCCCTGAATAATCCATGTATCACAAATTTCATGGATGATATTCTTGTCGCCACGGAAACATTTGAAGAACACATTAACTCTCTGAAAATGTTATTTGATAGGCTCAGAGAAGCAAACTTAACTGCTAGACCAACAAAATGTTGTATTGGATGCAAAGAGTTGGAATTCTTGGGACATACTGTATATCAGGGTAACATGACCCCTGACCCCAAGAACTTGGAAAAACTGCAGAGAGCACCTAGACCACAAACAAAAAAAGACGTGCGATCATTCGTGTCGTTATGTGGGTTTTACCAAAAATATATCAAAAATTTTAACTCTATATGTGCTCCTCTGACTGATCTGACTCGCAAGGGAAATCCAGATAAAATTGTTTGGTCTGCACAATGTGAATTGGCATTTCAAGAGTTAAAGGAAAAACTCACTAGCAAGCCTATTCTCAAATTGCCTGATTTGACTCAGGACTTTGTGGTGAGAACAGATGCAAGTAATGTAGGCCTGGGGGCGGCTCTGTTGCAAAGGTCCTCTTC
Source organism: Oreohelix idahoensis (assembly GCA_024509875.1). Classification (NCBI taxonomy): domain Eukaryota; kingdom Metazoa; phylum Mollusca; class Gastropoda; order Stylommatophora; family Oreohelicidae; genus Oreohelix; species Oreohelix idahoensis. The sequence goes on along the minus strand of JAMPIV010001391.1, from coordinate 74,177 downwards.
ACCCCATTGGGGAACTGAACCCAGTCGCTTATGCAAGCCGCAAGTTGAACAAAGCGGAACAAGGATATTCCACAAGCGAAAAAGAATGTTTAGCGTTAATCTGGGCAATAAAAAAGTTCCAAATCTATCTGTATGGTAGGACTTTCGTGGTCCAGACGGATCACCAGCCACTTGTGTTCTTATCTCAGGCCAAGCATGAAAATCCAAGATTGTTAAGATGGTCTTTATTGTTGCAACCTTATCAGTTTATTATTGAATATATCCCGGGGTCACAGAATGTCGGTGCAGATTTCCTCAGTAGGCACCCCTGTGATCAAAATTAGAGTAGTTGGCAGGCGTGAGGAGTAATTTTATCTATGTGTATCACTGGTTTGGAACTTGCATGAGTGCATGTTCTCAGGTGGGGAGATGTGTGGTGAAATTACCGTGATACAACGTTAAAATATCTCCAATTATAAAGATAACGGGTAAAATAACACGTAGGGATAAAAATATAGGCAAGATATGCCGAGGCTTCTTCACCTACGCCAGCGCTTTCTACCGCCATTGAAACTAACAAGTTGGAACATGCAGACTAAACGGTTTACCCTTTTAGACGGGAGGGAAACGGAGATAAAAGAAAAAAAAATTATGACGGTCTGAACACGTGTTTGAATCTAAAAGGCAAAAAGACGCAATTTGTAGTTTAAAGGAAAAATTACGCCACTAGTTGACACAATGTAAGGAATTGGTAGAAAAACGACCTTAGCTCTTATTAGAAACAGACGTATCTTAGACGTTTTACGGTAATTAGTTGTTTTGTTTGAATATAGCGGCAAACGCCGTGGACGAAGGTTCAAAAACAAATTTCAAAAACTAACCTTGAGAAAAGTAGGGTTTTCTTTAATAATAAAGTTATGAAAATAAAACCTAGCTAGTTTGATAGCCCATCTTAAGCTGACAAATAATATACTTTTAATTACACAGACGGACAGATAACACGGAAGATATTGACGAAAGACCGTATTGTTCCAATCAGACTAGCGAACAGTTATTTGTGCATATTTTCACTAAAGTTACATTTTGGCGTCCTTGAGCCTAAAAATGCAAAAATCAAACTGCAATGAACGAGGGGCAAAGTCGGAGGATAGTAGGTAAAAATAACTTAGTGGGGCAGGTTTGGGTAGTTTTTTCATGTAGTTAGTCCAAAAAACAAGTGTAATTTTGGGAAAAATACTACATACTAGACTGAGACTGGGCTGAAATTGGACTTTTAGTTTCAATATTTGAAAAAGTTAGAGGGGAAGTCCGTTGATTGGATAGAAGCATTTATATTATTGAATGAGAGATGCACGCTTGTGCCATTGTATAGAAGACTGTCCATTGACACAGTACGTTACTGCTAGAGGTGATTTCCAGGAATTATTAAATAAAAATCAGTGGGACGCCCTAATCTAGCCAGCAGCTCAGCTGAGTTTTGCTAGTACTAAGTAACTGTGTTCTCAATTCTGAATTGTGAGTTTCTGATCTGGCACTACGATTGTGCCAGATGCTTTTGTAGAAGTACAAGAGCGGGTGTCTGTGCGGCCTAACATTTTACTCCAGCTACTGAGAGGAGTGGGCCACAAGAATTCTGTACTACATAGTCACAGGCCAGTTAAGTGCAAACCTGGCCTGCTGTTGATTGATCAACTGTGTCCACCATCAATAAAGAAATAAAATCTTGTTATAAAAACATTAACATCAGTCCATATGTCAAGGACACTGAACTTTGTAACCATAGATTGGGCATGATGACGCCACCCCAACTAAACATCCAGTGCTAGTTTTTCCCAAGACATTGTAGATATTATTAATATTAACCATTGTAATAATATACCTATGTACAAAAATTTCATTTGATTATGCAATATATATATGCATTTTATTGATAAATACATATTATTTCATATGTTCTGACCAAAAGAAACAATTGGTTCAGGACTAATAAATTAAAAAAATTTTCAAACTGAAACTTTAACAGCCAGGGTTAGTTCAGTGTATCATAGAGTTTATTATTTTCATTATTAGACTTAGAATTTACATGTGTGTGTCTGTGTATTTTATTACCTACACATCACCATTCAGTACCCTAGACTTTTAACGTAGCTAACATTCATAATAGTAGCTTAGGTCTGTTTGAGGTCGTAAGTGGTAGCAGAAAGGCCTTCTGTAACTCACATAAACTTTTATCTCAGGAGCCTTCACAGCTGACCTCATCCAGTACACTAGGTAACATAACAACCATACAATAACATCAAAAAACCACTACAATAGGGTGGTCGAGATGGTGATGATGATATTGTCATATTTGATCACTCTCTTTTCACACTCGCAACCGACCCGATTCAACAATAAAACTCTTGATTCTAGAGGCAGGGGCTGTATTTATTTTTACAACCCATTCAGTGATTAAGCAAACATTAAACAAATAAACCAACGAACATAACAAAACAAAACACCCAACAGTGCTCGATTGCTAATGTGTCATGTCTTCGTTCCTCTTCTACCGACACAGGGCTAGCCTAACTTCGTTTCTTCTCTCTGGGCGGTTCTTGCAAAATCGGCCCGTCCGCCGGCCGCTATCTCTTTTATAAGCCCAGGTCGAATCACTCAATTTACTGCGCGCTAGGCGTATTGATTTGGCCGCATACATAACACTCGCGATATTGCTTTAGAAGGCCCGAAAACAGAAATATACACAACTATTTCTAGAGCAAAAACACAATTCTACACCACAACTTAATTTTTAGGCATTATTATGGCCTTTTCATCAATCTTGAAGACTTTTTACATCCCAGCATGCTTCGCGCACATCGAAAATATGGGCGATAAATGTGCCACTCACAATGAAGGGGGAAGCTGGGGTGTCTTCCCGTGAAGGGTTAAGCCGGGTGTCTTTCCGGCCCTATCACAGAAGACTTGACTTGTCACTGTTTATGGCGTTTACTGTACATGGAGCTTTCATACGGCAGCTCCTCCAATATCAAACCAAATCTACTTCCTCAGATGGTGTATCCTTGTCGCAGTGGCGCGCAAATGACCACCTGTGCCATCGGGGTTAGAGAGAAACTGTTGAAGTCGTCGCACCGAGTGCTGCAGTAACAGCTAAAATGACAAGCTCATCTTGATGGCATATTCCTGGTTATACTTTATTTCATCGTATTTCTATTTCCATGTTTATTTTTAAAAAAATAATTATTAAAACTATTCTTCGTTTACTGCATACAATCTGTACCACTGAGGTAATTGCATTGTATGGAATATTAATAATATAGTGTATGTGCTATTCAAGGGATTCTCCGCGATTTAGGCTTTGCATCCTCAGAACTTAACCCCCGCTTAAGATGCTGCATGATCAATATGTTATGCAAATCACTAAAGTCCACACACCAAGCATAAATAAAGCAAACGTCCTGGACAGATTAGCTTTCCAAGTTTATATTTCTGTAAATGTATTTTACCATCTAAGATCGTTCTACGATTTTCAGAATTATCCGGAGGGTTTAAAGTATACTATAGTTTTTAGTATATTTTAAAGCAAAATAGACATATAAAAATAATGTTTTGTTTTAATTCATTAAAAAAAGACGTTGCTTTATTTTGAAATTTCGTTTTTGAGAAAGGCTTCCCGAACATGTGCAAGATTTCCCACGATTTTAGAACGCCTTTGTTGACTTGCATCAAAACCCCAGTTTAAAAATAACCTCCTGAAACTTGTTCGAAAATTATGTAGGTAGTGTTAAATGTGCTCACCAGCCAATACGGAAACCTCCTGATACAGATATAAAGGATATTTATAGTAACAGTGTAAGGTATTTCAGTGGTTATGGTACTGTCCCGCTCTTTATTTTTTATAGAATTTGCGAGCATTTGTTCATTTATTTCGCTGTGGTAGTAAAGATAACGTGCTTGGCTTTTAATCTATATTTTTGGTGGTTTGATGCCACTATGGAACGCTAATGTTTTTAAATATTAATTTTGAAATGAGGAACAAACCAAAAACAAATAAATATCATGCAAGCATGAATGAAATCAAATCATTAAAAAAAAATGTATAAGCAAATCCATAGCTATTCGCGGGTTCGTGACAACTGCCTTTAAGTATTGACGAATAATTCTGTAATTTGTCAAGCATTAGGCTTCCCTGTTCGTTTAAAGTGGGCGAAATGCGGAGTTGTGAAATGCGTTATTTTGTTTTATTTAAGGGACAAAGATGATAGCGAACGTAAGTCTCATCGGATATATTTTTTTAATACCCTGGTTTCGATCAATTCTGTGTTCACGTTGTGTAATCCACGAGTAGTGAATGGAACTGAGGCAGAGTTTATGCTGACTGCGTTCATGGAATCGTGGCAGAATTTATGTTGGTTGTGTTCCATTTGCGCAGTGTGTTTATTGATCATTATTTTAATATTGATCTCACAACTCATTTGTACAGCTGCGATGATTTCAGTTGCGAGTTTGTTTATTTTTGCTTTTGTTTGCCTTAGTCTTTCAGACGTTCCTGGTTCGTTTTGTATGGGTTTTTGTGTGTGTGACGGGAGGGAGGAGGGTTGTGGGGTCGGGGTGGGGAAGGAAATATCCTGACTTAAGAGGAATAGGGTTTTATCTGCTTGTTCCAGAGAGGGTAAGGGGGTGGTGTAGATAGAGGAACCATTGTGATGGCAGAACTATGGCTAGAATTACAAACTCAGGCGAAAGTTTCTCGTGTTTTAAAATTTGATATTTTCTTATTACTACGTACTTCATTAAAAAAAAAACACACACACACAGACAAATACATACATATATGTGTGTGTAACATTTGCTTGTTTCAGAGAGGCACGCGGCTTTCAACCCTAGGCAAGTCTAAAGAATAAATCTTGCCCAAGCCCGCACTTTCTGCATTATTCGCTCAATTTATTCAGTGCTTCTATGTGTTCCTTCTAAACCTACTGCCATTTTAATAGCATATAGCCAGAAGATTTGCAATAACACTTAGATTAAAGAGAAAAGGGCTACGTTACAACGGTTATGGTGTGACTTCCAGCGATTTCTTCTGTCACAGAATTGCCTCCCCTTGCTTTGCAGTAGTGGTCCAACCATGGCCAAAACTCAAGAGTATCTAATATGGGTCTTCAAAGGTGTCTACCTTCGCACAAGATTACTCTTGGCAGAGTTGTAGATAGAATAATAATGATGCTTCTATCTCAAGGGAGTATTCATAAGATATTTCAGAAGTCAAGAAACAATGCTGCGTTGGGCAGGGCAATTGTTAACTTTTATCTGACCCGCCGCCTTTTATGAAGAATTAAGCAATTATTAATTTCAGCTCGTTCGAGCCCCCACCCCGATTTACTCGGTGGAATTCTTATTATTCTGGTATAGCTTTGTTTAGAGTGTATTTAGTAAATTAACTGAGACAAACATGCAGTACATTCAAAATGATTAAATCGACGTTAAATTTGTATATTTACAGATAACAAATTTAATATTCAACTAAGTCTTAACAGTTTAAAAAAAATGGAATAATCTTTAATAGAAAATACTCATCATCTTGTGTTGGTATGGTTTTTTTGTGTAAGAAGTCACTTGGCAGCTTTTTGGTTTGACTTAGCTGCAAATGGTAGTTTCTGCTCCCGCTGGGTTTTTTGGTTCTGTGCAGATAGGTCACTGGAATTCTCGCGTCTCTGGTCAAGATTAAAGGCGCAGCACGTTCCAAGTAAGATCAGGGAGTAACCACAAAGCTGGTCCCGCGTCTCTAAGACCCTCTGATGATGGTGTCTAGCTCGACGTCAGGCCACTTCTACCCTCACTTTGTTCCAGAGATTAGTACCCTCACCTGGTATCACCAAGCCAATCTTGGCTCACAGACTATTTGCTCAGAGAAACAAAGTTAAGGCACTAGCATATGCCTTTTTTTACGTGTTCCTGGGGGTCGTTACTTTAACAATAAACTCCCACTTTGACTCCATTTTTCAGTTTGTTTCCTCACATTCCGGTTTTCCTTGTTAAAATAGTAGAGTTTTCTATTTTCAAGATCCTCAAGGGGAGGTTTCACCTAAAATTATATTTTTTTTATTTTTGACTTTACAATCTCCAATTTTTTTGGGCATGTTTAGGGACATCAAAGTATCTAATAAAAATGCTGAATCCTTGGAAAATGATTATATTGGGTCCTAATTTGCATATTGTTACTAAAAACAGAAACTGTTTTGTGTCAAGATGCACACTTTTTTTTGCAAAGATAGGACATTGGAATTTGGCTTGCACATAGATCACAGCATTCTCAAGACTCCCGTCTAGTTTAATCTTCATAAACTGTCCGAGTGATTTTTTATGAATTTTATAAAATTAGACCCATTTTTCTTGATAAAAATACAGGGTAGAGATACTTTAAAAATTCACTGATAAAAAAGTTACAGGTTTATACTTTTAAAATTAGAAGGGGACAAGCACTACATTATGAGATCACAGTATGCAAAGTTTAAAGCCTTTAGCTTTAAAATATTTTTAGTAATCCTGACATTCATTCATTCATTCATAACCCTCCACTCCCAAAGGAGCATAGGCCTTCAACAAACACATGCCAAGTCCTCCTGTCACGTGCCATCATCTCAAGTTCTTTCCATGTTCTCCTCATCATTTTCACCTCTGTTTCCAACTCTCTTCTCCATGTACTTCTTGGTCTTCCTCTGCCTCTCTTGCCCTGGGGGTTCCAGAACAAGGACTGCCTTGTAATGCTATCAACAGGTTTCCTCAGTGTGTGTCCTATCCATCGCCATCGTCTTCTTCTCATCTCTTGTTCCACTGGCACTTGTCCAGTTCTTGTCATCAGTTCCACATTGGTAACCTTGTCATACCATTTTAATCCCTCTATTCTACGCAAGCACCCATTTATGAAAGTCTGTAGCTTTTTGGTTGTTGTCTTTGTTGTTCTCCATGTCTCCGAGCCATACAATAGGACTGACTTCACATTTGAGTTGAAGATTCTTATTTTCGTGTTGGATCCTATTTCTCTTGATCTCCATATATTTCCCAATGCAATGAAAGCTCCTCTTGCTTTTTGTATTCTTATTTTGATATCGCTGTCTGTCCCTCCAACTTTGTCTATATTACTGCCAAGATATGTGTATGATTCTACATCTTGTATTGGCGTTTCTTCAAGTTCAATCCTGTTTTCATTACCTGCATTTATTCGCATTATTTTTGTCTTTTCCCTGTGTATTTTCAGACCCAATTGCTGTGACCTCTCATCGAGTGTTTTCAATTTGTCCTGCATCTGATTACGGTTATGGGACAGGAGAGCCAAATCATCAGCAAAATCCAGATCATCCAACTGCTTAGTCAGAGTCCACTGGATTCCATTTCTGTTGTGTGTTGTCGATGATCTCATAACCCAATCTATTGCCAGCAAGAAAAGAAATGGAGACAAGAGGCATCCCTGTCGCACTCCTGTTCTTATCCCAAATGGTTCTGTAAGCTGTCCTTCATGAAGAACTCTGCACGTCATGTCTTCATAGGTTTTCTTTATTAAATTAATGATTTTCAGGGGAACTCCATAATGCCTCATCAATTTCCAAAGTGATTCTCTGTCCACACTGTCAAATGCTTTTTCGTAGTCCACAAATCCGATGTATAGTGGTGAATTCCATTCCAGACTTTGTTCAACTATTATTCTCAAAGTGGCTATCTGGTCTGTACATGATCTGTTTTGTCGAAAACCTGCTTGTTCATCTCTCAATTTCTTGTCTATGGACTCCTTTAATCTCTCAAGGATAATCCTGTTCAATACCTTTCCTGGCACTGATAGTAACATTATTCCTCTATAATTTGTGCACTCTTGTAGATTTCCCTTCTTAGGCAACTTAACCAGATATCCTTCCTTCCATTCTGCTGGTATCTCTTCTTTTTCCCAGACTTTACCAAGTAATTTATATAACATCTCTGTAGCCGTGTCGATATCTGCTTTGATGGCCTCTGCTGGAATGCCATCAGGTCCAGACGCTTTTCCATCTCTTAGAAGCTTTATGGCTTTCTTTATTTCTTCCTTCGTTGGTCTTTCACCGTTAATTTGTAGCTCTTCTTCTGCTGGCTGGATGTCCGGCGGGTTTTGTGGAGCTGGTCTATTGAGAAGGTCCCCAAAATATTCTGTCCACCTCTTCATTTGCTCTTGTATATTGCTGAGCAGTTTCCCATTCTTATCTTTTATGAGGCAACTTGTTTGCTTGTATTTCCCTGTTAGCTTCTTTGTGCTGCTATACAGTTCTCTCATATTTCCTTTGGCTGCAGCATCTTCTGCCTCTCTTGCCAACTCCTCAATATACTTCCTCTTGTCTCTTTTGATACTTCTTTTTACTTCTTTGTTTGCTTCTGTGTACACTTCTTGAGCCTTGGCTTTGGAACTTCTGGTTTTGCTTGTGTTTAACTCTGCTTTCTTGTTTTTTCTATCTTTTATCTTATTGATGGTTTCTGTTGTTATCCATGCTTTTTGTTGTCTTTCCCTTTTCCCCAGTATTTCTTCACATGTCTCCTTCCATACCGTTTTGACCTGCTGCCAATAGTCTTCTGTATTCTCTACATCTTCCAACTGTTGGAGCACTTGGAATTTGTTGGATACTGTGACCGCAAATTTGTCTCTTGTTTCTTGATTTCTTAGCTGTCCTACATTAAACTGTTGTCTATAATTTTGCATTGTTGCATATCTCTTGAGTTTCATTTTTACTTTGGCTATCAGAAGATGGTGATCTGATGCCACATCTGCTCCTCTATATACCTTTACATCCTGCAATGATGATCTAAACTTCTTCTTTATGCATATATGATCGATCTGATTTTCTGTTCTATGGTCTGGTGATATCCATGTTGCCTTGTGTATTCTCTTATGTGGAAACATGCTTCCTCCTATAGCCAGTTGATTTGAAGCACAGAAGTTTGCGAATAGTTCTCCATTTTCATTCATTACTCCTAGCCCATGTTTTCCCATGACTTCTTCAAATCCAGTATTGACTGTACCTATCTTTGCATTCATGTCACCCATCAAAATTGTGATGTCTCTTCTTTTTACTTTATCCATAATTTCCTGTAGTTTAGTATAAAATGCTTCTTTCACAGACTCTTCTTTGTCATTAGTTGGTGCATAACATTGGATGACATTGACATGAATTTTCTTTTTAGCTGTTTTGAAAATAGCTGTTATTATTCTGGGTCCCACAGCTTCCCATTCAATGAGTGCTTTCTGTGCTTCTTTAGATAACATAAGAGCTACCCCTTCACTGTGGTGTGAACTTTCGTCTTCGTGTCCTGAGGACAGCACCAATTCACCTGTGATGAGTTTCTTCCTGTCTACCCCCTTCCACTTTGTTTCACACATTCCCAGAACCTCGATTTTGTATTCCCTCATTTCTGCTGCTACTTGTGCCACTTTCCCTTGTTCGTTCAATGTCCGAACATTCCAGGTGCCAAATCTGGAAGTTCTCCTAGAAGAAAGAAGGTTAGTCAGCAACACAGACTCCTTTCGGCTTTCTCTGTGTTGCATCATACGCCTCCCCGCGAGAGGACCTTCCCCTGTCTTGGATGGCTGTGTTTTATTTTCTTTATTTGACTTGTCCATATTTGTTGAAGTTTTTTGTGGTTTAAATTTTTTTTTACAGGATGGGGTAACCGGCCCCATGCCCAACCCTCCTTAGTCGCCTTCTACGACATGCTTGGCAGGGGACAGTGTTACTATTCTTTGCTCCCCTTTCGGGCCCCGGTAACACACGGGTGAATCCTGACATAATGTCATCAAAATTGCTGAAAAACAATATAGTAGAAATAAGCAAAATACAGGGAAAACATGCCTTAAAATTGTCATACTCACATTAGAATCAACCACCTGCATATCCATTCTCTTTGTTGGTATTCTTATAATCCAGGAAAGATTTTCTGTGCCTGTATTCTGCTTTTTTCATATCATATGATCTTAGGGAAGCAGAGACTCGTGCCGCATCAAAACCAGAAAATCGTTTGAAGCAGTATTTCCCAAAAGATAGACCAAGATTTTCAAAAATTCCTCTTTTCCCAAGTTCTCCATCATTGAAAACTATCAAAGCATCATAAACTGAAAGTTCTAATCTGTCTCTTCCTACAAATGCTGCTTTGGGACATCTGTTCCAGATCAGATTGTGGAAAGACTCATTAGAGTTCTGTGTTCCTCCATGAAGACATTTTGACAACAAGAAGTCTGAAGACAATTCATCAAAGACAGGCTGAATTTCTTTAATGACAAATTTAGGCAGCCTGTTTTTGTTAGCCTTGTTTATATCCTTTGGGCACCAATCTCCACAATCTTCATGATCTCCAGCACCGTGCTTGAGAATGGCCATTATGCTTTTTTTCATATTGGAAATTGAACCAATATTTCCTCTTATTGCGGCACCGTAATGACCTTGTATTCTCATAATAGCACTCTTTGTTAATCTTCCAAAATTTCCAATACCCTTATACTTTTTCCCATCTTCTTCATACTGCTTGCCTTTACATTCTGCAACTTTATCAAGGAGACGTCGTCCCATTCGTTTCTGAATATGGCCGCAGCATTCTAATTTTTCGATTTGAAGTCCAGGATACATTTGTGGCTTTGCCTCGGCAACAGATTTAAAACTTTTTGAATCCCCATCTCCAAGATATTTTACATACTTCAAACCATGTTTTTCCTCAGATCTTCTAAAAATATTAATCATTCCATTTGATTCCATCAGACCAGAGGCACCCTCATGATTTTTTTGGCATGATTTATGACCTGTCATCCACACTGCAAATTCTTCATCTGTTTTGTATTTCTTTCTAGCCTTACTGCAAGCATCACAGTAATTGGACAAAATTTCTACATCAACAAATTTTGCTGCTCTCACTGGGTTCACAGACAGAACTGTTGCTATGCCATTTTTAAAAACACTTTGAATATGGGAACTGTTTAACAAACTGCAAGACACTTTCAATGCTGATAATTCTGTATCCTTCAATAGTTTCAGGATCAGTGTGTTTCACAGCTGTAGAAGTAACACTATTTAATTTGCAGAATGATGCAGATGTGTTTAGAGTTTTACTTTCAGCTGGCTGAGAATGACAGTTTGACGATAGGCGTAGGCCTATTTCATTCGTCTGACACGTGGCTGTGACTTTCGGTTGTTTAAGAGAACCAGAATACCTGTTACCTCTAAATTTTCTCTTAATGGGCCTATCCTTCCTTCTTTTACCTGATGCTGTTGATTTATTAACACAATCCATTTTATTAAATAAGAAATCACAATAAATCTCACAGTAATCGCAAACTCGACTTCGCAATGATACAGGAAGCGTGTACGAAGTAAACAAATCAGCCAGCCAAGCCCAATGTAAGCTTGATTCTGATTGGTTGAAGCTGGCGATATTTTGACCCTCATGAGAAGTTTCAGCCAATGAAATGTTATTTTATGTTAAGGTTCATAACTGTTAAAAATTTTAATCTAATGCCCTGGCTGGACTAAATACCGAAAAAAATTATTAAACTATGTTAATAAATAAAAAAGTTATAACAAAATAATGTTTTTGCATATATAATTAGCTGATTTGTGGCTGAACATACGTATTTGAAAAATTAATTTAAAATATTTGTAAGCTGAAAACTGCAATAAAAAACATAGCGTTAGGTAGAAAAATGGTGACACTAAACTGTAGCATCAATATTGTAAAAATGATAATTTTTAAACAAAATGCCAAAATATGGGTGAAACCTCCCCTCAAACAAAGTCCGGTCCTGATAATGGAAATCGGATCTTATTCTTCACTCTGGTAGGTCTGGTTGTCGTCTTGGCAAGCGATTCTCAGTGTCTTAAAACTGCAAAAAGGTCAGGTTATATTGCTTGTCTTTCCCCGCATTTGTTTGTTGCGATGCTAAGCAGGGCTCCAATCGTTTCAAACATGCGTGTTTTGGTGGGGTAATTCAAAATTATTTCCGCCTGAAATAATGTGCGTTATGCAAAAGGTCACCTCTCCCATATATGGCAATAAAACATCCGATTGCCGATAAAACATCCGATAAAACATCCCATTCGTCCTCCAATTACAACATCTTACTTTTATCTCAAGTAATATGGTCGTAATAAGTCGTATAGGAAAAGATTATGTCATTCCTGTGCGCTGACAAATGAGTTATCTCCCCGTAGTGGCTATAAAACTTTCAGCGTATTACCATCTTGGTGGAGAACGCACCCTGGCCTTATCAGCGATTAAACAAATGCGCTGGGCGATTTTAGTGTTAATCTGTAGTCTGATGTCGGCCACACCCGAGATTAACCAACATGGTTGTCGGTTAATATTGCATCACCTGTCTACTCTCTCAGCAGGGATGGTCAGGTAAACAGACAAGACGAATTATTGCTGAGAGAAGTGTAAGAATGTTTGAAAATACAAAATATCTGCTACATAGCAGAGAAAGAAAAAGGTGCCGACCACTGAAAAGCCCGTAATAAAGTCAGTATAACAACTGTCACAGGATACGGCCGTAGTGGACAAGAGAGCGACCCAAAAATTATGTCACATCTTCCAAATTAAACCTGCTTAAGACGGAGAATTTAAATACCGGTATCGAAAGGTTATTTATATTTTAACCAGATACTGATAACAGTAGAGGACTGCACACAATATTGTTGTACGTGCACTAGGTCGGAAACATCATCCCTCCCCGCCATGCTGCATGTCACAGGGTTTAGATACAAGGTAGAAAGAATGCAAGAAACATATATAATTTCTACCGTCTCATCTGTAATAACATTACTACAATTTCGTCTACAGTATACGATCACTTCTGCTGGTAGACAAACTTCTATTCTTGTAGTGTTTGTATTTTCGCTTCAGACATTATTTTTGTTTTCCTATGTTGACTGTAATAACAGTTGGCTTGCATTTGAAGGTTAGTCTGTCACTGTTGCCATGCTTGTCTGTATGATTGCATGAGAGCAGATTACGGCTTATGTTGTGTTAGAAAAGTTAAAAATGAGATAGAATCAGGAGAAACTGAAGCGTATATTAGTTGGATGAGCGTAGTAAAATTATACTTTAGATGTGAAAAGCAAGAGACAAGCGTTATCAACAGCTTGTGAGACATGATAGTTCAACAAGGTTGGTCGCATGGTTGTTTCGATGGTCATAATAAGTCAAATTAGCTTTCGTCCTCCAGACTCCATATTGACCAGCAGCTTTCCAGTGCATTGTGTAGTGTGTTTTGTTATGTTTTTATTTTTAAATTAACAAAGTCATTTTCTGTTTATGTGCCGCGTTTGAGAAATGCAAAAATATAAGTAAGAAAATACAAGTGTAATAACACGGGCAAGACAGTCTGGAATTGCCACGTAAACTAGTCTTTTTTTTTCTCTAACCAGCGGCACTCGAGCTTTCCAGCTCTTTTGGCCCAATGACATGTCATTGCGAGGCTGGGGGGTCAGTGGACTTTCCTTCCAACCCTGACAGGAGCTTCGCTCTTTCCCATCCACACGGGATTTATGTGCAGGAGCCGTTCAGGTTATTCAGTCAAATTTCCGGTCGTAAACATTCCTTCAAACGCTGACGCCCGGGTTTGAACAATGAGAACCTGGTCGCCAGTACAACGCCGTAGCCATTACACCAGCGCGGCTCCATGATAAATTATCTTCTTCTCCTTCCTCGTTCGCCTTCAGACCTCCACATTTATGACTCTAATAAAGGCAATAGTCAACTCAAGGTTCCCGACATCTCCAAACAGTTTTTTGTTGACAGAAGTGGGTTGTTGCCATATGCTACTCCGTTCATTTCTGTAGGTTGGGCAGTACTGCAGCAGGTGTTCGACTGTCATCGGGCTGGTACCGCAGGTGCAGAGATCTGTTGCACTAATTTTGTATTTGTGGTATAGATGGTATCTCAAGCTGTTGTGTCCAGTGCGTAGCCGAAAAATTATGACCTGTTCTTTCCTGGATAGTTGATGATATGCATCATTTTTCAAATGGCCCGGGTGCTCTTTCCCATTTGGACTTGAATGTAGCCTATATAGTAGTCTTTGCCGTTGCGTAAGTTGTCTCTATATCATTTTGTTGTAAGGCACCTCCTTCCTTAGCAAGTTTGTTTGCCTCCTCATTTCCTGGTATGTTGCAATGGGCTGGTATCCACTGGATAGTGCACTTGTTGAAGCATTTGGCCAGTCTTTCAAGGGAGATTATCAGATCTTTCAATCCTTTAGCTTGGTGGCTCTTCAGCGCTGATATTACTGAGAGGGCATCTGTAAAGATTACTATCTGTTTTTCTGCCTATGCTTTGCATTCAATAAGAGTTTCCGCTGCCTGTTTCAGGGCTTCTGCTTCAGCACTGAAGTTATTGCAGTATTTGCCAGTGGCAATTGCCATAGAGTGGATTCTATTCTTTAATTTTATGAGGATGCCGGCACCCCCATTTTCAACTGCATTTTTTGCTGAACCATCAGTATATGCATGTGTCCAAAGCTTTCCTGGGAAATTTTGGTCAATATACTTGGTTGCTATACACTTTCTTTGTGTTTCTGTCTGTGTTCCCTTACTTTCAATGCCTGTGATAAATTATGAATTGCACAACAGGTATTCGGCTATAACTATATGGTTAATGCCCCGAACAGGATATTTCTTTTAGTATTTGAACGGCAACTACAAATAAATGTGGGAAATCATTATCTGTGGTATTGGATGAGGAAATTATGATTTTCTTAGTAAAGTCGCACAACCGCATTGAAATTCCACGAAAGTTTGCAAGAGAAAAAGTGAACTCAAGCACGGACCTATAAGAAAGCAAGGGTTAGATATGAGGTTAGATATATAAGTTCCGTCTCTGACAGTTCCTTACTCTCAGAAATTACTTCAAGATCTGACAGAGCTGAGAAGATATCCAGAGGGTTGACTCTTATAGTTAGAAGTCTTAACCCACAACACAGCGAGATAACTGAGAAGAAGCCACAACTGACCGCTATTGTGAGCGATTTGTAGATCTAAGCTTCAAACAGCCGCAGACTTCGAAGTAGCAATATGTCTGAGGGTAATGTCTATAAGCTTAAAAAATATCTTAGTGAATTAATGTACATTTAAAATTGATAAATATTTAAAATTAATGTTATACTTAACATAAATCCTCATGTCTATACGTTGCCTTGTGCCCAAAGGAAGATGGCTTCCACCACTATATAACCGCAATCCTGGACAGCATTGGCTCAGCTAGAAGTTCTAGTTAGGATTGATCAACGCCAGCAATAAAAGCTAACAATCCTTTTTAGGGCTAGGCTTTTGAGTGCTGTGCTCAAAGAGTTCGTCTTCTCTTTTTTCTTTTTCGTCTTATATTTCGACACAGTTAGTTTATGTATTGTAAGGGAAACAATTTTGCTAACTTAGGCATAACGCTAAGCCAAAGGGGAGTAATCAAGACGGTTTTGAAAATGTCTTTAATTGATGTCAAAATTCTTAAATGTTTGTATGGTTGGACGACCTATCCCCTTTTGTCTGACGTAACCACAGCCTCAAGACAGTGTTGTCGAAATGAGGAGTCTGATCAACAGTAGCCAGTCAGCATCAGAGGGGCGTCTTGGTTATAAACCACGGATACCATAACATGGTCAAATTTTGCTGGTTCAACTATAGGTGAAAAACGTGACACAATTTTTTAAAATTGTGAACTGTTTAATAGTTCACATTGTTCCAGGCTTTTGGCTAAAATCAAAGTGTCTTAGCCAGGGACGAGGTCACACATATTTTACACATTTTACTCAGTAAAGTCAATAGACCTCACTTTGAGCCCCTGAAGGGGTAATTAAAAAAAAAATGTTCCTGGCATAAGCATAGTGTCATCAATGTCCAGATGTTTTAACGACCGAGTCCAGCTGCTACAACGTGTCCAGCAAGTTAAGTACAACTTAACGTGAAAACACAAACCAAGACACTCAAGCCAATAACATGGTGATATTGACGGAACAGTGACAATATACGGTACTTTTATTTTCAAATTGTGTGAATTTGTTTAAGATATTGTTATACCAAGGTGCTAATGTTTTTACTAAACATCATTAACCAATAAAGTACATTAACATGTTATAACTGCAGTTATTGAATTATTTAAATTTCTAATTATAATTTTGTTGTGTTGTCAAAGAAATATTAATAGTTTAAAATTTTTAGGGAATAAACGAGCTGTATTTGCATATTTATATAACACATAGGAGCATAGGATAGGTCTAGCGAGAAAGTGACTTACTTATCACACGGCTGTTTGTACCCTATACCAAAGCGATCTTTTAGTTTCGGTGACCGGAATTCTGACACCGGGTAATAATCTTCATGTGCACCGTAAATGATTACTGGGGGTTTTGGCGGGGAAAACCAGCTGATGTGTGTGTAAAATCAGTAATTATATAAATCATTACACACTCGTTCTGGATAAACACAGCGCAAAAATTCTTTTGTGTACTATAACTTTGTTCTGTGTTCTATTTTTGATTGCATTTTTATTTGTTTGAATTTTTTTTGGACGGAGTTACAGACTTTTGAAAACAGCGTCATCATTTGAGGAAATTTATAAAATAAGTAATCTTTTTATTAATTCAATATCTAAAAATCGGCCCATTCGTCTCAGTTTATAATTATAAAGACTTCTCGAAGGGAAGCTAAAGATTATTTCCACATACTTTTTTTTTGGTTTCATATCTTGAGAATGTGTGGCAATCAGTTTTGTAAGTTTGGCATTACAAGAACAAGCATATTGTCACCAGATTTTATAACATTTAAATCACTGTAAACGCATTCCTGATATTCGCAAATCTTAAATAAGGTTGTAAAAAAATAACTTTTTGTAAAGCACCATCTGTTTTTGCATTTTCATTCATTTATAATGATATTTAGCTGTTTATATAAGCGTCAGAAAACATGTAAAGCTATAGATAGATTACTTCCACATACTTTGATCTATCTTTCAAGTCTTGTTAATCTTGTATTTATAATATGAATGTCTTTTTTTTAATTGTGTGTGAGATAAGAACTGTTCCATTAGTGTTCTTTGGTAGACAATCATGTGCACACGACGGCTGCCAAAGAATTCTAAGTAACTGTTTGTATATCTTGTGATAAGAGGTTTAGATGTTATTGATTATAAGATATCCTGGACAAATAGATGTATCAGAGGATACCAGGATAGTGCCAGATAAGAGACTGGTCTTATAAGAAATACCCCCTTCTCTGAAAAGAGCAAGGGTGTATAGACAATCAAGGTGAGGTCCAGCTATGTAAGTTCCCAGAGTAAGGAATGATGATGATGAAGTTCTCTGGGTCCCTATCTGCTACCTCTTGAGATCTCACCAAGAGTAAGTTAACTCTGTGTTGTTATTTGGCAAAGTGTCTAGGGTAATATATTATAACAGTTAAGAATTTCAAAACAGAACTTTAACTTTAATAGAATTAAGCAAGACTGTGTGAAAATAGATATATGTATAATTTAATATTCCTGTACCTCAATCTTGTTGGGACAGGAATTCTCAAAATCAAGAAAAGGTTATTTACATGCTACAATAAATATTTTTGGAAACTCTGTCCATTTGTGTACAACAAAAAGTCACTGGAATGAATATACCCACAGTTCTTGATATTATCAATACTTCTATACTGTAAGGTCTGTTATTTTCATCACTCCCAGGGGGTATAATTTTATTGGTGAAATTATGTTTTAGGATGAGGTATCAGTGCCTGTATAAAGGACTTATCTGTGAAAGGGTTATTGCGGCTGTTTTGTTGATCTTAGGCCTGTACACCAACGTTGTGACTCCTGACTGAAGAAAATGAGCTAGCTTCAAATTGTAGCACGAGCACTCACTCGAACATGTTCTTCCTTTCAGGCTACTGCAGCAACGAGATACTTTGTAATACAACCTGAAATAAGAAGGACAATCCCTTCTATGTAACATCTGCCTCTATCAATTTCACCTCTAAACTGTATTAATACCTACCTAGGTCAGCCACTTGTGCTAACAAGTCGCACCAGACCTTAAATTCTGTTGTCTACACTCAGCTTGGTGTAATCAGTCTTCTTCAGTATTGATTCTACGTTAATGTCCCTCCTTCCTGTTTGTCTTCCATACAATAGTCAGGGTGAGGTACAATATAACTTGTGACCTGTTGATTACTTCATTCGAACATTCCCTATATGTTTTCACATGTTATTTGAACAGTGTGTCATTCCAAAAGACAATATCAATTCATTAATACTGCACTTACAGTCGCAAATTTGTAAGGCCAATTGGCAAACATTTTACACAATATCACTCCGAATAAGCCTGCTCTAGGCACATTCCTACTTAGGTCGTCGTGACATCACATTTCCCAGCGGCAGTATCGAAAACGAGTATGGCACACAGATATCCTGTTACTTACAGGACTAATAAATTATGCAAACAAAATTATCTGTCTTACCCTCAAGTAAAGAATATTCACACACACACAAGCGACCTGACAGTAAAGGGCTATAGCACTAAGCTTGCAGTGCAGACGGCAAAGGCTTGTCCCTCTGTCTCTTTCAATAATGCCAGCTTGGTATGGAAGCTTTGTCGTCAATGGCGGACTTTACAAGAAATTGTTAATCTTTATCACACTACACCCAACCAATCAGATGACGAGTCAAAAAAGTTAACTATTTCCTAGGCTATAGAATTTGAGCAGTTTTAAATTAAGCGTGTTTGTCTAATCTGACCGAATTTGTTTATTTTATATCATAGTTATTTGTGAACCGATTTTAATTATCAAAAGTGATAATTAAACGGCCAATTATTCTCTATCGTTCTATATAGTTTTCCTTTAGTTATTCCTTTGCATTCAAATGGGGTTATTTTTTTTGTAATTAAATTTGATCTTAACCTGATGTGAAAATATTACTAAATTAAATTTTTCTAAGTTAAGATAATTTTTCTATGAGGGAATCTCTATGTTTATATGTTAAGCAATATCAGCGCTATAATTTGAGATATCCCTTTTATTTTAATTATCTTTAGTTATTGAGAAATAAATTATCTAAGTTCGGCCAAAAACCCAAAATAGGCATTATTTCCACTTCAACCAAAATTTTCTTGTCCTTACAAAAAAGAGGTAACGATTTGATTGGTTGTTAAATTTTACTACGTCCTTCGATAAATATTGGGATGGGTGTATGAGAGGGGGTGGTAACTTTTAACTTGTTTTCTTAGAAAAATTCAAATACTTTTAGTTAAACCCCTTCGCAACGACGGGTTTTTCATTCCAAATGACAACACCATTTTCGGCTTAGTTCGTTCCCCTGAACGACAGGATAATTGTAATTTTAGGGGTCATATATTTAATTTGACTGTAAACAGTTTATCGTAAAAGGAAACCCATTAAAAATATATTCTGAACCAAAGCACACAAACTCTGACCCTGAATCTGGGTAATCTTTACATTTAGTGCCGTCGAGTATGTATAATATGTGTATTGAGTCAGCATTAGAATTAAGTTAACCCTAAACCTAACCTCAACCTTAACTCTAAATGGTACGAAAATACACATATTAAACATACTCGACGGCACAAAAGATAAAGATTACCAGAATCTCAGTAAAAAGAGTTGTCAGAATCATTCAAGTTGAATAAATTCAACTCAAACAAGAATTTTCGTGCTCTTTTTTCCATAAAATGTTTATCATTCGGCGGTGCGGCAGCGTCCATGTTTCTACTTTCGCTTTTGTAAAAATCACTATTATCAGTTCTACCGTATTCGCTAGCAGTAAAATATTTTGTTCGTTTCAAGCTTAGTGGCCAGATTTTTCAATGCTGAATCCGATTATGCCCAGCAATTGCCGATACGGTTGTAAACAGAAGAGTTCTGGTGCTTTTAAAATATGACGTACGCCGTACGTCTTATAGGTGAATTGGAACGAGAAATCGCGCTACTTCCGTGACGTACGGCGTACGGCATAGCGACAAATATTGTAAAGATTTATGCCGTACGGCGTAAGTCATACTGGTGCTGAAAGGGTTAAATGTTGGCGGTAAATTTGACTGGACCCTCAGACAAATTTCAAATACTGTAGTTATTTATAGATTTAAAATTTCGATAGCTGGTACGTTTTAAGCGGGGAATTTGAGCGTGTTGTCATACGGATTCACTTTACTACATATCTTCTTTCATTCACAGTTCAAAGTTACAATGCAGGTAGTAAATTTAAAGAAACCAAATTCTAAATCTAATACCATCCTTTTATCAATGGCTAGAGTCAGAGATACATATGATAATTTAGAAATATTTATGAATGGCATGAAAGCTCAGATAGAGTCACTAAAAGATTTAGAGTGGGATGGTAAAAAAGTTGTTGTTTTCTTATTCGGGGATTATGACTTTCTGATGAAAATGTTTGGTTTGTCTGGAGCTCAAGGAACATACCCATGTCTGTGGTGTCTCCAGAAAAACAAGGAAATAAAGACATCCAGAGAGCATACAACTTGCAAACCAAGAGGTTTGGCCATGTTGATAAGAGATTACAAATAGATATATGAAATATGGGAAAGGGAATACAAGGCAAGTGGCACGTTACGATAATTGTTCACACAAACCAATGTTAGAGATTGAAATTGAAAATGTAGCTCCTCCTTACCTTCATATTTTATTGGGCATTGTTTTGAAACACCACAGACTTCTAGAACAGGGAGCCGATACAATAGACGCAAAGATATTTGAGAATCCGCAGGAGATACATGCAGACATTAGTACTATTAAGAACTTGAAGAGATTTGGTAGGAACAGGAAACAGGCAGAAGAATTAGAAGCTAAAATTGAATTTTTTCAGGCAGGTATTAAACTTTGTGAGGAT
This sequence comes from Oreohelix idahoensis, assembly GCA_024509875.1. Taxonomy (NCBI): domain Eukaryota; kingdom Metazoa; phylum Mollusca; class Gastropoda; order Stylommatophora; family Oreohelicidae; genus Oreohelix; species Oreohelix idahoensis. The sequence continues at coordinate 53,309 of JAMPIV010001391.1, read as the reverse complement.
AAGGAGGAGACGGATAGTTTTAAAGTTAAACTTGAAAATGCACAAGATGCGCTGGCCAAACTTCAGTTTCAAGATCTGTGTGCTAGGTCTGGTCCAGTTTGCTCACACTTGGACAAGGTACTAGCCAAACACAAAATCATACCACAGGCTTATCATAGCAGAGCATTCACAGGGAATCACAGCCACAGATATCTCACACAAACAGTTTATAAAGATCTTACAAGAGCAATCATTACACAAACACTGAAAATTACAGACAAACAAGATACAACTGACAGGTTTTATTGCCCAAGAACAATTCAACTCACTGAACGTAGCATTTGAGAAAGTACACAACAAAATATCACACAGTAAACCAATTAGTAAAGAATCAATATCATCAATAACAGCACCAATAGAGACATATATGTCTTTGTTCAGAAAGCTATTCCCCAGTAAGACAATTCCTAAACAGCACATATTAGAAAAACATTGCGCAGACTGGATCAGAACTCATGGCTTTGGAATGGGCATGCATGGAGAGCAAGGAAGAGAATTTGTACATTCTACTATTTCCAAAATTGAAAGACGCGCCAGCGGTATTAAAAATATAACTTCACAATTAAAATTTATAATGGAAACTCATTTGTTACAAATTTCTCCATCTGTGAATGTACAGATTCCTCCTATAAAAAAAAGGAAGTGTGAATGATAATTGAGCGAAATTTTGGGGCTAGAGCAAATTATGGCAGTTGTTGCGTGAGAGTGACAGAATTAACAGAGTGTGGAAATCATTTAATAGGTGTATGTTTTATTTATTAAATTGAACATTTCGTTTTACTCATGACCATACTCATTTTTACATGACCATCGTGATGTATGATTGAGATAATTGTTAGCTCGCATGTTTTGGGGACAATTGGGTGTGTTATTTTAAGGTATTAAATGTGGACTTGCAATTTAATGTTTCAATAATTAATGTTTGACGCATGAAACCAAAACAGAACTATGATATCCATTTTCTGCAGGTTTTCTACTTTTGATTTCTGTAATTTGTTATGCATGTTGATTGTGATCGTATTAGTGTAAATTGCATTAGAAACAAACCATAACAAAATATTGAAAAAACCGTAAATTTTACACTATTTCAGACTATTATATCTTCTGTTCTAATTGTGATAAAATGTTTGTTCTTGTTCTAAAATTTACTCTAACATTTCTAGTCTAGCTTTACGCAAAATTAAAGCCGGTATTTATAATAATAAAGTAGCCTAAAAGCATTAATTAAGCCCTATCAAAAGTAAACACCGCCACATTTTTTTCCCGTTAGGAAGTTGACCACGTGACCTCTGTCACGATAGCTATTAAATAGCGCGGTAAGGGAAAAAAAAACTAAAGTGTTTCTGGCAAACAGCCGTGATCAGTTCTCTTCTACTGCTGTCATCGAGAACTGTGCAGTTAATTACCTGACTTGTCCTGTACCCCTCTACCTCTAGTTCACCAGTTCTCTTCTCCATTTCCAGGAACTACTTTCTAATTTTCTATCCAGCATCCGTCTAGCCACAACAAGCACAGACTAATGCGAATATATCTGCAAGAGGCGTTTAGAAGATTGTATTAAAACTGTGACAGTATCATCCCTTTGTCGTGGCTCACGTCTATCTTTGCACGCGTCCACGTGTACGAGAGAATTGAACAATTATGTTTCATTCATGATATCGGCTTACAGAAAAAGTCAATTTATTCCACCGACGCGTAGGCTTAGATACTAATATTTAATCAGTTATACATAATGCAGTCAATCTTCAGTGTATACGTAGTCGACATAAAGCAGTGGGGGGGATAACGGAATAGAAACTTCAATGCAGCGGTCAATAGGCGAAATGCTCATAAAGCTTGCTTATAAATTGTTATCCTCTAAAGGGAATGATTTCTTCAGAGCACTGTACCCTAGTTATTTTAAAAGTCGTTATTGTGGTTACGTTAATTGCCCCTGATAAGTTACATGTTGACTTTATTTTTCTAGTGATCTTGTTCATTCCGGCTTCTCGTTCCTGTCTTGTTGTGATGTTCTCTGTTTGACTGTGATGTCCACCTTCCCAGCTTTTCCTGTAGGGTTTGACCTGTAAGGGTGTCTGTTTGTATACATCTGTACACATACATGCACGCACTTTCCTTCTTATTTTGGCAGTAAAGTTTTTTTCATTTATAGCATTTTATCCTACTAATTTGTTTTTGTTGACTTTTGTATTCAGGCCGGCTGCTGTGGCCATCTGCTCTACTCCGAAAAGCCCGTTTGTCTTCTCAAATAATAATGACGTTTAATTTATGGCTATTATTGTTCTTTGTCTGGGTGAGGTGACTGTAATTAAATTATTGTCACCACAAAAATAAACAGAAAATGTTGTGTGCAAGCAAAAACCGTTCACCGTAAGACAATCTTAGAGTAATATCTGGATAATTTTCATTGTCACAGTTATTGCTATCCTGAGGCCAAATAGATTACGTCATGTCACGTGTTTAATTCGTGGCGCGTTTTTTTGGGAAGGATTATCGATACTTCAGGTAGACGGACTTGTCAGAAGGATGAACGAACAATAACATTTATACATTTATCCTAACTTGTTATGTGGACGGTGTCGTAGATTTTTCATAGGGGAATTAAGACTTGGGTTGGTCCCTTCTGAATAGATTAGAATGAGTGATAGCCACAGTGAGAGATGATAGTAGAAATAGATTTCCACGAGTGAGATGGTAGAAATTTATAGAGACTGTCCCGGAAAGCGAGAATCTTCTCTCTCTCCGCCTATCTTCTACAACAGATCCAGAGGAGTCAGACAGTCTATAAACTATACATATTAATATATATATTACCACTCACGTGCACACACACAATTGACGACATGTAGACACACACACACATGGGAAAACTATAACAATGATTATATAGATATTTGGGAACGAGCTGACCCGACACACTGATTTTTTTTTTTTTTTTTTTTTTTTTTTTTTTTTTTTTCGTACGCCCGCTAATACTCGAGGCGAAATCTCAGGTTATTATTTTTATGTCTAGCCTGACATTGATTTTACGTGAGTATCCCTTTTTCTTGTACAGAGACAGGTGTCCCTCGCCATTCAGGCAAATACTCTCCGATTTCGGAGGTACCCATTACAGCTGGGTCGGCTCAGGAGCCGCCAATCCCTGGTCGACGACACTCCTTCAAATGTCTTCGCCAGGTCTCGAGTTAATCCAGTCCAAATCCCGGTCGACGAAAAATCCTCAAATGCCGTCGCCCGGGTTTGATCCTGAATCACCCGGTCGCCAGAGCGGTGTTGTAACCACTACGCTAGCGCGGCTCCTACACACTGATTAAGTTCAAGGGAATTTTTAATTATCCGAAAATTCCATCACAACACATAAAATTACATCAAAGCATATACAAATAGTCAAAAAAGTCAATAAAAATGCTACAAGAATGATAGACCCACAGTATGATCTTATCCCTCAAGGTATGCCCACAGTCCTGTTAGAAGAAAGTGATAGCCCCAAGGAATCAAGGATACATTAGCGGTAATCTAATGATTTTCCCCTTTTAAAGGTATGAACAGACTTAGATATTAGTATGATCTATCCTAAGGAAAAGTATCTTGTTTCAACAAAAAAACTTGCATAAAGAAATTACAAAGTGGGTGAAATTGTGTATACCATAAAAGAGTCACTCGTTCCTGCTTTCTCTCGGTTCATTCATCAGGGCCCTGTCTCACACAACCTTACCTACAATCGTGCTGCTGTTCGCCGTCTGGCGCACGTTATGACACAATCTGTTTTATCGTTTGATGAAGCGGATACCCAGCTCCGCAGATCTTGGTTTCATCCAATTTGTCCGGGGAGCGTCCTCTTCAGGCGATAATTTTGTTCAGATTTTAAGTTAGTGTCACTTTATCAGTTCAGGTAAGAATTAGTTTTCAAGCGGGCTCACAGGATCAGAACCACGAGGTTTCCACTACTTAGGGACAATGTCAGGTTTGTAACTTCGATCAAAAGGTAAAAAAATTCTTGGTCACACCACAGGTTGACATAATTTGCGGAACGTTACTGTTTGTAATAGTTTACTTGCCACAAGGGCTGAACTGTACTTACGTTTTCTCAGGAAGAATAAAATCTGGCGCAATAGGCCCGTTATGTCATTTCAACTTTAAAGTTCGTGTAAAGATTTTACACCAAGTCTTTTGAAGGAAAATTTTTTTTAGTTCTCAGATATTACTCATCATACTTAACGCTGGCAAAGTTTTGGTTAACCCCAGTTTTCTTCACTAAATAGAGGAAAAAACACATATAAAATAATTATACATACTATATACTCGTTATAACTTACATTTTAAACTGCAAGCGTACAGCTTGACTTATCATTTAAAACTTCCCATAAAATAAGTTATATTCATAAAATCATTCATCATGAATTAGGAATACATACGTATCCCGTCAATACTCACTGATGTAGCATTTCAGTTATAAGTTAATTTTAAAATATATTCTCGTCTGATTATTTAGCAGTTAAACTAAATTCATTTATGGCTGCACGAATTTAAGCTAGAAATATAATTTATTCTGCTTTCCACTGAAACACGTCACTAGAAAATAATACAGACTATATTTTAATTCTCTCTGCACAAAAGAAATAGTGAAATATGAAATAAGCAATTTAACACTTTAAACACTCACAAAATACTAGATATATTAGATATAATATTTACCTCCGCACAGAACTACAGATTAATACCATGAATTAGAATCATTCAATATAATGGTAGTCTAGAACTCGGCAAAGATTGCCCAGAAACTAAAGACTTTTCAATACACAAGATATTATTCTAGCCTGGCGATCTGTCTACTGCAGATTTAGGAGTACGAATGAAGATCTAGTTTCAAACTCTGGTTAATATCTTAAACCAGACAAAGGGTCCCACTATTTCCAAAAACCCGATCTCTCCCCTTTCCTAACACCTACGTACCTTAGACGCTGGACATAACATGCCAAACGTGTCTTAGACACCTCACGCTCCGAAACTGTCTGAGAGTGCCGTGACAGAGGAGAATACCAGACAAATGTCTCATTCTGCGCCGTGCAGATGTCGGTTATCACACCTCACGCCGGAGAAACGTTCGTGTCAGGTGAAAATGCTAGACCAAAAGTCTGCTCTTATGTCTGAGTATGAAACATAATCACACATCTCGTCTGACTGCAGCGACTGACACGTTATATAATAACATGCGGGTGCGTTTCTAAATGAGAAAAGAAACAGGCGAAAGTATGAATGGGAAAATAGTAATGTTTATAGTCGCAAACGTACGAATGCGAAAAAACACAGGAAAAGGATAAAAGAGCGATAATAAAGTGGAGGACACGGGTACAAAAAGAAAGGAAATATAGAAAATTTATTGATCATAATCTCTGTGCGACAGACGGCAACAAACCCCCTACTAAACTTCATTTACATCTGTGACCCCCCTCATAGTCGGTGTTAGCTGGAAAAAGGTACTTGACCATATTACTGTGGCCCCTTAGAAATATGGCAGGGCCCCATGGGTCCGTATGGCCCACTCTGAGAACCAATGGTCTACACCATTCGGCGGCGTGGTGCTTGACGAAGAAGATATGGGCAATATTGTATAAGTAAACTTAAGAAATATTGTAATAGTGAACAAAATCTGAAATAGTGAATTTATTGTTGAGTATCACTGGAAATAACAGTTGGGCAACTGTAGAAAACATCAAACTTGCAATACGTTTTTAACACGCTAGTGAGATATAAAAATGCCTGTCATATTATCGGCGGGGGAAATTATGAACGATAACAAATAAAGAAAATAATACCGCTTTAATTAAATCAGTTTAATTAGATCAATTAGAACAGCTGGTGCATTAAGGTGAATACAATATTATGGATATGCGAAACGACGGACAATAAATACACTACCGGTTACTGGCACTTTTACTCCTAGACAAGAATCCAGCGTGACGACAAACTGTCAAATAAAGCATCAACTTATGCAAATAAAAGAACAGGACATCAGACTTCAGCAGTAAGTAAGAGTATCGTTCGGCGTGTTTTCAGAACGATACTTCACATAGAAAAGAAAGCATTTTGTTTTTCTTTACACAAAATCGGACTAACATATGTGTTACAGACAAGTCCATGACTTGTAATCGATTTCACATGAAAGTGAAAAAAACACCAAAAAAATACAGCGAGAAGAGAACTTAGTAAAAGAAATGAAACTGATATACAAGACATGGAAGGACATGATGAACAAATAAGGAGGGGAAACCCGAGGTATGTAAACAGGACATAAATAATACACAAAGGTATGTATATCTTGGTGTATTATTTATTTACAGGACATAATGGCTTGTCAGGAGTTTGTTGAAAGCCAATGATCCTCAGGTTAATGAATGAATGAAAGTACTCTCATAGTATACCTCTTTAGTGATGCACGTGAAAACTAACCCTGGGACTATGTTTTGTGTTATTTCATGTTATGTAACCACGGAATATGTGAACACATAGCTAGGGTCAGGATGACATGTACCCGAGAACACATGTTTGAGAAATAATCTTTGTTTTGGCGGTATAAACAAAAACGGAAATGGGATAAAAAGAGAGGGATATGATTACCTACTAAGCTCTTGAAATCAGTTTTCAGAAAAGCATTTCAACATCTATCTTAAGCTGACAGAGAAAGACTTACAAGATGGACACTACTAACAGTGTCTTACATCGTCAGTAGACAAGTTGTGGAGTTGACTAGACCTAACCCTTCTCTACTCAGTCATATTTACAGTAGGAAACTTAATCACCCCAGGACTGCAATCTAGCCCTTTTCGTTAAATAATGTACTTTATACTGGGGCATTTCTTTCCTTCTGGCTTCACCTTCAGAATGGCAGCCGGCAATTGATTTCTTCCCAGCCGCATTCGTAATGATAGTTTTAGACCTGTGGAATCCAGAATGAAGTCTCTTTCGCTCGCTCTCTCTCTCTCTCTCTCTCTCTCTCTCTCTCTCTCTCTCTCTCTCTCTCTCTCTCTCTCTCTCTCTCTCTCTCTCTCTCTCTCTCTCTCTCTCTCTCTCTCTCCTCTCTCTCCTCTCTCTCTCTCTCTCTCTCTCTCTCTCTCTCTCTCTCTCTCTCTCCCACTCTCTCCCACTACCTCTTCGCATATGTCTTCCTATATTTCACTCTCCCTTTCTTTAGGTGAATACATTTTGTTTACTTTTTAAATAGTATTCAGTTTTTTTGCACGCTTTTTTTTTCAATGGCTTGTTATTCCGTTTCTCATTCTCACAACGTATGCGAACATTACATCTGTTCCCCTGTCTGTCTCTCTCTGTCCGCCTCCATCTGTGTCGAGTGGAGATCATTTTCTGTTTATTGTGGACACTTACCGTCGTCATAACGATAATCCCAATGAAAAATAAAACATGCTGGAATCTAGCTCACGCGAAGATGATTTCCATCTCTCTGCTTACTTCTAGGCTTGAACTGATTGTATCTGGTCGTTTCCAAAAGCGAGATTTGTTTGTCAGTATAAAGTTTTTTTTGCATGTGTTTACAAGTTAAGTTAGTTGCTTATCCTTTACAGGACGTGGCAATCAACCCCAGCTTTTATTGGCTGTTTGTGATTTTTCTAGGCAATTTTTTTTCATTCAGTAGTTTGCCATTGCTTTCTGAACAGTACGGCGCTTATACCATTGTTTAAAATCCACACAAAGCGATCTGCTACCAAACCGCCTGCAGCAGGTTTCGAACCTGGTATATCTGGATTATGAAACTGCGTTCATATCCATTAGGCCACAGACGCCGACTGTGTCTACAAGAGCTATTTGAAATGTAAATCGATGATGAATGACAGAAAGTAATAAAAACGTGGGATTAGTTTTATAGTGTGAATTAAAATTGTTACCATGTTCTACATAGTTCACTTGTAAGTCTTTCCTCCCTTGGTTTCAAAACGTTGCACACAGAGTGCTGTTTGATACATTTTAAATACTATAAGCTAGCCAACGTGTTATTCTCAAGAATCTTATGTCCCACTTGTCATATTCACACTGTGCTGGCACTGCAGGCTTTATCGTCTGGTATAGCGGATAAAAAGGAAGTCTCTGTTTCTTCACACTGAAATTGGGCTCTTTGATTAGGCGCTCGAATAAAGTCTCGGGCTAAAATTGTCACAGTGGCGACTCTAATGAGTAAAAGATGGTCCCAGAAAGGTGAAAGATAATAGGTATGATAAGCAGTGGATCTGGATCACCTCCACGACCTTTTCTAGAATTTCCAAGGGATTACAGGAATGAGGTATGAATCATATCCGACAAATAGGACTAATATGAATTTGCTTTGAGAATGCCATCACCTGGTGAATGGAAATAGTCACATGAAAAAAAGTCACAATTTTGGTTGGGAAAAAAGTCACAGGAATAAAAGTCACACTGTATGTAAAAAAAAAAACCAAAAAAAAAACACGATTTATTCAATTTCTTAGGCAAAGTAAGATCATAAAACAAAAACCTTTAGGTCAGTAATTTATTGACAATACATGACCTGGAGAGACTGACAACTTCTTACGTAATCTCGTGAATCTAATAATTCGTATTCGCGAAAGAGGCTTCACTTGACTTACCTTAATCCGTTCCAGGTTGATGTTACCCATTTATACAAAGATTTAACGTTTCCTTTTTATTTTGAAGTTTTTAAGCAACACTTTTATTAATTTACCATCAATTCTGTACATTACTTTATTGAGACTGATTGATATATTAACATTAACAAGAGGATTGAACCATTAACCTTTCTGTAGCCCTACGTAGAGGTATATATATATATATATATATATATATATATATATATATATATATATATATATATATATATATATATATATATATATATATATATATATATATATATAGATATATATATATATATATATATACTGTATTTATTTATTTATTTATTGGCACGTTGTGTGTATGTCTTATTTGTATTTAGTGACATGTGGTGTGTATGTCTTATTTGTATTTAGTGACATGTGGTGTGTATGTCTTATTTGTATTTAGTGACATGTGGTGTGTATGTCTTATTTGTATTTAGTGACATGTGGTGTGTATGTCTTATTTGTATTTAGTGACATGTGGTGTGTATGTCTTATTTGTATTTAGTGACATGTGGTGTGTATGTCTTGTTTGTATTTAGTGACATGTGGTGTGTATGTCTTATTTGTATTTAGTGACATGTGGTGTGTATGTCTTATTTGTATTTAGTGACATGTGGTGTGTATGTCTTATTTGTATTTAGTGACATGTGGTGTGTATGTCTTATTTGTATTTAGTGACATGTGGTGTGTATGTCTTGTTTGTATTTAGTGACATGTGGTGTGTATGTCTTGTTTGTATTTAGTGACATGTGGTGTGTATGTCTTATTTGTATTTAGTGACATGTGGTGTGTATGTCTTATTTGTATTTAGTGACATGTGGTGTGTATGTCTTGTTTGTATTTAGTGACATGTGGTGTGTATGTCTTGTTTGTATTTAGTGACATGTGGTGTGTATGTCTTATTTGTATTTAGTGACATGTGGTGTGTATGTCTTATTTGTATTTAGTGACATGTGGTGTGTATGTCTTATTTGTATTTAGTGACATGTGGTGTGTATGTCTTATTTGTATTTAGTGACATGTGGTGTGTATGTCTTATTTGTATTTAGTGACATGTGGTGTGTATGTCTTGTTTGTATTTAGTGACATGTGGTGTGTATGTCTTGTTTGTATTTAGTGACATGTGGTGTGTATGTCTTATTTGTATTTAGTGACATGTGGTGTGTATGTCTTATTTGTATTTAGTGACATGTGGTGTGTATGTCTTATTTGTATTTAGTGACATGTGGTGTGTGTATGTCTTATTTGTATTTAGTGACATGTGGTGTGTATGTCTTATTTGTATTTAGTGACATGTGGTGTGTATGTCTTATTTGTATTTAGTGACATGTGGTGTGTATGTCTTATTTGTATTTAGTGACATGTGGTGTGTATGTCTTATTTGTATTTAGTGACATGTGGTGTGTATGTCTTGTTTGTATTTAGTGACATGTGGTGTGTATGTCTTATTTGTATTTAGTGACATGTGGTGTGTATGTCTTGTTTGTATTTAGTGACATGTGGTGTGTATGTCTTATTTGAATTTAGTGACATGTGGTGTGTATGTCTTATTTGTATTTAGTGACATGTGGTGTGTATGTCTTATTTGTATTTAGTGACATGTGGTGTGTATGTCTTGTTTGTATTTAGTGACACGTGAAGTGTATGTCTTATTTGTATTTAGTGACACGTGGTGTGTATGTCTTATTTGTATTTAGTGACATGTGGTGTGTATGTCTTATTTGTATTTAGTGACATGTGGTGTGTATGTCTTATTTGAATTTAGTGACATGTGGTGTGTATGTCTTATTTGTATTTAGTGACATGTGGTGTGTATGTCTTATTTGTATTTAGTGACATGTGGTGTGTATGTCTTATTTGTATTTAGTGACATGTGGTGTGTATGTCTTATTTGAATTTAGTGACATGTGGTGTGTATGTCTTATTTGTATTTAGTGACATGTGGTGTGTATGTCTTATTTGAATTTAGTGGTACAATCCTTACTATTCCTGGAGCCAAAATTTGGCAACATCTCTGAGAAAGAGAAACACGTAATTTCTTTCATCGTTCTTCTTCCACCTCTGTTAATCAGTTGACACCACCACGATCCCTTACGTCACACAGATCTAGATAAAAACTCGCAAATTAACACTGAGAGTTACCAGGTATAATATACACTTTTCATAGCTTCATGGTGCAGAAACAAAGACAAAAACAGTTACAAGAAAGAATTGAGGTTCATGAAACGTGGTATATAGAAAAATGGGACGAAAAGTCAAAAACATTAGAAAACAAGTAAGAAAGTCACTTACAGATTTGGGTGAAAAGAGAATTAATGAGTGAGGTCACAATCAGAGATATATATTATTTTGGAAGTAAAAAAAGAAACATAACACCTTTTTGAAAACCATTATTGAAGGAAAATTTTTAGGTAAACAAACAAGGGGAAGATAACGTCAAGAGATGGACAGCAAAGAGTCTGTCAGAATGCACCATCAAGACCAGAAACACAAGACGTTGGAAAACCATCGCAACTATCGTTGTTGCGAAGATGCCAGCTGATCTTATCTGACATCTGGACATTGTTAAGAGTTTAACATTCTTAAGGCTATGTATTCATATCGAGCTCTGAACTCACACAGCCTGTTTTTCTCGTCCTTTCCCCCCAGAAATGCCCTTTTCAAATAGCTTGAACCTGTCGTAAACAATAGAAATAAGCTGTAATCGATGGACGGGTATGATTATCAAATATGAAGCTTCGGATAAGCGGGAATTCATCTGGAAAATTCGAAAAGAAAGAGCGGAATTTCTGTTGGTAAAGGAGATCAAAATGGAGATAGACCACAAATGAGGATTACGCTGAAATTGCACGATTTTGAGGCAGACACAATGTTTAATCGTCTGGGCACCCTGAGCTCCCACTGTTATATGTGCCCTGCTAGACCAGACATGGGTTGCGTTCTAGCCGTCAGTGAATCCCAGACATAAATCTTTGTGGCGCCGATTTTTGTTTGGGAAAACATGGTGTCGTATTCTTCTTCTTATTGTCCGTTTTCTCTTCTGATCAAGAAGTGTGTCTGCTTGCAGAAATCTTGCACCAAAACACATTATATTTGCTTGTTGTAGTGGTGGTTTCCTCACATTTTTTTCACGGTTAGGACTCCAGCTTCATCATGCACAGCCCTATTTATTAGTCTTTTACGAATTGACTATTGGGGCGCAGTAATTCTATTCTTTGCTCCTCAGTACCGCCCTCTCCCCCACGCGAACGATGCAGCATGTCATATACATGAAAATTTGAATTTAAATGGGTTTTATATATTTTTCATCCGTTTTTTTTCTGTAAGAAAAATTCAACGTTCAACACTTCATAGGTTATAATTGGGGCTATTATTGTTGTTATTATTATAAATTCAGTTGCTGCAAATTCATTCAAAATGTAGTAAAGTTATACAATAATAATTCAGAACATAAACCTGAATGTAGACAAGACCAAGAATAACTGTCATTTTACACTAAGGCTAATGATGATGATATAAAAGTACAGAAACCAGTGGTGGTTGTGTAATGAGTGTATCAGTTAACGAATACCGTTATATGCTTACGTAGTATGAGCTCTAGTGACGTTGTGTGCAGTGTGAGGGGGTGTAGGAATTTTTGCCTTGAAGGGGTCCAACTCAATCAGCTCTAGGGAAAGCGGCATTCAACCATTCCAAATTAGTGTGCATGAAAACATGTTTTGGATGTGAAGAATATTCTGTGAGTTGTTGCTGCCTGAAAGCACGGGAGAGACGCATAATCACAATCACAAGCAATGGATATTTGTTTTCCTTGGGGAAGGGGGAGTTTCGAGGTCCATGGTCACCAGAAATAAAATGAAAAATGCAATCCTGGAAACTTTGAATTACCGCCCCTTCTGAATCGCCAGGTCATTGGGCAGACATTGCATTACTCCGAATAATGTATTATTCTCTTCCAGTCGTTTTTAACGAATTTACCCCAGCCTTTTTTAAAATTGTGAATTTTGTTGTCTAGCACAGTGATTTTCAACCTTTTTCAACACACGGCACACTGAACAAGGTACTAAAATTGTCAAGGCACACCGTCAGTTTTTTAAAGAGATATTTTATGATTAAAAACGAGTATTAAGATTGTGTTAAAAAGTTCAATATCTAAAATTCTAATCATTATGTTATTTTAAAAAAATAATATTGATCTGTATTTCTCAAGATTTAAAAAAAAAACAATTATATTCATTTGAATGATGTGTGCCGTAGAAGCTTCCATGGCAGAACAAAGGGTGCTGAAAGGAAACACGATTTTAATGGCCTTCTCTTGATGTGGTAAACCATTTGGTCGTCTCATCAAGTACTTTTTGTAGATCAGGTATTACTGATTTTAAAATGAGGGCATCTCTGTGCACGAAACAGTGTGTAAAAACAATGCCATGGTTCTTTTGCTTTACCATTGAGACGAAACCTTTCAGGCTTCCCGACATAGAGGTAGGACCGTCCGTGCAGATGCTGATGCATGATTTCCATGACAAATCATGAAAACTGAAATAACTGTCAACAACATCTTGGCCTTTCGTTGTTTCTGGAATAAACATTGTTCAATGATCTCTCCATTACAAACAAACCGACCGAGTGCTAGGAGTTGAGGTTTTCCAGTGATGTCAACTGGATGTAAATACAAAAAATCGGCTTCTTTACTTTTAGCTATCACTTGCTAACGTCTTGAGACATGTCTTGTTTACACCGACCAATACGGATTTTCAAAATCTGTCTTTCATATTTGTCACGGATAGCCTCCCCTGCTTTGCAGTAGTGGTCCAACAGTTACCAAAACTCAAGCGTATCTAATATTAGCTTCCAATGTAACTACCTGCGCGCAAGATTACTCTTAGCAGAGATGTAGATAGAAAATTAATGACACTTCTACCTTAAGATATTTACAGAAGTCACGAACAATGTTGCATTGGGGTGAACAATTGTTAACGCATCATATCTGGTCCGTCGCCTTTTGTGAAGGATTTAAGCAATGGTTTAGCCCGTTCAAGCCCCCAGTTGGTGTAATTCAACGAAATCCCTCTTATAAGGCATAGCTCTGTTTAGAGGTAAATATATTTCTAAGTATATATATATATATATATATATATATATATATATATATATATATATATATATATATATATATATATATATATATATATATATATATAGATATATATATATATACGAGGGACGGTCAAAAAGTAGTGCCTCGTAATTTTTAATTTCATTCAATAGGCAAGAAAACAGATAAAATTCACATTGAAATGTAGCCCCAAGTCTGAACTTCAAAAATTTATTTCTCAATGTAGTCTCCGTTATTTGTTACAGTTTTTGTCCATCTTCTCACAAGGGCATGTATCCCCGCACGGTAAAAATGTGTGTCCTTTTTCCTAAACCACTGGTGTTCGGCGCGTTTAAGGGTCTCGTTGTCCTCAAAGTGATGTCCGCGAAGATCTTCTTTCAGTGGTCCAAACAGATGGAAGTCAGAAGGTGCAAGATCGGGACTGTAAGGGGGATGTGGTAATAATGTCCAGCCAAATTCTGCAGTCGCATCAATGGTGCGTTTAGCGGTGTGTGGCGTGGCATTATCGTGCAACAGTAGTGCAGTTCTCTGATCTTTTAATGGGCAAAGTCGCCGAAGACGACCTCTAAGCTTCTTCAAAGTTTCAATGTAACGGTCTGCATTCACCATGTTTCCCTGTTCCAAGAAGTCGAGAAGAATCACACCCTTCTCATCCCAAAACACGGAGGCCATAACTTTCCCTACATGTCGTGGAATATTCTAATCCACATATATAAATTAAAAGGTAAATGTAAAGCCTAACAAATAAATTTAATAAAAGAAAAGAGAAATGGTAAAAGAACAGTGCTGTCACAATGACTGTACTCGAAATCCCCTTGTTTTCTGCTTCGTCTGCAAATTGTAACGCTTTCACGTTGATAGTAAAAGCCTACTGTATTATTACCCGCTTTCTTCAATGAAACGTGTACTGACCTTGAGATACGCAAGCTGATCAATGACCTAGATTTAATATTTCATTCATTCCATACACGGCGTAACTAAAAGACAGATAAAGCAGGAGAGAGAGAGGGGCGAATGAAGGCAGGAAGCATGCAATACTAAACACGTGTCGCGCGATACACAATTGCTGCCATCACGCGTGTAAGGCCACATGCACTAACTTTTTTCAGACGGACAGTGATAAAAACACTAACCTTCCCAGAGTTAGGTTTTAAAAAACCTGGAAAACGCTTATTAGGAAAGATGACATTAGATGGGTTTACGTTTGAAAACATGACAGTACCCAGACACCACATGGGGATGGAAGTGAACAGGAGGTGGTAGAAAATGCACATTTTGAACGCAGCCACCTAGCTCCCTTAAATTTGTATATTTGGGTTCCTTAGGGTTTGCTGACAAAGAATATGTAAAACGTTACGCAAATAGTCTAGGAATTACCAAGTTATGGCCAAAATAAAATAGTGGGGGTGCCTGACAGCATGAAATCATTTCTGCTCATAAAATTTTTTTTATAACGTGTTTGAAAAAACATTACGTTACGGAAATAGCCTACCATGTTAACTCCTATTTGATTGGAGCGCAACAAATATAAGACTAAACACGATTGGTCGGGCTATAAATACTATCTTGTGTTGTCAGGGGAAACGTGAAAGGGAGTACTTTTTTGAAAAGATGTGTAGACATGGTTTGATTGGGTAGAGCTGCGAATATACTCAATTCAGAGCGTCTGTTCATTGCCACATCTTGTAATAAACCTACTAAGAAGCAGTGCGTTGAGCACCAGTGTATATTTTTTATAAAATAAAGCCTGGGACATCGGCAGATCGGAGTTGTGCTATATTCATTGCCAGTCAACGAAACTGTTTATTATTTCCATAAATTGTGGTAAGCTTGAAATATTCAATATCTTTTAATGAAAATTGAATGTAAATTGATAATTTATGTCTGTATATATGTGTAGTTCAGTAGCGAACATGATGTAAAGCCTATAGAGCTCCAGCCTGAACAGAAGGTGTCGGAGGAAAGTAAAACTGCATGGAATGGCCAAACAGTACACTGACACCTAGATTATTAACTAGAAAGAAATAATGCTGGAATTGCAGAGGCGTAGTAACCATTAGGGAGGAAAATACTGGTATAGAGTATTTCAGATGAAGCTGACAGTTGGCCTAACGCTCTGAACTCAATGTTTGTGATGTATTGTGCTCAGTGTAGAAATCGAGTATAAATTGGTTTTGAAGTAGGAGGTACAACCTTCTTGTTTCAGGGACCGTGGTCTTAAAGTTATTGAGCAGCACCTGGTCAGAGCTTTGCTGAAGCCAGAGGCGGACAGCATACTCCTTGGTCCATATAGCAACCAGTGGGGTGACTCCAGAACTCATTAAAGTAATCGAGCAGAGGAGTCTTTTACTGCAGTCATCACGAAAGATAAGAGAGTGTGGCCATGGAGCTCAACATTATGTACCCCATCTTAAAATGACATTGTAACATAAAATTAAGAGGGGAATTTAATTGTTTTAATACCAGGAACTGAGAACATCTCCAATACTAGTTCCAATAGAAACAAACTATTGAAGTCATGATGACAAATACCAACAGAGCTTGAACAAAACAAAACCAGTATTACCTCATATTACTACTACACAACTGACACACATAGGATACTATTAATAATATTTGTCACTACAAGAATCATATTAATAAATTCTGTACATATAACTTGTAATTAAAATTGATTGTGATTCCTGGTTCCCTTTGTATTTGAATCAGGACACATATACATTCATGACAGCACTGAATACATATTGTTATTTGAAAAGTTATCAGTGACTCCTTTAAGATATCCTCGTAGAGTGTTTTATGTATGTGAGTGTCACAGTGTTGTCAAGTGTGGTGGAATAAATTAAATTGTTTATCTGTCTGTTGTTGTTATGACTTACACTTCATCATACACATACCCTAGACATATAACGTAGTCATCACACTATTCCAGAATAATTCTGACTGAGGTATACATATGTGGCAGCAAGTAAGGTTATCTATAATACACTACTCTTATTAGATATAGATACCTTCACAGCTGATCTCAGTCAGTACACTAAGTCCCCTATAAATATTTATAACATCCCACTTCACCACACTACAGATGGTGAACTTTTGAACTTCTTTCTTGTCGGCGATGTTGTCTGTGTGTCAACATTCTGGGTACCCACCGTGCACAAACTTTTCAATAACCCAGGTCTTTAATGATGTTCTGGACACTGCCTTTACTAATGGACATCATGGAAGAAAGTTCATCCAGTGTTACCCGACGGTCACCACGAATGATGCCATCAACTCGATGAATGTTGTGTGGAGTCACTGCGGTAGACGGACGGCCAGTCCGCTTTGCGTCAGCCATTGAGGATTGACCTACTTCAGCTTCGTCACAACGATGTACCCAACGTCGGACAGTGCTAACATCCACTGTTGAATCTCCATAAACATTCTTCAAACGTTCGTGGATGCGAATTGGGGTCTCGCCTTCAGCATTGAGGAATTCTATGACATAAAGTTGTTTTAACCGAACGTCTTTGGCAGCCATTTTTAAACTGTTACAGTGGTGCCACCTGTTACTGAAACAGGTTGGTAATGCTATACAGTGCAGAAGAGTGTTTGAGGAATCCTGCTAAATTTACAAATTGCACACCGATGCAGTATTTACATACATAAAAAATAGGAGGCATTACTTTTTGACCTTCCCTCGTATATATCATCTACTGTTCTGTTCTTCTGGTTTCCTAACCCTTGATAAGGCCCGTAGGACTGGTGGAACTAGTTGATGTATCTTTCTATATAAGACTGGTCTAACCACCAGGGCTGTTTATTTGTATCAATAGTCACTTGTTCCTCGCTGCTCCTAGCTACTGTCTATTCCACACACAACATACCTGTTCGTCTTGTAGTCTTGACAAATTGTTAACACAATCTTGAACTGGCGACATTGTCTTTCTTGTCTTTATCTATCATCTATTAAAGGTAGCGTTTGAGCGTCTTGTTGGTTCCGCAAGATAATTTGATACAATACTGTGACCACAGCAACCAACCACCTTCAGTGGCTTGTTCGCCAGAATGAACCATCAAACATCGCTCGCCACTACACAACTTTAATACAAAGCAAACTTGCTATCCTACGCTAAGCGCGTTCCAAAATCCAAAATGACTTAATCTTTCTCCAGATTTTACATTTTCCCCCGTTCATGCTAAAATGTGTTCTTCCTCGCAACACTTTCTCGTACGTGTTTATTTTTGATCGCTCACCAAAACCTTTCAAGGGACGTAATTTAAAGTCATCTCCCTTTGCTGATTACACTCAAACCCATACAATCTTCTTTAATCTTCTTACTAAAACTTTAATATGCAAATCAGTCCCACCATAATTTAGAACTTACATGAAATACTAAACCAAGCTACATCTCCCAAAAGGGGACCTACGGAGTTACCTCCCTTCCCTCAAAACACTCCTCTGCTCATTTCACTTCCCCTTAACAAAGACATATAGTCTATTAACAACTCTATTTAACTTTCTTAAACCATTTTTCTGTACTCTCTTTCACTCTCAAAGCCCCAAGCCACCGGTCACAGGACACCATAATATTATTACCTCCCTTCGCTAGCTAAGTTACTATTCCATATATCCCTATTTCCCTTAGTACCTTCTATAACGTTATACAAAAGTCGTGAACCATATTGTGTTACATCGCGACTTTCATACTCACAATCTAATACTTTTCTCAAGGGGCACAACTTACAGAGTAGGCTCCCTTAGTCAAAAACCACAAACCTTCACTCTATTATTTCCAATGTCAACACAATACAACCGCACATTATTTCCCATTCAAATTTTCATAAAGCATAACTCCATACTTAACCTCTCTACTGACTCCAAAGCTCAACTCCCGGTTACATAGCTTGTAACCACGTACTTTTAGAAAAAATAGAAAGACAAAAATACCTCTGCTAAGTACACTGAGTTGGAAGTTTAACAGGTGCATCCTCTCGTTGTCCACCCACCAATGTTAATCTCAGAAGAGTTAGATTCCCGAGTTTACACAGTGCAACACACGAAAGATAACTAAAATTCACCAATATTCCTCTGGGTATTAACTGGGACAATGTGTCTGGACAGCGCGAGCAATGGTTTGTGGTCTTAAATAACATTAACATGTTACATAAATCTCACAAAATGGTATGCTACACTTGAGGCACATATGATGTAGTCATCACTCATCACTGCTCCAGTCGGAGTCTGGGGTCACCTCTGCCGTCGGGTTTTTCCGCGCTTGCTGAAGTCGTTCATGAATATACTATTTCCGTATGTTGAGGTTGCCAGCCTCATATATATAACCACTTAGCAAAAAACATGTTATATTCACATTTGTAAAAGAAATGTTCACAACTTACCCCAAATTTTGGGAATACACAATCTCCCTGCACAGGTTTCAGATGGACACGAGCAATTTCGGTGCATATGCTCTCTAATCAATTTCGTCTGAGAAATTCCTCTAATGACGGTGTTCTGTGATACACTTGGCATGGGAAACTAGTAATTCCTCTTCGACGGGTGTTCTGCGATACACTTGGTCTGGGATATTATTTCTCTTATGACTGATGATCCAATTCCTAGGTTTCCAGTCTTGTATTTATATAGTCCTAGTCCCTGAAGTGTTACAGTCTGTGTATTTAAATATGCGGGTTTACTCTTAAGGTTTCAGAGTTGCCCAAATACTGTCGATCTGTCACTTTTGACATAGGAATTCTAGGTCCGATCCTTCTCTTTCTGGCTTCTTGGGAGTTGCTCGGTTGAAGTTGTGAAGCTGTCTGTTCTATGCCTCTGAGTTCACTAGATTATATCTCTCATTCTTAGTTCAAATCACAGATTGTGTTTCCGCCGAATGTTCCAATAAAATTAATTGTATATTCCGGCTCTCACTTCAAACCAATCAAATATCTCTAGCACTGTTTGGGTGGGGAAGTTTTAATTCAAAATATCCCCCGCGTGTTTAAAATTAAATTTAAAATTCCACGCGTGACCTCTATATAATACTGCATAATACTTCCGATGACATCTATCTGCCTCTTCACAATCTTGTGACCATGTTTTCCTGGCGTAATGTCTTCCGCCAAGATGTCTCTCCAGACAGATTGTCTGTGATAATGATGCAGACAGGGGCCCAACGGAAACGATTATCTCATAATTGCCCTTGTTTTCGTGCCTTCTTCAGATAGTCACGCAAAAGGGTCGCCAGCCACACATGATGGTTGTAAAGCGAGGATCGTCTTTTATCAAAAGGTGGCCCGGCTGATAGAATGAGATAAACGTGTTACCGCTGACCGGTGATAATGACCGGGTATTGTTACGATAGTCCCACCGTTCACTTGGCGGAACGGAAATACGTCTGAGGAGTGGTAAACAAGATAAAGATAGTCCTATAGCAAATACTTCCATAGGGGAGTGGAGTGTTAGAGACTTTCCCCTACTTGATTCAGCATAGAGAGTAAAATAATGGTGCATAAAATATGCCACATAATAATGACAGGGGAGAGAAAAATATAAAAAAATATCACTCGCACGGGAATGTAGTGCAATCCTGCCGGAGTGGACTTGAGATCGCCCAACGTATCGTCACAATATTTCTTACCAAACATAATATTTACAATTTTAATCATCAATTGTATGTTATTTCATTATTATTATTATTATTATTTTTGGCCATGATTTCTGCAACGGCATAGCTTGCTTCTTGAGCTTTGTCAGAAATAGTTGTGATTGTGGTCCATTGTTTAACCAGGCGTGTTTGATCATTTATAAGCCTTTTAAAATATTCATTTTGTTTCTCGCATAAATGTGAGTGCTTTGTATAAAAGGTGTCTTTTCAGCTTACTTGGAACATGGCCTAGTTTACCAGTTTCTCACCACAAACAACACACTTAGGACGTGGCTGCTACAGATGAAATGAATGCGAAGGAAAAATAGTCTTCATAACACTGGCGCAGGATAGTTTTAGAACACTAACTTATGCTACCAGAACTAGTGCCAGCTACACTTGACTCATTGTCATCACGTAACTTACGTTTTTTAGTTAGAAATCTGTCCATGTCTGATAAGCCGTAAATATAACAATCAACTAAATTCAGAAACAACAAAATAACGAAAACGAGATAGAAATAAGAAACAAAAATGCGAGAAAGGTTCTCTGTAGACGTGTGTTACAGTGACCTCCCCTTGTAATGATTGTTTTGGTCATGTTGAAATTGGTAAAGGTTCTCTTTCATTACAAGGGGAGGTCGCTACAATGCACGGTGGCTAGACAAGGGTGAAAGACGGAGTTTTAAACGTATATTGCAGAGTTATTTAAGGATCTGGAACAATAGGAACGGAAGTTCTTCGAATTTTACTATAACTTTTGTTTTTATTAAACTGTTGTGTTCCTTCTTATCGACCTTTAATTAAAAATATGCAGTACTTCTAAATTTTACCTAGACGATTTTGTTGTATTCGTCAAATATTTTCTCGCTTTTTTTCTCCGACACTCCCTTAAACTCTCGCGACACACCTGCGGACCCTTCGCGACACACCAGCGTGCCGTGTAACACCGGTTGAAAATCACTGTATAATGTAGTATATTTTATTGAAATTTTTCACGACAGTGGTTGAATTCCTCTATTTATGGACTCTTTATTATTATTATGGACTATTCATTAAAGTGAGCCTTGCGCAGCTGTGGTAAACTACGCATTTAAGTGAAGTGGTTACATTATTATGTCATTTATTGTCATTACAGAAGAAAGACGGCGACGAAAAAAATCAATCAATAAATAAATTAAACAAATAAATAATGGGGGAAACCTGGGTCCCGCGAGTAATAATAAGTTATGCGTCCTTTTACGATTTAATTTCACAGCCAGGCGACCGCGCCGTTTTGATGGTCGGTTCGATTCCCGGTAAGCCTGTCAATTATATTTCTTTTCCACTGTCTGGTGTCATCAATATCCAACGAATGCCTGTTGATTACACATATTTATTTACTTATTAATCGATGGAAAAGTACGGTGCTCGTCCTATCTGTTCTCACTTCCTAGCTCGATGCGCGATCCTTGTTAGTGTCAGGTGGTGTTTCTTATGATTTGTTTTATACAATGTATTGATTTTTTTTTTTGATTTTTTGGCCAAAAAGGGTGATAGGAAACTCTATACAGAGCGATACAACAGTGATAAAGTTGTTATTTTATTCCAGTTAGTGGTATCCACCAAAAGATAAATATAAGTGGATGGAAGCAGACATCATCATCATCAGTTGATAAGATCTCTATGGTGTTGTTTGCTCCACTGGAGTGTATGGAATGTCAACTTGACCTACGCAGTGGTGTGTAGACATAGATTGAGTGTATAATGTGCGAATGATAATAAGGGTTCGTGGTGTTGACAAATGTTCTTTTCTCACACTCATGTATGGCTGGAAGTCATCGACACCAACGACTGTGTACCTTTCTACAGTTTAATTGGACGTATACACTCGACAGCACAGATAGTGACAAATCACAGGTTGGCATAATACATCATAGTACAGTGGATAAATGGTCTTGCAATGTTACATGGGCACTCATGTAGAATAATTGTATAATGGACTGTCAGTAGCCAAGCACTCAGTATCGCCCATACATATATATCAACTGACTTCACTGACTGAGCACGTCAGCTTATAAATAATATTTCAGATGGCCTCTAGACCTAATCTCGTCTAGCGACGATTCTCCAACTTAATGTTCAGCACATATTTTTTCATATAATAATATTGAACCGCTAGCAATGGGTTCTCATGTGTAGCAGTGATCTCTGGACTAAACAAGCGATAATACGGGCATCCCTTTTCTCTTCTTGAAAGTCACTACATGTTTTGGTTCCAAGATGGCTTCACTCGTGAGCTGTCACTCACGTTTGGATACAGATAATGAATCTGTCCTAAATTAAATCTTTCATTGCTCTGTAGATTTGGTCATGAACAATTGACTGCATTCTACAGGGTATAGTGCTGCTAGGAATCGAAGTCGTTTTCATCGAGTCAAATATATTCTCTTAGACATTCAAATCGTACCTATCGAAAATGGTGGCTTCGTACGAGAGTTCAAAGAGTATCTTTTATTACCTTGGTTTTTTTCAGAAATATGAATTTGCCATTCCTTGGTAATAAGAATGAACACTGGGGTAAAGCATACACGATAGGTCTAGACGACTATCACTTTCCCCACAAATACTGAGATCACTTTTTCCCAGGCGACAAGCCGACATAGAAAACACAGTCCCTATCGGGACGAAGCCAAATCACACCACCCTCTAGCGACACATCCGCCGAATAGCCTTTGACCTCCCTAGAGACAACAGAACATATAGTTCGACTTAGATATGTAAAGATATACAGATATAAGACAGACTCGTCCTACTCAGACAAACAATACACATAAATTCAGGCCATAGATATTCTGAAGCAAGAACAATCTATTACTACCCAAACAAAGAATAAATCGCAGAAAACTGGATTTATCAGCGGAGTTCGATCGAAAGAGACGACACAACTTTCAAGGGAAGTAACTCAATAATGACTTTTCCTTAAGCACTATTTTGTTTACAAAATATTTGCGAACATAAACAAGTATACCAATGTATAATATTGTAAGATATCAAAGACTGCACGTAACAGTCTTACCACACCTCCCGGGAAAAAAAAAAAAATGGAACTTTTTTTTTTTTTTTTGAAATACATCTAGGAGCAACGTACAATAGGCTCACAACGCATGAATAATGCGCAGATGAAAATATCAGGAATACCTATAACGCCTAATATGAGGCTAAGTCGACTTATCGAGCGACTGGTGAGAATGTGTCTCATAAACTGAGAGAAATTATTTCTCTACAAGTATATTTTTCCAGGAAGGTGTCATCAAAGTATAATACAATTCTGGCAATTACACAATGCCTAAAAAAAAATTCATATCATCATTTCGTATTAGATATCTTAAATTTATGATTTATGAAGAAAAAATCATCAAAGCACAGCGGTGAATAAACATCAATGAACCGCTATGTAGCGATACAATCATTATATTATTAAATTACGAATGTGTATCTATCATGATATAGAAAAGGAACTACTATAGAACTAGACATATCAAGAAGTCTAAGCCCTAATAGTTATGTGGAATCATGTGGGCATCTTGACAGAATGTCTGCCATCACATTATCTGATCCACGAATAGCTCGCACAGAGAAGTGAAAAGGTTGAAGAGCAATTGCATATCGAGTAGACCTCGAGCTCTTCAAATTCTTACTCTGTATAGCAGTAAGAGCTTTTTGGTCAGTTTCTACTATGAAATGTGCGCCTAGAAGGAATCTCTGTAGTTTGAGGATCGACCAAACCATAGCTAATAGCTCACGGTCTAAAACCGAATAATTCCTTTCTGCCGCATTAAGTTTTCTGGAAATATACATTACAGGATGCAGAGTTCCAGAGTACTCTTGCATTAGTGCCGCTCCAATCCCAGTGGATGAAGCGTCACTACGAAGAACGAATGTCTTATCTTTAGTGGGTAGCACTAAAATAGGTGGTGTTGAAAACAATGTTTTAATCTTATCCAGAGAGCATTGACATTCCTGAGACCAGTGGACCACATTAGGCGAACCTTTCTTTAGAAGTGTTGAGAGAGGTGCCATGATAGAGGATAGATTCTGAATAAATCTGCCATAAAATTGAATAAGACCTAACAGACTTCTCACCTGTTTTTTAGTCTTAGGGATTGAGATGTTAAGTATCTTACTAGTATTATGGTCCTCTGTCTTTAGGAAACCATGACCAACTCGGTGGCCTAGGAAAGAAATTTCGCTAAAACCAATATAGGCTTTAGAGGGTTTCGCTGTCAGGTTGTGCTCACGCAAAGTAGACAGCAATTCATCTAACCCCGAATAGTGATCTTCCCAAGTATCGCTGAAAAGACAGATGTCGTCTAGATATGCAATGACATCTGACCGATAAGATAGGATTCGGCGCATCATGCGTACGAATGTAGCTGGTGCGTTCATAAGACCGAAAGGCATAAAATTCCATTGGAACAAACCTCTAGGTGTTGAAAAAGCCGTGAGAGGTTTGGCGCGTTCAGATAAAGGAACTTGCCAATATCCTTTAGACAAATCAAGTTTAGTGAAAAAATGAGATTTGGAGAGTCGAGTAAGTAGCTCTTCCAGTAAAGGCATAGGTTCGGCATCGAACTTCGTTACTTGATTCAATTTTCGATAGTCAACGCAAAGACGTATGTTATTGTCTTTTTTACGCACAATAACCATCGGCGAAGAATATGCAGAGGTGGATGGTTCGATTATTTTCAAATCTATCATCTCATCCAACTCTTTCTCGACCTGTGCTTGAAAATGTATAGGTATAGGATAAGGTCTAACCCTAATAGGAGTGTGGTCAGTTAGAACAATGTCATGTTCAATGACATGCGTTTGTCCAGGGATGTCAGTGAGTACATCCTGAAATGTTTGCAACATAGTTGAAACTTGTCGCTGTTCTCCTAGAGACAAATCAGGGGAGACAGTAACGTTCCTCCATGATTCACTAGAATGAAGTGGGATCATTGGAAGAGGAAGATTTACATCTGAAAAACTTGCTTCCTCATCCTGTATCACGGACAGTGATGAGTAATGACCATGTTGTACTGGAGAATTGTCCGTTGCTTGGAAAATGGGTTGCAAATAATCCGGACGTTCATGGAATTCAGTAAGCATATTGATGTGGAAGGTTTTATGCTTCCCATCAATATCGACAATATAGTCGACATCGGAAATTTTCGATATTATATCGTACGGACCTTTCCAAGAAATAAGTAATCTGTTTTCCCTACAAGGTAGTAATACAAATGCTTTGTCACCAGGACAAAGTTGTCGTAAGCATCTCTTCTTATTGGCAAATTGCCTTGCCTTCTGTTTCGCAAATTCAGAAGAAGAAGTTGCTAATTTGCATGCTTCGATAATCTTTTGTCTCAACGCGATGACATATTCGTAGGATGACTTTGTGTCATCGTCAATATTGTCAGATGTTATGAGATCGTGAAGCAACGACATAGGGCCACGCGGACGCGCGCCAAAGACGAGTTCAAAGGGAGAAAATCCCGTATGTTCATTGGGTACCTCTCTGTAAGCGAAGAGAACCGCAGGTAAAACTCTGTCCCAGTCTTGAGGATGATCCTCAGTTATCTTCCCCAGTAAGTTTTTAAGTGTTCTATTAAGGCGTTCGACCATACCATTAGACATTGGATGGTAGATACTACTTAAAGATCTATCTATCTGCAGAGTAGACATTACTTGAGACATGGTATCTGATATTAGTTGGGTGCCATGGTCTGACAATATTTCTCCGCGGAACCCCAGACGAGAAAATATAAGCCACAGAGCATCTGCAATATCAGCAGTAGTAATGCTCTTCAGAGGAATAGCCTCTGGCCAACGTGTGCACATATCAACACACGTCAAGATAAACTGATGTCCTCTGGCAGACTTGATCTTAAATGGACCAATAATGTCTATAGCCATTTTTTGGAACGGCCGAATAGGAATGTCCGCCGCCTGAATGGGTGCAGCATGCCGTGGACCTTTGGATTTAACTTCCTGACATACTTTACAAGATCGACAATAAATCCGTATGTCCTTGTTTACCAATGGCCAAAAGAAAGCCGCAAGGACTCTTGACTTAGTACGGGAAAAACCCATGTGTCCAGCACACTGAGAGTCGTGAGCGTGCTGCAAAATTTTAACTCTCAAATTCTTGGGAACCAGGATTTGAGAATGACTTGACGTAATGGAGTCTTGAACCATACGTACAAGTACGCCATTCTTCTTTGTAATCCACGATTTACGACTTGTGTCTTTATTCGGATCACCTTTAGTTGCAAGAATAAAGAATTTCTTCAGAGTGGGATCATCTTCTTGCTGTTTTATAAACGAGTCACGAGAAATTACCAAGGGATTATCTTGGTTATGCACTTCATTATCTTCAGTAGATGAAGTTTGAGGCATATTAAGAGCCTGAGCTCTAGTGACTACAGCGTTAGCAATCTGCATGTTTTGCCTTTCCCACGTGGAAATTTGTTGCGGAGTGCATTCCTTGACTCCATGAATGCGACCGATGATGAGGTCAGCGATCGGATTCGGAAGAAGACATGCGTGTACATCTCCTGTAAAGAAAGGAGTAGCAATCCTAATGATAGCAGTAGAGTATTTCTCTAATGTGCCGCCAAATGTTACACATTTGACTACTTGTCCAGTGGCACGGGAAGGATCTACGAGTGACTGCCTAACACCAATTGTGGTGCATCCAGAATCAAATAGCACAGAGACTGGATTGTTATTCACTAAACCCTTATGTAAGACAAGAGAACCTCTTCCATCATGTGCGACTGATGCCGGAAGAGCAGGAAGAGGATGGCCACAGCTTAAAGTAGACACTGTGGTTGGCTCAAATAACGTTTTGCATTGGGGGCACTGAGATGCTCTCCCAAAATCAAAAGCGGCACATGCCATATTACTAGCATCATTATTATCTTTACTCTGTTTATAGGCTTCATTGGACTCTTGTTGTGCAGAGTTTGCCTGATAATATGGTTTATGTCTTTTGTATTGAGATCTACCTCGGTTATTATCACCTCTGTAGTTATTGTTACCTCTATTGTAACCCCTATTTGGGTTTGAGTCATAGTTCCCTTGGTTACCATTATCATATTCATTATAATGAGTATCTCTGTAATTATGATCTTGTTGACTCCAAGACGGATAACCCTGATAGTTTCTATAATTACTTCCTCTACGGAAATTCCTATAATTATGACCACCCCTGTGTCGAGAGCTATCAGGTCGTCTCCAGTTCTTTGAAGAAGAACCCTGAAATGATTGGTTACCTTGGTTTTGATAACTATTATGGTTACCTTTTTTATAAAATCTGTTTTGAGGTCCCTGAAATCTGTGTGAATAATTGGGATTGTATGGTGTTGCTGAAGCAACTGGCATACTCTCCTTAATCTTAGTGTTGCCAAAAGTCACGTCGGGGTGTGCAGTGACATATTGGGAACAATATTCTTCCATTTCTTTTAGAGATTTGGGTTTACGCTCATGTATAAATTCAAGGAAAGGTTTGTTCACACATGACATAATCTTATCTCTGAGCAACAAATCCATAAGTCCTTCATACGTTTTTTCTGTTTTGGAAAGCTCAATCCAACGATCAACTGTGAGACGTGCCTTTGCAGTGAATTCTGAGAATTCTACACCCGTCTCAGGCACCATCATTTTAAATAAAAGGCGATAGCCTTCCTCACTTAGCTGATATTTTTTTTATCAAAGCCGCCCTAATGACATCATAATTATCCTTATCTGCTTCTCCTACAAGGCATAATCTAGTCAAAGATTCACCTTTCAAGTTTTCTGATAATTGATTAGCGTATTGTGATTTATCCACATTATGTGTACGACAAGAACGTTCAAATCTATCCAGCCAGAATGTAATATCGTCACTGGACTGATTGAACGGTGGAACCTTAACCTTGTAAGTAGAAGGTTTACCATTACCACTAGATGCCTGATTAACATTACTCATACTTGTCAATCTTAATTTCTCCAACTCAAATTCATGTTCTCTTATTGCTTTTTTTTCTTCAGCCTCTCTGTCTAATCTTTTTTGTTCAGCTTCCCTGTCTAATCTTTTTTGTTCAGCTTCACTGTCTAATCTTTTTTGTTCAGCTTCCCTGTCTAATCTTTTTTGTTCAGCTTCACTGTCTAATCTTTTTTGTTCCGCAGCAGCTTCTCTTTCTAATTTTTTTTGTTCAGCTTCAAATCTCCTTTCCTCCACCTGCATCTGCAATTTCTTTTGTTCAGCAGCAGCCTCAGCTTCTCTTTCTAATCTTTTCTCTTCTGCCATAGCTCTTCTCTCTTCTGCAGCTAATGCTTTGTCATATTGAGCAACTGCCCATTGTTCTAATTGTTGACCAGTTTTATCAAGGGCTTTCCCTTGTATAATGAAGTATTCTAATGTAGACATGGTGTCTAACAATAATACTAATCACCTGAAATAATAATAATACCACAAGTTCTTAATGACTTGATTAATCAGTATACTATCCCAATATCTGTGGGTCACAAGCCTTAATAAGGTCTTGTATAACAGTAATAATAATCAGGTACTGGTTTATACCATAATCCAAGTGCAGTGCACAGGCAATTGTGTCTTATGAAATATACCTATATAAAACATATGTCAACCAACAGAATACATAAAGTACAAATAGGACTGACAATACAAGAACGTTTGCAGAAATCAAAATAAATCAAATAGGGAAATCAATGAAAATAATCACTGAATCTGCAAAGAATAACAACACAAATGACGTCACAGTATATGAATATAAATTGTGAATAGAACTGAAAGATAGAAAAGGTTAGACCAACAAATTACAAACAAATCAAAACAAAACTAAAGAACAAAGAAATATTACAAAAATAACAATAATTACAGTCTTCACAGCTAACACAAAAGCAACAGTTGTCGCAGCAAATTTTCAATCAAGAAAATTGCACCTATAGAAAACGCCCACAACGGAACCTCTATGACGTGGGATATTCTGTTGTGAGGACGCCGCCCAACCTTAAACACAACCCGCTGACATAGAAACTAACATACTATACAAACAAATAACATGTAAACATAAATATATATAAATTATGTGTATGATAGTATGTGTTGCAAAATAGGCTCAGTTTTACAGTAATGGCAAAGTTATTTTTATGAAAATAAACAAACTGCCACTTTATTCAATTAAACATTCTGGCCTTAAATATTAAAGTTCATATACAGAAAACAAGAAGATCCATCGATGAAAATAGGACTTCTTAGTTCACTCATACTGTCTTCCTGTTAATATTGACAAGAATTGATCCAACTGTTCTGTGAAACTCTGTAATGTCTAATGTAAAAATGTCAACAACGCTGACCTACATACTGCATTCACTTGACAGGTCACGTGACAAAGTGTTGACAAATAGCAAACCAATACTGCAAGTGTGTCGTATCAGCCACAGGAAACGGTCTGGTATCGGTAATCTGTTGACTTCTGAACTTCTGCGAGGTCAAACCCAGAAAGCTGGTCCACCAGTTGATAAAGTTGTTATTTTATTCCAGTTAGTGGTATCCACCAAAAGATAAATATAAGTGGATGGAAGCAGACATCATCATCATCAGTTGATAAGATCTCTATGGTGTTGTTTGCTCCACTGGAGTGTATGGAATGTCAACTTGACCTACGCAGTGGTGTGTAGACATGGATTGAGTGTATAATGTGCGAATGATAATAAGGGTTCGTGGTGTTGACAAATGTTCTTTTCTCACACTCATGTATGGCTGGAAGTCATCGACACCAACGACTGTGTACCTTTCTACAGTTTAATTGGACGTATACACTCGACAGCACAGATAGTGACAAATCACAGGTTGGCATAATACATCATAGTACAGTGGATAAATGGTCTTGCAATGTTACATGGGCACTCATGTAGAATAATTGTATAATGGACTGTCAGTAGCCAAGCACTCAGTATCGCCCATACATATATATCAACTGACTGAGCACGTCAGCTTATAAATAATATTTCAGATGGCCTCTAGACCTAATCTCGTCTAGCGACGATTCTCCAACTTAATGTTCAGCACATATTTTTTCATATAATAATATTGAACCGCTAGCAATGGGTTCTCATGTGTAGCAGTGATCTCTGGACTAAACAAGCGATAATACGGGCATCCCTTTTCTCTTCTTGAAAGTCACTACATGTTTTGGTTCCAAGATGGCTTCACTCGTGAGCTGTCACTCACGTTTGGATACAGATAATGAATCTGTCCTAAATTAAATCTTTCATTGCTCTGTAGATTTGGTCATGAACAATTGACTGCATTCTACAGGGTATAGTGCTGCTAGGAATCGAAGTCGTTTTCATCGAGTCAAATATATTCTCTTAGACATTCAAATCGTACCTATCGAAAATGGTGGCTTCGTACGAGAGTTCAAAGAGTATCTTTTATTACCTTGGTTTTTTCAGAAATATGAATTTGCCATTCCTTGGTAATAAGAATGAACACTGGGGTAAAGCATACACGATAGGTCTAGACGACTATCACTTTCCCCACAAATACTGAGATCACTTTTTCCCAGGCGACAAGCCGACATAGAAAACACAGTCCCTATCGGGACGAAGCCAAATCACACCACCCTCTAGCGACACATCCGCCGAATAGCCTTTGACCTCCCTAGAGACAACAGAACATATAGTTCGACTTAGATATGTAAAGATATACAGATATAAGACAGACTCGTCCTACTCAGACAAACAATACACATAAATTCAGGCCATAGATATTCTGAAGCAAGAACAATCTATTACTACCCAAACAAAGAATAAATCGCAGAAAACTGGATTTATCAGCGGAGTTCGATCGAAAGAGCCGACACAACTTTCAAGGGAAGTAACTCAATAATGACTTTTCCTTAAGCACTATTTTGTTTACAAAATATTTGCGAACATAAACAAGTATACCAATGTATAATATTGTAAGATATCAAAGACTGCACGTAACAAACAGGAGGCAATCTAATCATCAGAAGTAGCTTCCACCCGCCCGTCGATCAAGTTTGTCGGCCCCTTAATCTCCTTTACACTCTAAGGGGGGCGGGCCCACTTAGGTCATGACTCCCAAGTGTCAGCCTCCTGTTGTCTCTTGCAGAGAATTGAACCCACTCCACCTTGATTGCAGCTTTCATATTCACTCCTATTTTCTGCCAGCTGGAGGCAATTGTGAAAGTAACCCCTATGTTGAAAACAAGTTACTGTCTCAAGTTCTATAGCGCGTTCGGTTGTTCCACAGCCAGCACTTTGCCTTTTCCACAGTTTCGCTGAGCCTCTTAAGTGCCCTTGTTCTTGACTGTCCTCTCAACCCCAACAGTTTCAGTAGATCATACACTGAGGCAGCCGCGAGACCTCTTGCGTCCACCTCAACAGCCATGACCCTTGCAGTGAACCCATCGCGTCTCAAGTCCGCAGCCAGATCATTATACTTGCCTACTTTAAACTAGTGCCCTAGATTTATATAAAGAGTTACGCCAACTAAAATTTGGCCGCCATTTTCGGCTGTACCCGTATTGCAGGAAAATGGACCCAATCGCAAGTTTCAGACCCAATTTGCATTTTCGTTTAGGTTAACTAATAATTTGAAATAAAATTAGATGCAAATACAGTAGCACATATTTGTACTATTCTTTGTATGTCAACTAACAAAACAAAAAGAAGAAAACTAGTTTACTTACCGGTTTGTTGAATAGAATAAGTAGCGTGAATTTTTAACACATACTCCGTTAAATTTTATATTCCGTCAGAATTCCACTATTTGGCAACAAATATTCCGTTAGAATTGCAACACTTAGCAAAACATACTCCCTTCGAATTGAACTACTTACCTAGTTTGAAATGTGGAAACTGGTGAATGACTGTTGTAGACACTGACAGTTTTACTGGATCCAGATGATAACATCAGTTTTTGTTTTCATTAAAAATGCGACAATGTATAGATAGTTTTAACAAAATCTAATTACATATTTTGGACCGGAGATTTTATTATAATTTCATTATATAACTATATTATATAATTTATTATATATATATATATATATATATATATATATATATATATATATATATATATATATATATATATATATATATATATATATATATATATATATATATATATATATATATATATATATATATATATATATATATATATAATAAATAAATTATAACAATTTTTTATTATTATATAATAATAATAATATATAATAATAAATAAATTATAACAATTTTTTATATTATTATAATAATAATAATATATAATTTATTATATTATATAACTTTATTATAATGTTATTATAATATATAAAAATATAAAATTGTATTATATTATATAATTTTATACTTTATATATTACAATTATAAAATTATATAATTTATATTATATAATTTAAAATTATATAAAAAATAAAATATATATATAACATATAAATTTATAATTATATATATATATATATATATATATATATATATATATATATATATATATATATATATATATATATATATATATATATATAGAGAGAGAGAGAGAGAGAGAGAGAGAGAGAGAGAGAGAGAGAGAGAGAGAGAGAGAGAGAGAGAGAGAGAGAGAGAGAGAGAGAGAGGTGTTAAGAATAGACAGACCTAGGGAACTGCAAAATATAGTCAAACAATATTTAACACGAACAAATGTTAATATTAGTGGCTGGGAATGTGAAGGTCTGATGCTGTTCTTACAATGCATATGACCTTTAACAGATGAAAGTCAATTAAATATCTGTTAAAGTCAGTTATATAACTGGAAACACCAGGCCTTTACGCACCTCCATTTTAATATTATTCTTGTTCAGAGTTTCTTCTTTATTTTGTTTGTTTTTTTGTTTTGTTTTGTTTTTTTTTGTTTATTTATTTAACGTATTAGCATAATTGTGATTATCCCTATTTACAATGATTTGACAAATGTGATGCTACTTTCTCATATCGGCAGTTGTTCATATTATTTGGAATTGAAAACAATATATATCCTAATTATAACCCATCAGAGGTTGAACGGGATATTTTTCTTCATTAATTTAAAAAAAAAAAAAAATCTTACTCGATGCTTATTCTCGCTACTAACCCTGGTATTGTCCAGCTGAAAATGGCGTCTACGTCGTTCAGCCTCGTTTTCGATTCTGACATAGTTGGCGTAACTCTCTATAGAAATCTAGGGCACTACTTTGAACGAGTGTTGCTCGTCCAATCTGGTTTCAAATGGCACGGTGATTTAATGTCACACCTGGTTGATGGTTTGTGATGCTAGAACGACTATACATTGTTGTAGATATTGTGAGTAGTTTGGTAGGTGGGTGGATTGTTGGGTGAATGGCGTTGAGCAGGTCAGTTAGTGAGTTAGTGAGTTGGTAGCGAGTACGTGGCTCAGTGAGTTGGTGGGTAACGAGTTAGTAGGGCAACAAACAAGTTGTGTGTGAGTAGTGGCGTAAGAGTAAGTCACTGAAAGAGTGGGTTGGAAGATTATTGGGTGAATGCATGGTTAGATAAATGTGTGATTTAATGGATGAGTGAATGAAGGTAAGTAAGTCAGTGGATGAATGTCACATCTAAAATTGGAGAAAAAAATATGCGCGTTAACGACGTGACAAACTTTGGTTGCGTTATAACAATAGAAGAGGCGGTGGGGGTCGGGCTTGGGCTAAAATATGTACTTACGAGCAGGTATACTCATCAAAACTATGACAAGAGAAGATTTAAAGCTAAGACCTTAAACTTTCAGAATGTGTACCACAGTTAGAAGACTGAGAAGTGGGAATAGGTAAAACAGTGTAATTTGACCAATTACATAACAGTACTTTAACCATGGTCGGCGTGATCCTGACCACATCACCCCTAGTGTGCCGTATGGTCAAGAAAATCTGGGCCTAACACCATATTCCCAATATGCCTCAATGAGCGTGTGACGGGATCCTCTTTAACCACAACATTTTTTTACTATGCGGTTATCTTTAACATTGTTGGTTTCATAGCCTTTGTCCTTAGTATATATTCTTTAGGATTGTTTGGGTTCATTCCTGCACGTTACATAAAAACAGTGAGTAAATACTGCTCCAGGTAGCTATAAATCTGCATGATGAAATGATTGTCCCTATGCCTTTTTTAACTGTGTTGCCCTAAATTGGTACGTGTAATAAAATCTTGTCCGTCTAAATAATTTCCTGTTATGATTTTTTTGTATTTAAAAAAAATTTCAGTCCTCTGTCTTTATTTATAACATAACTCGCAATAACCCGTCAAACTTGACGGGTTTTTAATTATAGTGTGCTGTTTCCGTTTCCAAATGAGCAGATAGAAGTACATTCTTAGAGTGTTTTTTGTTTCTTTCCATTATACAGTGTAATCAAACTGTTCATGAACACCGTCATTTGAACGCTTTTCTTTGTTTATTGTAACTATTTTCGGGAGAGTGTATGTAATGGAAACAATACAATTTTTCAACACGGTTGCATTCCTCAGCTGTGACCAACGTACACACGGCGAGAATTATGTTATTTTAGATTCAATTTAAAAGTTCTTTGATGACAACATTTCGTGTGAAAGTGCGTGGATTGTTTTGAAAGAGTGTTCCCTGATAATAAGAGGTTTTAACAAAAACTTTCAAGTTTTCATGATTTGTACATCGGGTGAGGGCTCATGCACACCAATTTTTACGCACTTTTTCTTTGTCGAGCGCTAATAATTTCGTGAAAGAATAAAAAAAAATATATAAAAAAAACCAAAGTATTTGTTTTATATAACACCCACGCCGCGCAAGTTGCACAATGTGCGTTGCGCACTTTTTTTTCTGGCGCGAGTTACTATTTTGAGTGAGACCGACCGACGTAACATACATCGGTAATTATGTTAGTTGGGATGGGATGTTAAAGTAAATAAAAAATGAATAGGTATTGAGTGGTACTTTTTTTTAAAGGTAATTGTTATGACCCTTTTTGCGCACCACATAGGGTCATGTATTTGAAAACTATGTGATGCACACAAAAGCCTTGATGTGTGAATGTGTCTATGCGTGGTTGCGAGTATGACGTGCAAGTGTTTGGAGTAGCAACGAGAGGATTCCATGGAATGTGTCCGTTAGGACTGGATATTTCTGATCTTATGAATGAGGGATTCTAGAATGTTATAATTTTTTTTTTAAAGTGACTAAGAAATGTTCGTGGATACAAAGGAATATAAATAATAATTGATGGATAAAAAGGAATATAAATAATAATTGACTGTGTCGGAATTATTATAACTGAGTGATATGCATTAATGCCCGCCAGGGGACTTGTCGCAGAAGACGTAAATAAAATATAATTATGTGCATAGAAGCATTGGAATGCTCAGTGTGTGGATGGATCACAATTATTTTGATTAAGCAATGGCAATTATGATTATGGAAATTATATGTACATAATTGTAAGTGGGTGCCAATAAATATGTTATGTGTGATCTCGGAGTGGAGTTGGCTTATTGATCACATTGTACTTGGCCGTTTTTTTGTAACAGTGTTTATCGACTCCCCATTAACACCGAAACAATAATTTATTAAACTTTGTCATTTTTTAATGTGTTTCTTGCGAAGAGATCTGTGAAATACGAATAAAGTAGATCAATCGGAGAGGGTTATTGTTTGATGTTTTGCTTAGTAGGTATCTATTCCGTGTGTGGCTTTAGATTTACATACATATGACTTGCTTGAAAGGGATGTGTGTCGAATAAAGTATTATATTTGTAAGCAGGCCAAGTGTCTGTTCAGTCACTTAAATCATACTATATCCTCACTGAACAACTCAAAAAAAAGGGGGGGGGGGGGGAAATATATACAATTTATTTATAGTACTTTTCCAGAACACAAGAACTCCATTTATCTAAAGTAATTTCTCCATTCCGCACTCAATTAGACCTTGCTTCATCAGTCTCACCATACAGGTAGGCAATTGTACTTGTATTATGTATGCAAACTGTTTCGTAGCAGATATAATAATAATACACTTAGCAATCGTCCCTTGAATATCACACAGGTTGTGGTGAAGTGGGATGTTATAAATATTTATAGGGGACTTAGTGTACTGACTGAGATCAGCTGTGAAGGTATATATATCTAATAAGAGTAGTGTATTATATATAACCTTACTTGCTGCCACATATGTATACCTCAGTCAGAATTATTCTGGAATAGTGTGATGACTACGTTATATGTCTAGGGTATGTGTATGATGAAATGTAAGTCAAAACAACAACAGACAGATAAACAATTTAATTTATTCCACTACACTTGACAACACTGTGACACTCACATACATAAAACACTCTACAAGGATATCTTAAAGGAGTCACTGATAACTTTTCAAATAACAATATGTATTCATTGCTGTCATGAATGAATATGTGTCCTGATTCAAATACAAAGGGAACCAGGAAGCACAATCAATTTTAATTACAAGTTATATGTACAGAATTTATCAATATGAATCTTGTAGTGACATCTATTTTCAATAGTATCCTATGTGTGTTAGTTGTGTAGTAGTAATATGAGGTAATACTGGTTTTGTTTTGTTCAAGCTCTGTTGGTATTTGTCATCATGACTTCAATAGTTTGTCTTTATTGGAACTAGTATTGGAGATGTTCTCAGTTCCTGATATTAAAACAATTTAATTCCCCTCTTAATGTTATTTTTACAATGTCATTTTAAGATGGGGGTACATAATGTTGAGCCCAGCTGGCCACATCAGCTTATCTTGCGTGAGGGCGGCAGGAAAAGACTCCTCTGCTCGATTTCTCCCCTGTGCTCTGGAGACACCTCACTGCTAGCTAAATGGACCAAGGAGTATGCTGTCCGATTCTGGATTCAGCAAAGCTCTGACCAGGTGCTGCTCAATACCATAAGACCACGGTCCCTGAAAACAAGAAGGATGTACCTTCTACGTCATAACTAATTTATACTCTCTTTTTACACTGAGCACAATACATCACAAACATTGAGTTCAGAGCGTTAGGCCAACTGTCAGCTTCATCTGAAATACTTTATACCAGTATTTCCCTCCCTAATGGTTACTACGCCTCTGCAATTCCAGCATTATTTCTTTCTAGTCAATCATCTAGGTGTCAGTGTACTGTTTGGCCATTCCATGCCGTTTTACTTTCCTCCGACACCTTCTGTTCAGGCTGGAGCATTATAGGCTTTTCCTCATGTTCGCTACTGAACTACACATATATACAGGCATAAATTAACAATTTTACATTCAATTTTCATTAAAAGATATTGAATATTTCAAACCTACCACAATTCATGGAAATACACAGATACGTTGACTAGCAATGAATTCTGGCACAAATACTGGCACAAATTCCCATCTGCTTATGTTCCAGGCTTTTATTTAGCAAAAAAATATGAGCTGGCTTCAACGCACTGTTGCTTTATCAAGCTTATTTGAACTAGTGGTCTCGAACTAACGCTCCTAAGTGATTATATCAGCGAGTCTGGCCAATGGAGCCACGTTTCGACAAGTGTTTGAAAAAATTTTACCTTCCTACGTCTCCCCTAACAACCAAGGATAGCATTTATAGTCCGACTAATCGTGTGTAGCCTTACATATCATTCCAGCCAATCAGTTCAAATGTAACTTGTGGCCCATTTCCCGTACAATGGTGGTTTAAAAAATCTACCACTGAGCGATTCTGATTTTGGGTGTTGTCTGACAGCACCATCATTTTATTTTGGCTATAACTTGTTAATTCCTAGACTATTTGCGTAACGTTTTACATATTCTTTGTCAGCAAGCCCTAAGGAACCCAAATATACAAATTTAAAAGAGCTACGTGGCTGCGTTCAAAATATGCAATTTCTTCTACCTCCTGTTTCGAAGATGTGCTGTCTGGGTACTGTAATGTTTTCAAACGTAAACCCATCTATTGTCATCTTTCCTAATAAGAGTTTTTCAGGATTTAAAAACCTAACTCTGGGAAGGGTAGTGAATTTTATCACTGTCCGTCTGAAAAAAAGTTAGTGCATGTGGCCTTACACGCGTGATAGTAGTAATTGTGTATCGCGCGACGCGTGTTGCATGCGTTCCTGATTTTCAGCCCTCCCTCTCTCTTTCTATTTGAGTCCATCTGTTCGTTCGTTTTGGGTAACGTAGTATAATTAATGTTAGGATTAATTTAGGTCATTACGCATTGTGCCTCTCAATGTTTTTCTTAGAAATGCAATACCCGTTTTAATGTGTTGTGGAAACGCTTGTATTTATGCAGTGGCTTATATTTAACGTGGAAACGTTACAATTTGCAGACGAAGCATAAAACAATGGGGGATTTCGAGTACCTTCTTTGTGACAGCACTGTTATTTTACCATTGCTCTTTTCTTTATTAAATTTATTAGGCTTTATATTTACCTGATAATTTATATATGTGGATTAGAATATTTCACGACACAGGTGATAACAATACCTATAATTATCACCAAGAGCTGACGCTCAATGATGGTGGATCAAAGACAAAACAAGACACTGCCTATTATGGCACACACCTCAGAATTCACATCCAGTGGGTTGACATGCCGACACAAGAAAATCATATACTTTCTGCTTGAAAATTATTCTATCGTAACAAAATATACTAAGGCAAAATTTACAAAGAAATCATAAAAAAGTACCTAGCACATGTAGGAGCAGCTGTGGGAAATGCTGAAACATGTTATTGCCTTCAGGGTACCATACCCACAGACAACAAATATTTCTTCTTCTTCTTCTTCGCAGATGTTCAATAGTTATTTTAGCAGTACCACATTTACACTTATCGGTAGTTCCTAACTTTAGCTTGTTGAATAGATGGTATCTCAATCTGTTATGGCCCATGCGGAGTCTGAAGCATCACTTGTTCTCTTCTGCTGAGATAATATGAAAAAATCAGCAGCGCAATTGTGTATGCCTTTAACATATTCAAAACAGTTTGCTATAGGAACTAACTGAAGTTACTGGACATTTGTGTGTATGCTTGGAACAAGAGGTTTTGAAAACATTAATGGAATTGCTAGGACACACATTGAGAAAACAGCCAGCAGCATTATGGTTGAGTATTTAAAGTTGCTGCGATATCAGAAATGGAGGAAGATCAAAACAACGTTGAGAAGAGAACTAGAGCCAGACATTACAAGGCATAGAGACTACATCTGCATAACGTGAATGGATGGCTGAGGACACGAGAGCGTTGTTTGAACTGTTTGATGACCTGTTACTCAGGGACTTGATGATGATGAATAAATGAATGAAATCTTTTCGTCTGCTTATTTTTGTGTTTTCTACTCTTTTTTTGGGGGGGGGTAATCGTCATGTTTCGACGCAGCAAGTTCCTGTCAGCCGTCGACCAAATACATGGATCCTTCGGTTATATCCAGACACTTTTTTTTCAAGTGTAAATTATGTTCAAATAGTACATGCGGAATGCGATGTCCCGCATTGTTCCTCTAGAGTCTAGCTACTAATAGGACTTTTATCTGGTTATTGGCGAGATGCATCTCACTCGTTCAACCAAGGTACGATATCCACGGATTTACATTAGGACGGATTTTTAAAAAAAAAAGAAAAAGAAAAAAGGAAGCAATAGTTTCGTTCTGAATATGTCTGGTGCTTAGACTTAGACTTAAACGTAGACTTAGACTTATTGAAAGATCGTTTTTGTTTTATTGTCTTGATAAAGACAAATATTTATTCAGATAACCACTTAATAATGACATTGGATCCAGCATAATCCAGACTTTCTTACAATAGGGCCTTAGTTCTCAACAAGTAAACTGCAGCGTCACATGTGACGAGGCGTATTTTATCAATCCAAATGTGAATGACTCAATGCAGTAATAATTGACTGTAATAGTCAAAGACAGCAACATGGAGGGAATGTACACATGGATATATCTTGATGGAACTGAACAGGATGTCTTGGTGTGAACTGATTGAAGGCTTTTGCTTCGCATGGAACTTCGTTTTCCTCACCATTAGCTCTTAAATAACCACATCTATCTCTCTTATAAACCTGGCAGTCCGTCTCAGGCTTCTCTCATCATATAGTTTCTCCCTCATCTGGGTTGGAGAAGGCCATGCTGTCACAGTACTCCTCTCGTGGAGCCGGCAGTTTTGGAGTACATGTTCTACTGATTGTTTGTCCTCCCCACATGGGCACATATCTGCCTGTCCTTCCCACATGGGCACATATCTGCCTGTCCTTCCCACATGGGCACATATCTGCCTGTGCTCCCCACATGGGCACATATCTGCCTGTCCGGTTTTCAATTTGTTGTACAGATCGCTTGGAACTCATGGGTAATGATGATGATCATGTAATAACAGATGTACACACACACACACACACACACTCCCACACACAGAGACATAGAGAGAGAGAAAGAGAGAAGTAATAGGGTTTTTTTACACACAAGTTAAAATGGCTTTTCTTATATGTAAATTGTAAATATTCACGAATTTAAAATCGGGACTGCGGCTTCCATTTCCATGCTGTGGTCAGGTTGCCCTGAACTGTTTGCCTCTCAAACATGAATCTAGGATTAACTTGTGTAGATCAATCGTAGATGTTCATTTATAAACGTCTACAAGAATTATTCACGGATGCAGTCTCAGGAGAACAAGGGAGAATGGAGAGTGTGGTAATCTAAAAAATTTTACAGGTTTGGTACAAAGTTCTGCTGACATACTTGAGTAGGTCGCGTAGATGCCGTGGGGTGGATACTTCCTCTCAATAGTTTTGTCATTTTACAGGAGTTGACAGTTTTCATCTAGGTTTTATCTAGAAGGAACGCAGATTGGACATTGAATATGTCTTTCATTGGAGAGATGGAGCACAGATGGTACATTGAATATGTCTGTCATTGGAGAGGAGGAGCAATAATGGGACATTGAATATGTCTGTCATTAGAAAGAAGGAGCACAGATGGGACATTGAATATGTCTGTCATTGGAGAGAAGAAGCACAAGTTGGACATTGAATATGTCTGTCATTGGAGAGAAGGAGCACACGTGGGACATTGAATATGTCTGTCATTGGAGAGAAGGTCACAGGTGGGACATTGGATATGTCTGTCATTGGAGAGAAGGTCACAGGTGGGACATTTAATATGTCTGTCATTGGAGAGAAGGAGCGCAGATGGGACATTGAATATGTCTGTCATTGGAGAGAAAGTCACAGGTGGGACATTGAATATGTCTGTCATTGGAGAGAAGGAGCACAAGTTGGACATTGAATATGTCTGTCATTGGAGAGAAGGAGCGCAGATGGGACATTGAATATGTCTGTCATTGGAGAGAAAGTCACAGGTGGGACATTGAATATGTCTGTCATTGGAGAGAAGGAGCACAAGTTGGACATTGAATATGTCTGTCATTGGAGAGAAGGAGCGCAGATGGGACATTGAATATGTCTGTCATTGGAGAGAAGGAACACAGGTGGGACATTGATTATGTCTGTCATTGGAGAGAAGGAGCACAAGTGGGACATTTATTATATCTGTCTTTGGAGAGAAGGAGCACAGGTGGGACATTAAATATGTCTTTCATTGGAGAGAAGGTCACAGGTGGGACATTGAATATGTCTGTCAGTGGGTGTCGTACGGAAGGTTAATTGTCTTATTTGGCCCGTCTGAGTATATAGAGTGGATGTCGACAGATACGCAACAGATATAAGGTATAGAAATAGATTTTTCACAGGTGGTAGAATTGAGAAAAAAAAAGATCTGTCTGTGGAGGAATTATGAAATCTCTTCCAGCCTAACCGTACGACTGTACTTTTAGTGCAAGACAGCCTTTATCTCCCTATCCAGAATAGATAAGTTAATCTACACACACACACACAGCTATGTAACAATAAGACACACAAACGTGAAAAACTACGGATAAATGCGTATGGGTCTGACCAACACACAAAGGTAAGTTTCTTTGTAGTTTATTATCATTAAAACTCGACAACATCAAAATATCTAAAGGAAGAGATCAAAGAATGAAATAAAGTAGAAAAACGTGCACACTCCCCAAATGGAGAAAAGAACCCTAAAATTATTAACCAAAAGGTTGAAGGTTAGCACTCTGTTACGGAATGAACAGTAGGGGTACTCTATGAGACTGGGGTGGGTTTATATGTTAAGAAGAATGGTGTGCGTATAGTTGTACTTGAGTGAGATCAACTGTGAAGGTCTCTGAGGTAAACAATGGACAACTGTGTTACAGAGTACCTTTCTTGTTACCACCCTACGATCTCACTCTA
Source organism: Oreohelix idahoensis (assembly GCA_024509875.1). Lineage (NCBI taxonomy): Eukaryota > Metazoa > Mollusca > Gastropoda > Stylommatophora > Oreohelicidae > Oreohelix > Oreohelix idahoensis. Next base: position 10,523 of record JAMPIV010001391.1, on the reverse strand, counting down.
AGTTATATTTTTATTGACTAGCGTGACTGAAAGCTACATAAAGTGTCTAGGGTATTGTAAGAGTGTTGTTAAAGAATCTCAATACAAAACATATACAAACATATACTAATTACTATGATAAACTCAACTAACTCCAGATGTTAAATTTTATATTTAAAATATCTTTTGTTAAACTTTATTGGTCCTGAGCCTAAAGTTGTTTTGGCCAGGACTACAGTCAATGAGAATCAATTTAGATGGATAGATATATTTACAAATATATATAAAGATATTTACATACAACAGACAATATGTCCATAGTACATTGTTACAAATGTTCACTCTGATGTTATTTACTCTTTTTAAATACTGGTACAGGGAAGCAGGTTGAGGATTGTCATCATCCCACTGTCTTTTGTTTCACTATGATTGTTTATTTTATTCTTTGGAGTAACGTTTTGTCTACACAGGAGATTGTTCTTTATTTGTGATAAGTTGTCCCAGGCCAGATATTGCACTTATCTGTTGCCTGGAATAACAGCAGTTGTAGTTGGTTTGGCCAAACACTTCAGTCTCCTCTGGACTTGAACTTCTTTAATACAAGCAGGTGCCAGAGACTCTTGGAAATCGTGCAGACTTCTTCAATGAGCGAGTACTAGCACCAGACAAGTGCCAGCAGGAACCCCTGTCGATGCAAGTTATGGTTCTGTCTTAATACCAAACTAATTCCTCCTAATTTACATGTAAACATAAAGTCAATACAAAAGAACATGGTCAGCTCTCTCTGACAACCCTGCTTCTCCACTTTAGTTTGATGGAACAAACAGTACCAGTTTTCTTTTCTCATTCCCTAATGGATGCTACGCCTCTGTCATTCCTGCAGTAATCTTTTCCATGCAATAAGATAGGTGTAATGTTCCTGTATGACCATCATATATATAGTCCTGTAGTTCTAAACTTCTTAGATAGTCCTTTATATGATGGATCAACATCTAGGCCATGCCTAAATCTGCTATGGAACCATTTAATTACAATCTTTTTCATGGCCTTTTCTTTTTTCACACAACCTTTTTTAATTAAAAAGTCAATAAAATAAATCTTACCACATATCAAGGAAATATAAACAAGTAACGATGAATTAGGCAATAGAATAAGGCACACTTTCATCGCTGCCTCTGTTCAGACTGCTTTCAGATGGTAGTATTATTAATAAAAAAGCACAAGTCTGCTCATCACTTCTTGCTCCTCTGAATATTTTGGAAAAATGGCAGCGAGCATCCTACTATTCCTATCATGTAAAAAGCTTTGGCCAATGAGACCAAGCATCTCTTTTTTTTTTAATGAATTCTTTAAAAAAATATCTCAAACCTCTATGCGTTACTACTACCAACTAGATTTGTATATTATGTCAGCCAATAATATTACGGCTTCCGTCAAATTTCATCCAATCCCCTTCATCGTACTATCTTAGCCTTTCTGTCACCTACTTTTTTCCCCCCAAAAAATATGCTATCCAATCTAAGCAGACATGACTTGACCTGACAGTATCTCTGATTCTCTATGTATTATTACCAATATTTGATTATCTAAGGGACTATTTAGATAACTAACTACATATTCTTGGTTAGCAAGTCTTCAGGTACACGAATATATGATTTTTGTGGGGCTAAGTGGCTTGGTTCAAAATTCTATCTTTTTTTCTATGTTAGTTGTTTATTTTTAAACTACCTCCTGTTCACTTCTTTTTCCATGTACTTTCAAGCTAATTACGAGAGTCTCTCGTAATACACGAGAATTTACGTCATTCGCAATGAGAGCTAAGCCTGTTTTCCTGATCGTAGTGTCCATATTTTCTAACGTTTACATCGTAATTTGAAAACCGCCTAAGGCAAGGCTAGCAAGTTAGTTTTATTTTTAGAAACAATGTGAGACGTGATTTGCGTTGGTTATCTATCCGTGCCCCTCCCGTCCACAAAGTATTTTAGGCAAATACTTAGTTGACCTAGGGAAGTGTTACGTTTGAGGTCAAGGACGAATTTGAAAATTTTGGGTACCCTTTTTGTTCGGCTAATGTGTTATCAAATAATAAGCTGAAGGCGTAGGCGACGCCAACAATGAAAATTTGTAGTACTATCCTATCTTTGACTTTATGCATTATACTGTTATATTCTAAATTAGCTATTGTATTTAGAAGTTCACCACAGAGACCCAATAAAATAAACAAACTTTTAGACAAATCAGATATATGGATAGTTTTCCCTCAAACAAGAAAATACTCGCACACTCTTGCAAACAGTGGCCACTCTCACGCTCTTACCTAACTGCCTGTTATGGCAAGTCTGTAATAACCCTTGGTAACAGTATTACTCCGTGAATATATTATTTAATCCATCTAATATTCTGTCACCCCAGTTGTCGCAGCTCCAAATTGGCCCCAGCCCATCCCCCGAAATTAGTTTATGAGGTGAAAGCCTAATATGGTTGCGTCTCCTATAAGTGTTATTACAACTTGTTAAAAAACTGAGAGAGTTCTTGAGGGTCACTCTTTAGCAGGAAAAATACTTCCAGTATTGGGAAAACATCTGGTTGCTAGAACTTTGTTCATAGGCTGTTGATGGTTCTTCTATCGGCCAACTTGTGGCTGCAGAAATAAACATTGGGTATAGATACATGGTTTCTAGCTAGCAAATCAGAGAGCCAATAAATAAGGTTGCCAAAGGCTGTTGGATTATTGTAGACTCTTTTTCCATTACACGTCACAGTGGGGACAAGGAGCACAGATGGGACATTGAATATGTCTGTCAGTGAGGAGAAGGAGTGCAGATGGGACATTGAATATGTTTGTCATTGGAAAGATGGAGCGCAGATGGGGCATTGAATATGTCTTTCATTGGAGAGGAGCACAGATGGGACATTGAATATGTCTTTCATTGGAGAGAAGGAGCACAGATGGGACATTGAATATGTCTTTCATTGGAGAGAAGGAGCACAGGTGGGACATTGAATATGTCTGTCATTGGAGAGAAGGAGCACAGGTGGACATTGAATATGTCTTTCATCTGATTAAAGCAGTACAAATTGGACATTGAATAAGCCTTGTCATCTGATTTAAGCGGTACGAATTGGACATTAAATATGTCTGTCATCTGATTAAAACAGTACCAATTTGACATTTAATATGTCTGTCATCTGATTAAAGCAGTACTAATTGGACATTGAATATGTCTGTCATCAGATTAAAGCGGTACAAGTGGACATTGAATATGTCTGTCATTGGATTAAAGCAGTACAAATTGGACATTGAATATGTCTGTCATCTGATTAAAGCAGTACCAATTGGACATTTAAAATGTCTGTCATCAGATTAAAGCAGTACAAATTGGACATTGGATTTGTCTGTCATCTGATTAAAGCAGTACAAATTGTACTTTGACTATCCTTTCGTTGGGGAGAAAAGTGTATGGACATTCAATGTGACTTTGAACGAGAAGAAGGAGAGCAGGTGGGGCTTTTTAGTATGTCTTTGGTCAGAGAGCGAAATAGGAACATTGTTTGTGTCTGTCCTCCGGTTGTAGGAAAACAAACCTTTAGAAATAAGCTTCTGTAATATGAGGTAGATTAGGCCTTACTTACATCAGGCAAGGAAATGAGTGAGAGTTGTAACATTACAACATAGAATATATACATTACCATTTTACAATAAATAAATAAAGAACATAGACTAAAAATGCCAAAATTACTGAAAGAGTCAGTGGATCAGGCATGAAAAGAAATCACACCAACAATGAAGAGGACTGCAAAGAAGAAGTGAATGGCAGATGAAATTTTACACTTGATGGAGAAAAGAAGAAAGAGCAAGCAAGACAAAATGTTCAAACACTAGGGATATGATACCGCTCATAATCTGGCGAATTCCAATAATAAAACTTGCTTTACAATGTTATCATAATTGTGGCTAGTGGGTTAAGTGAGATGATAGTTGGAACAATCTACGGGTTCTCCTGTAGCTGGTCATTTTGTAGGAAGCGAGTATCAAATAGTCACGTACAGTGGTTTCTATGGTAGTTTATTTTACATCAGGATGCTGCCAATCTCATGCACATCCTTATACAGTCCTCGACTTACCACGGCAAAAAAAAAGTAAGAATAATAAAAAAATAAAAATTGTTATAGGGAAAATGTTTAAAAATTTTTTTTTTTTTTTTTTTTTTTTTTAAGTTTTCAACCTAAGAAATTGTATTTGTCATATTGTAAGAGGCATTTATGGCTTGGGATAAGGTAAACATGCTCACACGTTGAAGTTGACAAAACATTGACTGGGTTTGATAATAAACATGAATTTCTATTGGATGTGATATTTGTGGTAAAATGGGAGGTTATAAATATTTATAGGGAACTTAGTGTACTGACTGAGATCAGCTGTGAAGGTATCTGTATCTAATAAGTGTGTTGTATTACAGATGACCTTACTTGCTACCACATATTATACCTCAGTCAGAATTATTCTGGAATATAGTGATGACTACGTTAAATGTCTAGGGTTATGAAAATGATGAAGTGTAAGTCACAACAACAACAGACAGATAAACAGTTTAATTTATTCCACAACACTTTACAACACTGTGACACTCACACACATATAACACTCTATAAGACTATCTTAACTGAGTCAAGTGATTACGTTTAAAAATATCTGTATTCTTGTCAATAATGGATATCCTGATTCAACTACACAGTGAACCAGGAATCACAATCAAATGTAATTACAAGTATTATTTACACAGTTTATATATATGAACTTTGTATTGACATAGTTTATTATTATTATTCTATGTGTGTAATTTGTGCAGTAGTAATATGAGGTAATACTGGTTTTGTTCAAGCTTGGTTGTTGTTTTTCATCATGACTTCAAGTGTTTGATTATCGGGGAAATAGTATTGGGAACCTTTCACAGTTCCTGTCATTTGAACCAATTAAGTGTCCCTCTGTGGTTAACAAAATGTCAATTTTTGAGGGGGCACATAATGTTGAGCTACTCTGGCCACAGAAGCTTATCTTTCGTGATGGCGGCAGGAAAAGACTCCTCTGCTCGATTGCTTCACTGTGTTCTGGAGACACCTCACTGGTCGCTATCTGGACCAAGGAGTATGCTGTCAGCCTCTGGATTCAGCAAAACTCAGACCAGGTGCTGCTTCAATAACTAGGACCACAGTCCCTGAAACAAGAAGGTTGTACCTCCTACTTCATAACTAATTTATAATCTATTTCCACACTGAACACAATACATAACAAACACTGAGTTCAGAGCGGTAGGCCAACTGCTATCTTCATCTGAAACAATTTACACCAGTATTCTCCTCCTAAATGGTTACTACGCCTCTGCAATTCCAGCCTTAGTTCCTTCTAGTCAATAAGATAGGTGTCAGTGTACTGTTTGGCAATTCCATGCAGTTTTACTTTTCTCCGACACCTTCTGTTCAGGTTGGAGCACTATATAGGCCTTGCCTCATGTTCGCTACTGAACCACACACATATACAGACATAAATTATCAATTTACATTCAATTTTCATTAAAAAGATATTGAATATATTAAGCTTACCACAATTCATGGAAATATTACACAGATACGTTGACTGGCGATGAATAATGGCACAAATTCCGATCTGCCTCTGTCCCAGACTTTTATTTAGAAAAATATGATCTGGCTCTCAACGCACTGTTTCTTAGTAAGTTTATTTTAACATGTGGCACTGAACTGACGCTCCTAATTGCCTATATTGGCGGGTCTAACCAATTGGGCCATGTTTACACAGCTTTTCAAAAAAAGTACCCCTACTCACGTTTCCCTAACAACAAAAAATTAGTATTTATAGTCCGACTAATCGTGTTTAGCCTTACATTTATTTCTATCCAATCAAATAGGATTTTACATGGTGGCCCATTTCCCGTACAATGGTGGTTTCTAAACCTGCCACTGCGCAATTCTGATTTTGGTGTTGTCTGACAACACCACCATTTTCTTTTGGCTATAATTTGTTAATTCCTAGACTATTTGCGTAACGTTTAACATATTCTTTGTCAGCAAGTCCTAAGGAACCCAATTATATAAATTTAAGGGAGCTAGGTGGCTGCGTTCAAAATGTGCATTTTCTTCTACCTCCTGTTCACTTCGATACGACGTGGTGTCTGGGTACTGTCAGGCTTTCAAACGTAAACCAGTATAATGTCATGTTTCCCAATAAGCATTTTTCAGGTTTTTAAACCTAACTCTCGTATGGGTAGTGTTTTTTATCACTGTCTATCTGAAAAAAAGTTATTGCTTCTGGCCTTACGCTTGGGGTGGGTGGCATTAATTGTATATCGCGAGACGCGTGTTTAGTGTTGCATGCGTTCCTGCTTTCAGCCCTCCCTTCTTTCTATCCTAAGTTCATCTGTCTTTTCATCACGCCGTGTATAAAATGAAATTAATGGAAGTATTAATTTATGTCATTACGCAGGGTGCCTAGCTCAAGGTTTTCTTAGAAATGCAGTACACGTTTTAGTGTAGAAAGCGTGTAGTGATGCAGTAGGCTTTACTATCAACGTGAAAGCGTGAGAATATGCAGACGAAGCATAAAACAGGGGTTTTTATTGTTCAACTAGCATGACGTTCTATTAACACAGGCGTACGCTATTGGAAAGCACGGGTCTTTAACCATTTCTCTTTACTTTTATTGAATTTATGTGTTAGGCTTTACATTTACCTTTTAATTTATATATGTGGATTTAGAATGTTTCACGACAATATTACGTCTTCAAACTTCATGCTTCAGTCTCAATTGTTCATCTGCTTTGTAAGTGTGTGTACAGGTATGTGTGTTGTTTATGTTCATCTGTAGTTCCTATCTTTAGCTTGTTGAATAGTGTGGTTGTATCCTGGGAGTGCACTTCTGCATCCAATTTGTTCCTGTACCTGATTCCGATTTTTGTTAAAATAAAATTTTGGCTCGTTTGGTTAAGTTCGTTCCGCTCAACTTAGTCGGTTATATTAGGGCGAATGTTCAAATATAAAAGATGTTTAGGTATTAATTGTCTTCGAAAGTTATGTTTGTATCAGGCTGATGGATGTAGCTTTCCACCTTCCTTTTATTTCAACAATTGTATGTATTGTACTCACAGTGTATGACTTTAACATGATGACATGATGGAATAAGTACTTGGAAATATGTAATACGTCTGTAACACAAATTATAGCGGACGGTGGAGAAAGTGACGGTCCAATGTGGAAAGGTACGCAACGATGAAATTAGGGACACAATGAGTAGGTGATAGGTAGAATTCAGGAATTCATGAACTATTTCGAGTAGGGACCGCGGTTTAAGGTCAGTAAGATAGAAGGATTAGCGGGGGCTTAGCAAAATTAATGATAGTGACCATGATGGTTGAATGTGTCACAATTGTAAATTTTGTAAATAATCCAGTAACAGGGAGTTACATGAATAGAACGGGAATGAATGGACAAGGTATGATGATGACACTAAATATGGAGTTTTCAATAAACAGTATCATGAGGAAGATGGAGCTTAGGGAAGAATGATCAAATTGGGTTTGATTGAATGGTACATGTGGAAGAGGTCCACAATGAGAGTTTCACAGTACTGACATTTTTTGAGATTATATATGATTGTGGAATGTGTATTGAGGTCAGAAACATGAAAGACGTGCTCATTGAATCAGCAACAGAAATACTTGGTAAAAGAAAGAAAATAAACAAACCATGGGTTACAGATGACATTCTGAAGTTATGTGATACACGGCGGGAAATGAAAAAGGTTAAGAAAGAGGTTCCTGAAGCAGCATGGCAAAACAGTATGGTGAATAAAAATATTAGAAAGAAAATGACACAGGCCAAAGAAAAATGGGTAGCTGAGTCCATTAATATGGGGCTAATAAAAGGTAACAGCAAGGCAGCTTTTGACACATTAAGAAGACTATCAAAACCCCAACAGCCCAGGGTAACTGTCATAGAAGATAGCAATGGGGCTCTGCTCAATGAAAAAAACAGCTGTAATGAGAAGGTGGACAGAATATTGTAAAGAATCATATAACTGTGAACTCGACACTGACTATAGCATATTAAACAACATTAAGTGTGAAAACAGGGAACTCGGAAATGCAGCAATATTACGGGAAGAAGTGGAAGAGGCTGTATGTTCGATGAAAGGAGGGAAGTCACCGGGTGTGGATAATATCCCAGCAGAGCTCTTGAAATATGGAGGACCAGATATAGTAAAAATCATGACAACAATTTGCCAGAAGATATGGAGTACTAAAAAATGGCCAAAAGAATGGACGCAATCATTAGTAATACCGCTTCCAGAGAAAGGAAATCTAAAAATGTGCAAGAACTACAGAACCATTAGCCTTATTAGTCATCCAAGTAAAGTGATGTTAAGGATACTTTTGAACCGAATAAAACAGAAATCAGAAGAAATCTTGTCCGAGGAACAGGCTGGCTTTAGACCAAAAAGAAGTACCTCAGAACAAATCTTCAATATTAGATTACTGATCGAAAAACATCTCCAGCATCAACGCGATTTATACCTTAACTTTATCGATTTCACAAAAGCCTTCGATCGAGTCTGGCATGAAGGCTTATGGCAAATAATGAGAAAATTCAATTTTGATACCAACATCATACATATCATTGAAGCACTATACAAGGACGCAAGCAGTGCTGTTTTTGCAAGCAATGACATTGGATAATTGTTCAAAACAACTGTAGGAGTTCGTCAGGGATGTATCCTGTCCCCAGTGCTCTTTAATATATATCTAGAACATATTATTCAGGAGGCTCTCTGCGATTATAAAACAACCATATCGATTGCAGGCCGACCTCTTTGCAATCTTCGTTTTGCTGATGATATCGATCTTATAGCTGGAACAGAATCAGAACTTCAAGACCTTACCTCTAGACTGGAGAAAGTAACAAGAACGTATGGGATGGAAATTAATATAGAAAAAAGCAAGATATTGGTGAATAGCCATAAGAAACATGTTCCGACCAACATTACGTTAAATGGGCAAACGTTAGAAGAAGTTAACACCTTTAAATATCTGGGATCCACTATATGTAGTGATGGAAGATCAAGTAAAGAAATCAAGACAAGACTTGAGATGGCCTCAGCTGCCATGACAAGGTTGAATGTGATCTGGAAAAGTAACATCAGTTTTCCTGTGAAGATTAAATCATACAAATCACTTGTATTATCTATTCTCTTGTATGGGTGTGAGGGCTGGACACTCACTGCAGATACGGAGCGAAGGATTCAGGCTTTCGAGTATAAATGTTATAGAAGAATTTTGCGCATTTGCTATAAAGAGCACAAAAGAAATGTCTTTGCTAGAGAGAAAATAAACACCTATGCAGGCCACCAAGAACCACTTTTGTCAGTAGTGAAACGTCGAAAGCTCGCCTGGTTTGGGCATGTAACTCGTCATGACTCCCTTTCAAAAACGATCCTCCAGGGAACAGACAAAGGTAAACGGAGAAGAGGAAGGCAAAGAAAATCCTGGGCTGATAACATCAAAGAATGGGCAGGACAAGGTTTTTCCACACTTGTACGCATTGCTGAGGATAGAGAGCAGTGGAGGACCCTGTCTGCTGATGCTTCCACCATGGCACCCCTACGACCTATGACGGGTTGAGATGAGATGATGATTGAGGTAAGAAGCATAATATTGTTTGATGACATGTATAATGTTGATAAGGTAAATTGAGATGATATATTTGTTGCCTTGTGTGTGTGTGTGTAGAGAGAGAGAGAGAGAGAGAGAGAGAGAGAGAGAGAGAGAGGTAGGTTTTATACCTACTGTAATTTTGCTGTAGGTGAAAATATTTTGAGTTATACATATGACTGGTAATGTAAACTGTTTTTGATGAAGAGTGTCACATATTAAATCCAGATTAGTAAGGTGTGAGTGACTCAATAGATAGAGGAAGAGATTTGTTTTGAGAGAAAGACGGAGAAGCAAGGAGAGTGAGGATAGGTTAAGGACAGATTTAGTAGAGATAAAATGGGTTTTGAGAAAAGGGAAACATTTTCTCTCTAAGAGAAATTTTTTTTAACAGGTGGGGTAGATAATGTAACCGTTAGAGTGGGTAAGAGAAAAAAATCTGGTTAGAAGTATTTCCTATGAGATTAATTTTTATGATGGAGATTAACTGACTTTTCGTTTGTAGACTAAGGGGAATAATCAATAGAACGAGAAGAAGGGGTCAAGAGCAATGCTTACGTCCCTTGATTGCGGTGTTTTGTTTGTCTGGCCTTGGCCGAGGATTCTAATGTTGTGGTTTTTGTTTTGTTTTTGTCTGTCATTGGCAAGGTGAACTCGGCTACGTGATCACAATTTCACGGGGTTGTGATGTTCTGGTGAGTTGTTTGGCAGACAAAGTTGTTCTAGAATGTTCGAAAATAGTTGTAGTTTTAAAATCGACGTTTTGGATTAAGTCCGTCAGATCCGAGATGCGATAGCGTTAACAGCAAGTTTTGCTTTGAGTTG